>CM060836.1:97037500-97497500 GCA_030762175.1 Metallyticus violacea
AACATCTAAATCTACAGCCTGTACCTCAATGGATTAAAATATGAGACGTACAAATGTAAGGAAAACTATTTTATATATATATATATATATATATATATATATATATATATAAAAAGAAAAAAGTTTCCCATTATAATCCAAGTATTCTAAATTCCAAAAGAGATTTTTAGCTTTCTGTCAAACTGTTTAATAATCTTCCACAAAGACTTGGACAGTTAACTTATTTAACATTAAAGAATACTATACGTCATACATTGAGAGCTAATCCATTATACGCTTAAATTATAATGTAATATGACAGTTCCCTTTTGACGTTAACTGTACTGTAATAATTTCTGGAACTGACTGACTGACTGACTGACTGACTGACTGACTGACTTAACTAACTAAACTAACTAAATAAACTAACCAACTAACAAAATTAACCAACTAAACCAAACTAAACTAACTAACCATCTACTAACTGACTAATTAAACTAAACTAATTAACTAAACTAACTAAATAACTAGCTAACCAACTAACTAAACTAACGAGCGAACGAACTAACTAAACTAAACTAAACTAAACTGACTGACTAACTAATTAACTAAACTAACCGAACTAACCAAATTAACCAACTAAACAAACTAAACTAACCGAACTAACCAAATTAACCAACTAAACAAACTAGCCAACTAACAAAACTAGCCACATAAACTAACTAATCTAATTAACTAATTAACTAACTAAACTAATTAACTAAAGTAACTAACTAACTAAATAACCAACTAACCAACTATTTAAGCTAACTAAACTAACAAACGAACTAACTAAACTAAACTGAATAACTAAATAACTAAATTAATTAAACTAACTAAACTAACGAAACTAATTAATTAACTAACTACCTAACTAATTAACTAACAGGAACATATTATTTATTTAGTAAAACTTAAAGACTGAGATTCACATTGTTGAATATCTATCCAAATTTCCTGTAATTCTCTTGGAAATTGTAGAAGTTGTTATGTAAACAATTTGAAAAACTCACTTTTTGAAAACGAGAAACAAACTTACAGATTAATGTAATGAAATTGCAGTTCAGATAAAGTGGCATTCAGTTTTCTCTTCGGCAACACTTTGCTATATTTATTATTATTATTATTATTATTATTATTATTATTATTATTTAAATTCACCTTTGCAACATTTTCATTATATAAACCATATGTTCTTTCGCTTTAAAAATTAACAGCAATAGACAGCTGTTACTTCCAGTTTGTTATAAGCCTATCATTACGAAATTGAAACTAATGAAGCATGGATAACTTTAAAAAGTTCTCATATAGGGAAAGGGGCTTGACTGAGATGAATTAAAGCTTCAACTGTAATCAAGTTAAAATAATGCATAACGCAGCCAAGTTTATAGATATTCAAAATGTTTCACAGAGATGAAGCTGAAGGTTTGTTTTAAAATGCCCCCCCCCCCAATTAAAACAATAACTTGACCTTCGTAAACTAACAGGGCAACTCCCTTAGAATTTCCTGTGGTTTAAGTGTAGACTTTTTCCTCTTGCTGTCTTTAAGGTGTGGTAATAGGCTCCCACAACTTAGTACACTTCTTTCGCGAAATTAAATTACTTATTGCATATCAGTTTCCAACGATAACGGTTCTGTCAATCTGCCTGAAGAATATCTCTGGTACTTATTGCTAATATTACAGCATTCAATTAGTTATTCATGGTCTTTATCTTCTTCGTTGTAAAAAAAAGTCCAAACAAGGACATATTGTGTTTGGCCAGAGATCTTTTTCCATCTTAAACTTGTTCATACCTTAATCATTTTTTTTTCTTTTCCAGTATCAATAATGGAAGTACAAGGTCTGCCCAATAAATATAATCCATTTCTGACAGCATTACCTTTGATCATATTTCTTAAAATGGTTTCCGGACTGGCAAAAACGCTGGGACATTGCAATTTTTAGGTCCTTCTGAAGCACCCCCTCATCCTTCACATTGTTTCTGTGAAGGTGTTTCCTCCATGAAGACTTATCTTCAATAATATATTTAATTATGTTACAATGTATAAAATTATATTGAAACGCATTTAATTAGGCTGAAATGTATTAATTTATTATGAATTGTATTTAAATAAGTGATATATATATATATATATATATTTGAGTTAACGTATATTTAATTATGTTTAAATTCATCAAATTATGTTCAAATGCATATAATTATACTAACATGGATTTACTATATTGAAATGTATTTAATTAAGTTTAAATATACTTAATAGTGTTGAAATGTATTAAATTATGTTGAAATACATATAATTATGCTGACATGTATTCAATTCGGTTGAAATGTATTTAGTTAAATTAGAAAAAATTTATTCATTTATTTATTTATTTATGTTGACATGGATTTAATTAGGTTGCTAAATAATATGTATAATCTGGCTGACATGCATATAATTTGTTTGAAATGTATATATTATTGAACTGATATGATTTAAGATTAAATTATGTTAACAAATATTTTATTAGAGTGACATGTATTAAATTAGTTCACTTATATTTAATTATGTTGAAATGTATTTAATTCGATTGAAATGTTATTTAAGTATTATGAAAGGTATTTAATTAGGTGACATGTATTTTATTAGATTGAAATTTTAATTAAATATGTTAACATGTATTAAATTATATTGAAACATATTTAGTTAAGTTAGCATATATGTATTTAATTGAGTTAACATATTTAAGTATGTTGAGATGTACTAAGTTACGTCGACATATGTATAACTATGCTGATATATTTACAATTAGGTTGAAATGAATTAAATTGAGTTTAAATGTAATAAACTATGTTATCATGTGTATTATTAGACTAAAAATGTCAGTCCTGGTGGTGTAGTGGTTACCATACTTGCCTCCTACACCCAAGATCGCGGGTTCGAACCCGGCCAGGACCGATGGATTTTTTCGGGGCGTAAAAATCCTAAGTATGTCTTCCTTCGGAAGGGAAGTAAAGCCGTGGGTCCCGTGTCGTACATTTACGGCACGAAAAAGAACCTCAAGCCTGAAAGACAGGCCTCTGAGCAAAATTTGTCGGCCGTTTCACGCCCTGATTTGAATGGGACGCTGATGACCTGAGATGTTAAAGAGCGTCCATAAATAAATAAATTAAAAAAATAAAAGACTAAAATGAAATTAATTAAGTTGCAATGTATTTGGTTAGGTTGAAACGTATTATGTGTTTAGTTAGGTTGACATTATTTAAATATAATTACGATGATTTATATAATTAGATTAAACTCATTTAATTATGTACATGCATTAAATTAATTTGACAAATATTTTATTAGGTTGAAGGTAGATATTAATTAAACTAAGTTAAATGACGCGCTGAATTAAATATCGTGTTTATTAAGAAATTTACATGTATTAAAATAGTATGAAATGTACGTAATTAAGCAATTAGGATATATTCATAAGTTTCCATATATTTTATTTTTAGGTTGCCTCATATTTTATTTAGTTAGGTATTTTAGTAATCAAAATTGACTAGATGTAAAATTGTAAATATTATAATTTCATTATATATTCACTGCCACTGGTTGCTTGCAGAATGATTAAATGTATATAATCCCTTTGCTATTGGTTCAACAAAATAGTCACTCGAACCTCTTGAGTGAAGCATTATATTTTGTATTTCCCCACACTTAATACCTCAAAGTTTCAAGTAAAGGTATTATAATTAGATTTACCAACATTGCAGCGCCTGCAGGTACAGTTAGGATGGCTGGGAAGGGATGGGCTGAAAGTGTTCAGCATAAAAACACACAACAATACAAATTCTGCCGCTAACACATTTTTATTTTTGACTTTTCGGTTAAAAGTAATCACGTGCAAGTTGCTCACAAAAAATCTTAATATTTGGGATATAAATCAACGCCAAGGATTATTACAACAGCAGAAGTGCCGCGTACCCCATTCCTACACACAAGGTTATCAGGTTGAGGATAGCCGCTCAGCGTTTCGAGTCAGTCATCAGCCAGACAGCATGCCCTTCGCTTGCCCCAGTAGGTACGTCGTCGTCTTCAGCATAGCAGTCCTGCTGTCGGGCGCTGTCAAAGGAGACGGTGAGTGTTAACACGCTTGCAACCCACTGTTACATCTCTCGGTACTTGTAATGTTGATAAATAAGACTACATATTGATTATAGATGGCGCTCCAACAAGTGCGAAAGGGGGATACTGTGTACAGAATGTATAAAAAGTTCTGCACCAATTTTTGGAGGCAATGCTGGCTTGTGAAAGATAACATCCAACAACTTAAAATTGTTATTAACTATTTCAGGCAATCATGTGAGTTGTCGATGTTGATGTGTTGCCATGGAGACTTGTTTACATCTATTATAAGTTTACATTCGTGGTCAGTTTGTTGTACGACAGTTCAGTTACATTTACAATGGCAGATATTCATATTATGAGGAGAGAGATGTGTGCGGTTTTTTTTTTTTTTTTTTTTTTTATCGTTGAAACACAGCAAGTGAAATGTATCGCGTAGATTTGCGTGAATCCACAAACGTGGTTGTGAAACTCTGTGATATCTTTGAAATGTTGCCTCATCTGTAAACAAGACTGAAGAGATATCCAACGGATGGCAGTTTGCACTAGTGATTGGTAGGGTGACATTGAAAATATGAATGTCAAAGCTGTTATTAGAGTATCCTCAAAGTGGTGTATGAAATGTACCAATTGTCTTGTGCCGATACTTAAATTTCTTCAACAATCTGTGGAATAAGTTCCCCCTGTTCAGATGAACAGCTCTAGGTCTTCCTTAGCCTGCAGTCATTGGCGCTATAGATCCTATCTCAGCAACTCCACTATAAACAGCAGGAAAATGTTTATAACAGTCTCCATGGCAACTGTTCATTAGTACCGATAACCTCACTCGGTTATGACAAATTAATAATTATTTTAATACAATTAGGTTGTTGGATCATATCTCAAAACGCGTGGAATGTAATTTTTCAATAATGACTCATAAACCAGGTATTGTCTATACTTTTTTGTGTGTGTTAGGAACTAGCCCCCAAAAGTTTGTCCCAACAATTTTTAACAGAAACTATCTGTGCAAGTTTCAGTAGATGATTCCTGTCAGAAAAAGGAACAGAACAGAACATGTGTCCGGAAATGCACTTTCTAAAGTAGACGGCACCGATTTTTTTTGATTGATTTATTTATTTATGGACGCTCTTTAACATCTCAGGTCATCAGCGTTCCATTCAACTCAGGGCGTGAAATGGCCGACAAATTTTGCTCAGAGGCTTCTCTTTCAGGCTCGAGGTTCTTTTTCGTGCCGTAAATGTACGACACGGGACCCACGGCTTTACTTCCCTTCCGAAGGAAGCCATACTTAGGATTTTTACGCCCGAAAAAATCCATCGATCCTGGCCGGGTTCGAACCAGCGATCTTGGGTTTAGGAGGCAAGTATGGTAACCACTACACCACCAGGACCGACAGACGGCCACATTCTATCATAACACTCAGAACAAAAGATATTATCAAAATGGGATGCAATTCAAGCTTCCGGACGTCGCATCATGGATTGCCTCACTTTTTCGAATTTTCCAGCCTGTGCCCGAATTGCGTCACAGGCTACACGTACACGTTATTCAAGAGTGTGCACATCAGGAAGTGGCTTAGCGCTCACAACAATTTTCAGATGTTCCCACAAGTAAAAAAAAATAACTCCGGTAATCGAGCGGGCGGTGAAACAGGTCCTCCTCGTCCTATCCATCTTCTAGGGAAGATGTTATTGAGGTGTTGACAAACAATAATGCGGAAGTGGACTAACGCTCCATCGTGCATATTTCTTTTGTTTTGAGTCTTATGATAGAGTGATGCCGTTCATCAGTGCCATCTACTTTAGAGAGTATGCATTTCCGGACACATGTTAATTTGAAAGTTTTTGTGTTAGGAATCACTTACTGAAATGACCACCCTGTATAATTAGTGTACCATAAATATTTTTGAGGTGAAATGCGGAAGACAAATACTTCAACAATTATGAATTTTTTGTAATGGTGAACTTAATTCTCATCTTGTGGAAGGTAACGACGTAACTATTTATGACATTCGTTGTAGATGAGAAGGCTAGGCCTCAAATTGCGGAAGTAGGATCTTTTAATATTTATGACGTGTAAACGTGAAGGTTAGTTCTCTTCATGCATGTGTGGCCAAGACCTATAAGGCATGCAGTCGTGAACGTTTTCTTCCCAAAAGTTCTTTATCTGCCTGTCCTTTCATTTTATGTCACATCGGCGTGTACACCATCTATGACGACAGAGAAAAAACGACGTTAAACACTAGGTATTAAGTACCTGCAAAACGTTACGACTGTCAATATTTAAAGTTGTGAAAGATGATTTTGATATTCACTTGTGCGATGTTATTGCATATTTTGGTTAACAGTTTTTTGGGGGGTGGGGGGCTGGTTATCAAGGATCTTTATCATCAAATTTAAGTATATCTAGCATTGAAGCCATTGATTCTTTCTGATCATTAACCTATTTCAAAGATACAAACAAAAAGTTTTAATATTGGATAAGATTTCATCGTTCTTTATGCCATCTTTCTTCCATACATTTAGCCCGACTGTTCTACTAAACTTTTCGTTTATTTTTTACACTTCTATTGCGGAATTAAAATCTCAACATAGTCTGGGAACAGTTTTTATGTCTTTGGCATGTGTTCTTTAACCTGGTTTTATTATTTCTGTCTTTATTATATATATTTACTCAACATTAAAAATATTATTTTTAATAGTGTTTAAAGCCCGTTTTTACTATTGAGGCATCACAGATGGTGGACACTGATGATACTTGAAATGAAATGATAAACTGGGATGAAAGGATATTTTTTAACGGAAGGAAATGATCCAATTAGGGTATCTCTCCGGCATTTGCCATTTAGAGGACCGAGTAAAACCTGGAAAAAACCTAAGTCAGGGAGGACAGTCCTGGTGGGATACGAACCCCAGATTTCCCGCTCACGAGTCCGCGCCTTAACGACCTCGGTCACCCTTGGAGGTCATATATATTTGATTATGTTTACTGCTTATTTTGTATACTCTATAGTTTTACTTTAGAAAATTTATTTATAACCCCATAAAATATTTCATGATACGACAAATCTTCGTAGACCCAAGATCGCGGGTTCAATTCCGGCCAGAGTCGATAACTTTTTTAGACGTAAAAATTGTAAGTATGGCTTCCTTCGGAAGGGGAGTAAAGCCGTGGGTCCCGTGTCCTAGATTTACGGCACGTAAAAGAACCTCAAGCCTGAGAGAGGACCTCTGAGCAAAATTTATCAGCCATTTCACTCCCTGAATTGAATGGGACGCTGGTGACCTGAGATGCTAAAGAGCATCGGTAAATAAAACAAATAAAGAATGGCATTATTTTTATCTAAACAACATAATTAAATTATATTTTTCTAAGAGAACAACAGATGTACTTGTTAATACATTGCTAACGTCATATAATTTTTATTATGCATGCACTTGTAAATAAACGTAGTGAAAAAACTAAAGTAATCATACAGCGATTAAAGCTTTCAACTCATTTCAGAAACGCACTTTATTTTCAAAGGTTTTATAAGTAACATTCGCTCCTAGTACAGTATTATTAGTGCCTGTAAAATATCGCCGCTGCGCCTCCAAAATCCTCTCTGTGCATCTTAATGAATTTTTCAGTAGACAAAGAAAAAAATCTATAAAATGTTGCCGTTTAAGGCCCGGAAATTACAACAATTTCAGATTTACTGCACATAGCAGGTTTTAGATCCGCCGATTCCCGCATTTAACGTATTTTCCTATGCATATTTTTAGTAATGAAACGCATTAATTAGACCAAAACTTGTTCTAAATATATAGAAGTTTAATCAAGTATACGAAAGACATCATATATAACACCATACTTAGCATGTATTAAAGGTAAACGTGACCTTCAACTCCCATACTGTCAGCTGAATGTATAGATAAACATTACTGCCGGCATTTTCTATCGCATTTCCATTATTGCAACTATGAATCATAGTAATACAATACACAGTGATATTATTATTTGTTTTTGTCGTTAATATTGTCATTTTATTAACAATAATAGAAATATGGTCCCAACATAAATTAGAATGTGTGGTAATTCATGTGGCAACAGTGAAGATACAGCTGATTTAAATGGTAATATATACTCACAATATAATACACTGCTCAAAAATTAGAGAAATACATGCTTAAAACAAAGCTTCAAAATAATTTTGTTACAATGTAATGTTTGACATTCAGATGTTATGTTTTGATGTATTGTTTAATACTAGAATAAGCTCTGTTAGTTTTTATCTGAATAAACAAGTGAAGTTTCAAGAGCTTTTGAAAACAAACAGAGTGCTCTTATTGTTTTGAAAACAGGTTTTACAGCGATCTGTGGTAGGAAATTGTTATTTTGTTTCCCGAGACTAATACAGAGCAATGAGACATCTGAATGAAACATCAGTCGCACAAGCAGTTTCGTGGTGTAATGAGAATTGAGAGTGTAATGAGAATGTAACAAGAGTAGGAATGTGAAGCTCTGTATGATGATAATGTAATAGGAGCATGCATAGGAACATTAGAACCATAAGAACTCCCTCTATAGGCAAAGCTTATTATCAGATCAAGTGACATGACGCAGGCACGAGCTCCAAGATGGCCGCACGTGCGTAGACAGATTTCCTGGGCAATGTCTTTAACACTTGTGTAAACGCAAACTTAGACAGAAAGGAAGGCTTGCCTTAAAATTAACACGCACAGTAAATTAGAGGCCACTTATATAAGATAAGTTATTAGTTGCAGGTGACTTGATGATCACCATGTGCAGCAAACAGACACACTTGTTTAAGCATTAGATTGTATATAAGGGCCTGCTAACTTGTTAAGGCAGGAGAGAGAGATGGGACTCGACCAAGGAGACTGTTGATAGAGCACTGTATTAAGTTTTCTTTTCAATAAATACTTTTGTGCAAGGGAGTTGATTGAGTTATTCAGTAGAAGCCCCGGATCCGCCTCGTCTTTCCTAGAGGACAAGACTTATCTACACATTCATTCTCTATGTCTTAAACCACCATAGACAAGCAGGGAATAAACTGTAGCACTCAACAGAAGAAAAACATCACATCCTTCAAGATAACATCTGGTGGCAGCAGCGAACGCTACAGTGGATTGAAGATGGCCATCCCATTCGCTTTGTCTCCAGCATTCTTCATGCCAGCCCTTCTGTCATCCATGGGGTTTGGGGGAAATATATAGGGACTGGTGGATACAAGAGGCGACCCGGACAAGGGCGTAAGAAGAAGGCAGCAGAGATACAGGACACTGGACAACTGTTGTCCAACAGCTTTGCGCAGACGCAAACTACAGCCAGAGATCTACAAAATTATGTACGAGCAACAAATGGAGTGGTGATTTCTGATCAGACTGAGAAAAGCGGGGTTGAGATCTACAATCCGCTTTCAAGCACCTCGTTAGACACGTCAGCACAAGGAAGCCCGGCTGAGATTCGCTCAGAATCATCTCAACTGGCAGCTCCACCGATGGAAGGCTGTTTTCCTCAAAGACGAGTCAAGATTTTGTTTGAAGGGTTGTGATGGTCGTACTTGCGAGTCTGGAATAGAGTTTATTGTTCCACAGCGCATGAATGCTCATACTTACGCTAATAGCAATATTATTCAACCTGTTGTATCCTTTGCTTATGATATGAATTCTAATTATTTTCTAATGCACGCTAATGCTAAATCTCATACAGCACGAAATACCAAAGGTGTTCTGCAGGAATGGCAAATTCGAGTGATGGACTGGCCTGCATGCAGTCCTGACCTCAATCCCATTAAGCATGTGTGTGATAAGCTGGAAGAACTTGTTCGCAAGGGACCTGCTGTGCCACAGAACCTGGGAGAACTTGCAAATGCCGAAGAATGGCAGAGAATCCCACAAATCTTTATTAGGATGCTGGCTTGAAGCATGCCATGTGGGTGTTAAGAAGTCATCGCAGCTCACGGAGGACGCATTAGGTACTGAGTGTTGAAATAACCATGGAAACATTGGTTATTAAACAATGTAATCTTGTATTTCCATTTTGTTTTCTGTATCAATCAATAATTTGTTCGTATTTATAATCCTGTAAAACAAAAGTTTGTTAGTTCTAATTTTACACAATTCTTCAATCTATAATTATAAACTGACAAAAATTAAATTGTATCAATATTTATTTTGGAGTTTTAATTTAAACACGTGTTCCTGTAATTTTTGAGCAGTGTATTGAACATCGCATTTTCTCTCAAAACATAATAATTACAATAAAGGAGCTTCATGGAAGTGAGATGCTTGTCCCAGCGCGTATTTACATTCAAATACAAATTGTTGCTATTCAATAATAGGTTTCCTGTAAAAGTAACGTTTACAGTGTTAAACTATTAGCGCTACATAAACACATCACCTTAAACAATGCTGCTCACTTCAATCAAACAAAATAATTGTGAATTTATTCATAATGATGCAAGATTTTCGTTATTAATTAACAGTAACAATAACCAAAATGTAACAAAGCAGGACTTGAATTACAAATAAGTAACTGCAAGCCTTTCAACATACCAACAGTATATTAAATTATTTTATATTTGAGATTAAATTAGTCATATTTCAGATAGACGTAGAAGAGGTGATGGTTTTTATGAGTAAAGGTTTTCAAGCTCTGAAGGCTTTAAAATTTACTCCGAACAATTTTCATGTGTTCAGAATACATGACGTTGGGCTCCTTTTCATTAATTTTTTTCCGTTTTAGAAGCGACTGCCAGGGATACGTGTGTCTAATATTGTGCAATACTTCTTCTGTGTACTTTAAGGTTCTTATTTCTGTCACTGTGATATAGCCTATTTTCCTCCCTGGCCTGATTGATTGAAAATTGAATTCCTGTTTTTCATAATTTTTTAAAAAAAAATATGTTTCACGTAATGGATATCACAAAATTTATTATTCTTCTTGTTTCTTCTTGCCCCATTCAATTCTTGTTACATAGTCAACAGGGAAATACAATGGTGAAGGGAATAAACATTCCAGAGTGGAGTGCACTGAATTAATCTCCATCCTTGTATGCCCTTTCTCGAGTATCAACTGTTCAATTTCTATGTTGTGAATTTTGGAAATATCAGCCAGGGTACTTGCCAGGAGTCTATTTTTGTCCTGATATGCACAGTCATCACAATTAAGGACAATTTTCTTGTAATTAATGTTTAGCTTTATGAAGTCAACAATATATTCATTTGATGTTACCATTCCTTCACTTTCATGTCATATGTATAAGTGAACATCTTTGTTGTTAGTGGCACACATCATGAAATTATGTGCTTGCAGTTTCTGACTGTAAAAGCTTTGACACTAATAATTTGAGAGAAGTCAAAACGCTCAGTACGTTCTTAGTTGCAATAAGAAGCAGAAGCTATAGCACTTTGTTTAGAAGCACTTGCTTCCTCTTTTTAGTTATGTGCAATCTGTAGTCCTCTTCTGGCAAATTTCCCTCTTAAACACAGTAGTGGCATTGATCTTTTCTTTGCTGGAACATGGAGATCTTTTCTCAATCCAGCACCTCTGTGAACTCCTTTCTTTCAACAGTTGTAAGACCAATTTCCTGGCACCAGTCTTGACAAACCTGGTGCAGCTGGGCTACAGGTAAAACTGTTTTCTACATAAATGCGAGAAGTGGAGGCTATGCAATGGTGACTGGATACTTTTGGAATTATTTGACGGTATTTAAGTATGCTGTCTGATTTCAGTTGCTTCACTGACATCTCTCTCTCTCTCTCTCTCTCTCTCTCTCTCTCTCTCTCTCTCTCTCTCCTGTCTTTTTGGAGGCATCTGTAAACATGTATGTTTGTCTTCCTCTTCCAATTCGTGCTAAGTATTTCAATCTGTGTTTCACTGTTGACTTTATTCACGAACTAAAATAGTTTTAGCTATGCACAGGGCATTAAGAAGGAATTCCCTACGAACCGAATTTTAATTTGCTCTATGTTGGTAAAGTTACAATTATATAAATTATGCTTACAGGAACTTTCTGGATCAAATGCGATCATTGCTTTGATGGCTCGATAATAAAGTTTAAATATAATATGGCACAGCATATTTTCAAACGGTATTGAAAGTATGGAATGAATGCGAAAGGACATGTCGAATATTGCTAGTATATCTAACAAGTGTAACCTAGTTGACTTTTCATTGCTTACCTCGTCAGAGTAAACCTCAGGTATAACACAATACACTTTACTACTGCTGTCACCAGGAAGTAACTGGCAAAACGTGAAGATATCTCTGTTACACATAACGCGTTTGGAAGCGCAACATTCACTTGCAGTTCAAGGACAAATGCATCTATGTGCTGACTTGTGCCTTTAAGAGGAACAATTTTTCTCGTATGTACATGGTGTTTTTTTTTTTATTTACTGATAGGGAATGGGTATACGCATTTCTCATCTTCAGGACGAATCCTAATTAATCTAACTCGTTTATTTGAATCTAAGAAAGGACTTGGTTCTCAGACCCACTGGCTCTAAAGTAACACCAAGAGTTAGTAATGCTGTTCATCAGCGAAAATTCACTCAAATTATATTAATTCTTACATAACAAGAAAAAATAAAGGCGGCACTATGGGGTGCTCCGAAATCCGCACAATATCAGGACCCCTCTATATCCATAAGCTATTCATTTTTACAAATATTAATCCTGCTTTAAATAATTGCGGCTAATAGTATTGAATACATTTAACGAAATTTCTTGAAGAGAATTTACCAAGAAATTAAATAATAATTAACCCTAAATAAAGCGGTTCTATTTTCTTGGTTATCAATGGTTTTATAATATAAAACATATAAGCACAAAGCGAAGAACGCCGTGACAAAGAGAGAGAGTATATACGAGGGGGTACTAGTAAGTTCTGCCTGGAACCCTTCCCATCAACAGAGCAAAAATAGGTTACCATGACAAGTATGTTGTTTTGTATATTGTTTTTCCAATTTTGGTAATCGCAAGTGTAACTAGTTTTATATTTTAAAATTTGTAAAGTAAATATGCCCGAAAGGATCTCAATTTTCAGAAAATTTATTATCGTCTAGTGATAAAGTAGTTATTATTGAAAAGCTTGTCCGGCAAGGAAATTTCATCTGATATGGTGACTGTACTGCAGGATTATTGTCCTTCACGCGTCACCATTAAAATTGGATTGCGGAGTTTAAGAAAGGAAGGACAGAAAGATTAACGTTGCGTTCGAAACTCCGTTTCTGTCTTCACTCCCAAAGATGTTGATGCTGTGCTTGATGTGATTTGAAGGTTCCACGAACTGGGTTTATCGCATATCAGAAACGTTTAACATCTCTTATGAATGAATCTTTATTTCCGTACATCATGATTTCAGTATGAGAAAAATCTCTGCTAAATGGATCCCAAAATACGTAAATGCTGATCACAATTCCCATGTCGATTTGTCATCATTTTGAAGATATTTTTTTCCATTTTTGGATCATATTGTAACAATGACAAAATTTGGATTCATTACTATGATTAAGAAACAAAATAACAATCAAAGGAATGGAAACATGGTGGTTCGCCTCGCCCAAAGAAATTTCGTGTCCATTTTTTTTTTTTTTTTTTTTTAACAAATGGGAAAAGAAGGGAAAGGAACATGGCAGTGGTTAGAGATTGTAAATATAAAATACCAGATATAAATGTTGAGTGGCTGGAAAAAATACATAGCATGGTGGCTCAGGCAAAAATGTTGTATGGTATTGAAATATGGGGACTGGAAGGAGTGTAGATGGGAAACTGTGGATGTTGTGCATAGGATTTTAGATGTACCGAGTGCAACAGCAAAGGAAGTTGCACAAATTGAAATGGGAAGAGTGGCAAGGAAAGATGTGATTATGGAAAGAGCTCTCAAATATTGGTTCAGAATCCTAAACTTTGATAAAAGAAATTTGTTAAGGAAATGCTTAGAATTTCAAGAAAAGAGTCTAAGGAGCCTTGGGTGGAGTAACAGTCTTAGGATAATTCTGGAGAACAATGGAATGGGGGACATTTGGAGTAGGAGGGAGAACATGTAAAATGTTTTTGGAATGATGCAAGAAAGAGATTGAAAGATACAGAAATACAAAAACTGTTTAGCGAGATAGGATGCAAAAGATATTTAGTATTTTATATACCGATAAAAGTAAATGGGAAAGAGAGAGGTGTATTGATAAATCAATTAAAGAACAAAGAGAGTATGTTGCATGGTTAAGAGCATGCGTGAGCAGATTAAAAGAAATAAGGAAATGGTTTCCTCAGAATAATTGTCCAGTATGTGGGGGAAAGGAAGATATGGCACATAAAGTGTTTGAGTGCAACGGGACTAGAGGAAAAAGCTTGTAAATGAGAAATGGTTTAAATTAGATACAAAAATAGCCTTAATGAAAATATTCAGTAAAGATAGAGGAAAAGTAGGGGAGTTCCTGAGCAAAGTTAAAAATAAATGGAATTGGGTACTATGAAGGGAAGTAAACCAAATAACTTAAAGGGTTACATTTGATAATTAGATTAGGGTGTAGATAAAGGTGATTATGGTTGGGAGTGGGTAAAAGTTTAATTAAATTTGAAATTTAGTATTTAGTATGCATTTGAAAAATAAAGTCATTAATTTGTAGAGATTGTAGTTAGCTAATAAAATAATTGTATTGGTAGAGTAATTGGGGAAAAATTATTTAGGACCTGGTTGGGTCGGAGCCTGGTCCCTTGGAATTCCAGTAGGTTGCTGCTAATGAACCGGGGACTGGGGATGGTGCATCAAGGTGGAAATACTGTATTTGTTTAATTACATTAGAACTTGGATAAAGGTGATAGAATAAAACCATATATATATATATATGGTTATATATATATATATATATATATATATATATATATATATATATAGTAATTGTGAGGAGGCATACCTTAAAATGGCCTGGATCAGATGGTGGAAGGCCCCTAGTAGTTCTACAGTTTTTTGTATTTGTTCTTAGCATAGCAATAAACTCCAACTTCACAAAGCAGAGATTATACTGATAGATTACTTAGAACAAGGTAAAACGGTGACAGGGATGCATTAGTCTGCATTACCGACCAAGTTCCGGGAGAAATATTGCATAAACACCGGGGAAATGATTGCAAAGTGTGCATTTTTGCACACTCATTTCCAAGTTGTGATTGCAATGCAGAAAAGTAATTATGTTTCCTTTCAATTGATTATTCATCCCACCTATTCGCCAGATTCAGCCCCTTCAAACTATTATCTGTTTCCAAAGCTAAAACGACATGTAAAATTGAAGACATTGTCATCAAATGAAACAGTGGTAAATGCTGTAGGAGTGTTTGCAGAGCAAAAATGTACACTTTGTTGAGAGGCTTAGAAATCTTTTAAGAAAGTTTTGCTTGGTGTATAGAATTAAAAAGTAATTGTGTTAAATAAGTAATAATTTGTTTTTAAATACAAATGCATTTTTATGTTAGGCTAAAAACTTACCAGTAACCCTTCTTTCTTTTTGCACACTACAATTTGACGTTGAAGGTGGTATTTTATCCAAATATAAAACATTTTACCTTCTGACATCCTGCTAAAACTTAAAAACAAACAAAGAATTTCGGCGAGGTTAATTTGTGAGAAAATTTACCAGGGGTTTTTCCCCGGTGCCTATAACTAAGGCAACAAAGTTCCTTGAACTCATTTAGCTTATCTAGCACAAAAGATATGTTATTAACTCAATCATTAAAAACAGCAGAGGTGTCACCATTATACAGAAATGCAGATAACATTATTAAAATATTATTTGTATGAATAATATTTACAGGGATAATTCTACTTTTTGAAAAAATGGAAAGTAACACAGAAGACTTTCTCTTGCAGTTCACTGATAGTAAGTTTAAGCTACCGTAGAAAGGCACACACGATACAATATTTTTAAAAACTGGGTAAATGTTAATATTGAATGAATTTTTTTTATAATTTTATGTGAGATTGCTTTACTAAGTTTAATTTACACATTTCCGATTTAAGTAGCTACATCAATTACACAAATTGTGAAAAAGTGTTTAAAAGAAATAAAAATGTTCTAATACTCACTTTAAATTACACGTGTTAACTTATTTTAAATTATGAACTTCTTACACTATAATTTAACAACATAAAACAAAAGCATACCAGGAAAAAAAAAAGACAGTGTTTTATTTTTCCCAGATTGTGTGTTGTTTTGATCAAGTGCCTTTCAATACCGTGTTCTCAGTTTTTATACTTGCCTTTTTGAAGCTTAGAGCGGGTTTTACATTTTCATTTTAGGCAACGAATCAGGCCCTGCATATTTTATAACTCATCTAATACTGGTTATAAATACTTTATTCTTGGATGTAGCGTACAATATTCTAGCAAGCTTTAAAACAGTAGATATTAAAAGTTTAACACAAAATGTGATTATTTGTGAAAACCTTCAAGGAGAAAAAGAACTAATAAATTGCTGATTTATCATGCTTAAATAAATAATACTTGAGAAGGAATATTTTAGTTTTTTTCCCCATATTATAATCAGCACTGCGAGCTTTTGATACTTAATTTTAAACTTTGTTTATCTTCTGTGTGCATGGTTTGCATTTTATATTAATTGAAAGCGGTCCGAAATGTAGGAAATTAAGATGAGAGCAGATCTCTGGTATCAACATTTGTAGATGTTCAACTCAGCTATTTCTGAAATTTCGGTTTTCAGCTTTTTTGATGACTTAGGCAATGCCATTTAGTTCTGCAACTCATGAGTTTCTGGAAACACTAAACGAGATATTTAGCAGTTCAAACCTCCCACAATACAGCCCGGGCTGCGTCGTTGCTAAATATTATAAACCTCATAAAAATTATTTTGAGAGAAAATCGAGTGTATTAATTAGAACAAGACATTTATGGTGCACGAAATAAAGCTTATAAAGTTATGAAACATTTGAATAAAGAAGAAAGGGTTATAATTCAGCTAAGAAATATAAAAGAAGGCTGTAACACTTTGAAAATTTATACAAGAATGATGAATTTAGTTTAGTTGCCCAGATCGTTATTCTAGGACACTAGTAGATGAAATAGTGTAACAAGAATTTAAAAATATTCCAACGAGTTTTAAAAATATAAAATCATCAGGGAAAGATAATATAAATATATAACTTTTAAAATATGTATTGAAGGAAGCAAATAAACATTTTAACAATTTTTAACGTGCGTTGGAAATTACAGAGTACCAGATGATTGGCTAAAAGAAGTGATCTGCCCAAATAAAAAAAAAAAAAAAGATGAAAATAATTTCAACAATTATAGAGGCATAAGCCTTCTTCGTGTTTTTATATGCATAAATAATTTCTAGAAGACTAAATGTTATTAGTGAAGTACTGCTACAAGAAGAACAACGTGGTTTTAAAAAGGGCCGATTGTATGTTTACACTGGAACAAGTAATACAGAAAAGAAGGAAACTTAGCTTGCCAACTTTCATATTATTTTTAGATAATGAAAAAACTTTTGATAGTGTTCTTCAAAATAAACTATGGATTGTAATGCAAGAGAAAGGATATCCGAGTCATCAGAGCAAGGTTATTTAGAGTCTACACAAAAGTACAAGAATTAAGATTGACAATGAATGAAATCTGGGGGGGGGGAGGGGGATAGAAGAAATAAGCCAAGGTTTCAAACAGGGATGCCCCTTTATCACTAGCATTATTTAGCATATATATAAATAAGGAACTAAATTAACAATATTAGTAAAGGAGAAAAGGATAAAGCACTAAGAAAAACTCTCAGAGTAATGACGATCAGTTATTTTTGAAGAAAATGAAACATGGCTAACGGGGAAGTGTTAATAATGTGAAAGATATCATGGAGACACATAATTTAAAGACTTTAACAACTAAGTCAAAATCGAGCTTTTAAAAGGAATAATCATGTAAGATATTAGATAGTTATTAATGAAGAAATAATAGAACAAGCCTCTAGTTTTAACTACCTGGTGGTATAGTAGTAACCATATTTGCCTTCTAAACCCTAAATCGTGGGTTCAAACCCAACCAGGATCGATGGATTTTTTTCGGGTGTAAAAATCCTAAGTACGGCTTCCTTCGGACGTGGCTCCCGTGTCGTACATTTACGGCAGGTAAGCCTGAAAGAAGAGGTCTCTGAGCAAAATTTATCACGCCCTTAATTGAAAGAATGAATTTAATGGGAGCGGATGACCTGAGAGCGTCCATAATAAAAAAAAAACTGGATTTTAATACATCATACAGAAAAAATGAAAACCTGAATATAAAACTAAACAAACTAAGACAAATGAATAAAACAAAAGCATATAAACCGCAGAAATGAGATTTTTAAGAGTAGTAGCTGGATTCCCTCTCCTAGACAAACAAAGAAATGAAGAAATTAGAAAACATTTAAATATATATAGTCTAAATGAAAAAAATAAATGAATATAAAAAAATTGGTACCAGCATATATTAAGGATGAAAGAGGAACGGATACCAAACACTTTACTAAAATATAAATCTAGAGGATATCGTCAAGTAGGAAGACCAAGAACAAGATGGAGTGATACGTTTAGTTGAGGACGGAACAGGTCAACAGAACCTATACCCGCGTGTAGTGCCTCAATAGTAAAAACGGGTGTTAAACACCATTCAAAAAAAAAAAAAAAAACCTGTACCTTGTGGAAGAAGAAGAAGAAGAAGAAAACCAAACTAGTGAATTGCTTACCAGTATCTCTGTACCTATATATAAACATCAATGCCCTACATCATACTGCCTGGTAATTAAAAATTTTCCTGCTTTAAAATTCCACTGTCCTAAATTTAATTACTTACATCAGCAGCGTATAAACATTACATGCACTAGAAGTAGCTATTATTATTATTACTTTTTAATTATTAAATTGTTTAATACAAATAATTATTGTTCGCCCTCTGTCGCGGAGCCACGTTGTACCGGTTCATATATCTACTCGCACAGCTTTGACCAATAACAGCCTATTGCGTTTGTTTCATGATGAGCACTAACTTGCGTTATGGAATTTGTTCTAAATAGTGCCCGTCTGTATTTGTATATTTCTGACATCTTTAATGAAATTCGCATTTTGTTTTGATATTTTCTTTACGTTTCTCCATAGTGTACTAGTGGTATACTATAGACAGTAATTAATAATATTGACATACGAACAGCCTGAAATAACGCAACTTCAGTTATTAATATCTTAACTACAAACGGAGTTATAAATACTCAAAGAGAGAAATAATGCTTGTCGTAACACCAAACTGTGACTAACCAAATAGCGCGGGAGTTGTCAGGAGACTGGAGTGACCTTGACCCAGAACGCGCTACGCTTTCTCTAGGCAGAAGAAAGAAGTCAGGAAAGAGGGAAAAGAGGTAGGTAGGTAATTAGGGCCGCATTTATATGGTTTTATATTTAATAATGAACTACAATGTTTTGTAAAGAACTGTCACAAATTCCACTTTGTTAAGAAATTGATTAAGAGGGAGTTATGCAATATCATTAAACACTTTTGTTTCACTGAAATTATTCAGCAAACTATATACATGTAATGAGTTGAAAACTGTATACCAGGGGGACATTTATTGAAATCGTATTTTAACGTCAAGAATATTTTCTCTTAATATCTAAAAATCACACATGAGTGTTGCTTGTTCAGTAGTAGACTAGTAGACATAAAGAAACTGATACCATCATTTCATTAGGATTAAGGTGCACCATGAAAATGTAAGTACACTTTCCAAAACAATCAGTCATTCTGAGAAATAGCCTGGTGGCTCTGTGACCTTGTCCCCTCTAATCCGGCAATTAACCAATATCCAATTAGCGGCCAGGCAAGCAATCGCTCATTTCTAAGTGAAATTCGATAATACGAGAGAAATTCAGATAAAAATGTTACACTAGTATAGAGAATGTAGAACAAATATTAAAGAGGTTAACGAAAACACCTTTACACGATAACGAACAAAAATTAACTTCAAACAAGAGGGGCGCGCGATCAGGTTAATAAAGACACATTTTTTTTTTCCAATGTCACCAACGTTAGGCACTCCCATCTATGGAAAACGAATCGCAGTCTTTGCTGTGTTCATGTTGGATAGTTTCCAATCAGGTTGTATGCCTTGGGCAATGAAAAATAACGTGTAAAGCACACCAATGCTGAAAAAATTACATTAGATTTGTGTTTACATACACCAGCTGCCTTATAGGTCATGCTAATTCTAAGAACTGTAGAATAAAGTGGAACTCTTTAACCCTGGCTGGACAAATTCTGGTATTTGACAATGGAGTTCGGTTCTGCGTAATGAGTTGTGAGTGTTCACGTTAATTCACTGTAAGAACTGTATAGATGCAAACCCCAAAGCGAAAAGGAATTTCCATGTTTACTATAACATTGACATCTTATATTACATTTGGAAAATATCTGTTTATTTATTTATTTTTGGTCAAATGAAAAGAGAATAGTTCGTTTCAGAAATAATTAGCATGAATCAAATAGTTCATGAAAAATGCACAGCTAATATTAATATTATACAGTGCAATCAGTGATGCTTTCCCCCTACTTGCTTACTTGTTGACCTTGCTAATTCGCGCAGTCGTAGCGCAACTATTCCCGGGTGTGTGTTGTACTGTTCGTTTCTTAATTCGACAGCATACATAAAGTGTATTATTTCTCGTGTGTTTACAACGGCACAGCGTGTTTTTATTTACGATTCATATGTGTTAACTCAGTAGTGAAAGGATCATAGGACCAATTTTTTTTTTAAACATACACTCGATTCTGTTACTTATATGAATACCACGCCTTTTTTCAGTGAATTAACCGACAGGAGCGTAATAAATACTTTTTCCAACAGGACTCTGCCACTATGCACACTGCGAATAATTCCATAAGAGCAATTCACAATGTGCCTCCACTAGAAAAAGTTGTTAGTAGGGGTTTGTGGCCCCTTCGATCCCTCGATTTAACAGACTGCGATTATTATCTCTGGTATAAATTAAAAATGCCGCGTACAAGACAAACATGCACATCATACAAAAGCTCAAAGATAATATTCATCAGAAAATTGTCAGGATTTCTCAAAATGAACTACAGCGAGTTATGATTAATTTACTAAAGAGATACCAAAAATATATGGAGAGTGATGGCAGGCAGCTTGAACACCTCATTTGGTAATTTGGTATGTAATGGGCCACTTAAATGGTTTGTGTATTGTTTTATAATTGATTTGTTTTATTGTTTTACCCTCCCGCTAATCACCAAGACCTGGCTGATCGGCTAACAGGATAACGAGCGGCTCAAGACAAAACATTCCAGGGGAAAATAAAGCTGATCGCATGGTAATAAGGATATTATATAGAAATTAATGTCTTAAAACCATAGATCAAATGCTGATAAAGTAATATGTTGATATATATTTATTAACGCATGTAATCTATGCGTGAATAAAAATAGTTCATAGAAAATGCACAGCCAATGCTTTCCCCCTGTTTGCTTACTTGTAGACCTTACTGACTCTCGCAGTCGTAGCGAAGCTATTCCCGGGTGTGTGTGTTGAAAATTGAATTGACGAGAGCCAGGGAAGTTAACAAATGCAGAACCACTAGTTTCTTTCACACACATAATTGAACCTACTTAAGAAGCTGCAAGCGGTGATAGACAGTGTTGAAGTACGTAGTTTAAATGTTGGAACTCTTTGTGACCATGCAGACGAAAGCGACATCATAATCTTACAGAAAACCCTCATGATTTTCCCTTCGTTGTCATTCTAGCCCAGCGATTGTGACTTAAAGGGCCTAAATGATGAATACAAATGTGCGAGAGTAGTGCAAAATATATCTAAAGACAAAAGTATCAAAGAATATTAAACATGACGACACGAGCTGTCTTGAACAGAACCAGACTGCATCGGAAGTCCGGCAGTAAATCACGAAATATGTCAACGACACAAAATGATGGACGTTTCTTTCGCTTGGCAGTGACAGACACAACAGTGGGGCACTGCAACATGTGTGGCATTGTGTGTTTTCATAACTGGACGGCTCGTAACCCAATGGCGTGCGGAATGATAACGCGATGTTTTCGGACGAGTTCCGCTTTAACTGGGACTACAACGGTGACTGCACACGTATTAGATAAACAAATAAATAAATAA
Organism: Metallyticus violacea; assembly: GCA_030762175.1. NCBI lineage: Eukaryota > Metazoa > Arthropoda > Insecta > Mantodea > Metallyticidae > Metallyticus > Metallyticus violacea. The sequence continues at coordinate 97,059,806 of CM060836.1, forward strand.
AATCCGTATAGGCGCCCTAGTACCTGGTTTCCTAAACCAGGGCGTGCATATAAAAATTTCTATTTATTATTATAAACTATAAAATACAATAATCTCTACTTCATTATTTTACAGATTTTCCTAATAACTAGACTAAAATGATGTAATGAAATAATAAAAAGTAACTCAAAACTAATTAAATAAAACCAAAATATAGATTTACTAACTACTTCCCAATTTAATATTCCAAAATCTACCATATTAACAAAATTACTGGGAGCCAGTAAGAATTATACCTGGTATACCTATTCTATCCTAATTTATTACATTACTATACTACTAACCACCAGCGGTATGTACCGGTATCCAGTACTTTTACAGGAATTTCTCTTTAAAGTTCATTTTTACTCTTAATCTTTCCTACTCATTTCATTTATTTATCCCAACACTTGAACTCATTAAACACCATACCACTCTCCACCTTTTCTTTCCAACCGTCCCTTCCTCCATCTCTCTTGATCCTCCTGAACCCCTGGTTACACCATTTCTCGAGCTCTGCTCCTCCTCTCCGGACACCACTTCTCTATCCTCCATCTCCTCCCGCCGCTCATTCCCGTAGATCTTCAACACCCTTCCATCTTCTGTAATCTTCCTTCTTCCGTCTTCTTCCAGGTCCCATAACTCTTCTAGGTAAAAGCCTTTACCTTACGCCCTATTCTCTACTTCAGGTTGTAAATCAAAATTATTTCCGCCTATTTATCATTCCCTTCTTCCTTGCCTTCATCTTCTTCTCTAACATTTTCTTCCTGTTGATTTAATTACAGTTGTCTTATATATTTTCTATTCTTGTTATTTGTATTTTGGGACTATCTTTGTATACGTATGTTTTCTGATCTTCTTACTTCTTCCTCAGCTTCTTCAATACTTCTTATTATCTGCTCTTGTGGTATCACCTCTTTCCGTGCTAGGTTACTTACTTTGAATGCAGCCTGCTCAAGGTATTTATATAGGCCCTTATTTTAAGTAAATGTGCCACCTATGGCCATTGAAAATTCTCTTTCTTCTCTCACCTGTTCTAAAGAGGTATTAGTATGGTGAGTTCTATCAACCTGCATGCATTGCCAAGTGTCAGACTGACTGAAGAGACAGGCGTAATGGTATCAGACGCCATTGGGCAATATTGGTCTTGCCAGATCAAACAATCGGATAAACAAAAGAAGTGACGAGAAAGAAAACAGGAACGACAGGGACACATACTCAGGAAAAGTACTCTTAAGCTATAGATTAAAGGAAAGGGGAGGGGGAGATCCAACAGTACAAGAAACAAAATAGAATATGCAGAACTAAACATACTGGTCAAAAGGACTAAAGGAATTATGTAAGAGACTATAAATTAAATTTGACATTAACAAATTATAGAAAACTCGATATCTGTAAAGAAAACAAAATAATAATAATAATAATAATAATAATAATAAAACGAAGATAAGCACTGGGTGACTGGAATTAAAATTATTGGAGAATCAAGAACAACATTGAGAAGGAACTTGAGTTCAGCAGCTACCGGCAATTGAAACTAATTTGCTCAAGCTCGTCCACAATGATTGGTAGAGAAGTCATCATAATAACATTGAGAGAAGAGAATGAAACCCCACAACACTGAAATATTAAGTGAATGAGATCAAACACGAAATAAAAACTGGAAAAGACGGCGTAACATATGAATGCCCAAAATGGGACGAGGAACACTTTTAGATCCAATCACAAAACTCAACGTTATTCTGAAGACAGAAGAGATCCACACATGTGGAAAAAGAACATCATAATTCTGCTACACAAAGGTAGTCAGGAGGATTTGAATAACTGCAGATCAACAAGATTGTTACTACAGAAGAATATTAATAAACGGAACAAGCGAGCTTTCGTTCAAAATGTAGTATATTCGACCATCTCCAAACCATTAATCAGTTACTGGAAATAACTGACGATACCACCTCACTATGTAGGTGGCATTTTTGGACTACCAGAATGCAAGTGTCATTGAAGCCTCAAAGAAGTAGGTATTGAAACCAAATTTGTCAGAATTTCAGATAACTTACTTTTGCATAAATTTCTGTATAGATCACAGAAAAATATGCAAAAGCAGAGGTATTAGCAGTAGTAATAGTAGTAGTGTATTTATTTACAAAATATATGTATTACAAATTTAACCCATCCATGCCGCACGGGTCCTGGGACTATACGTGCTTTCGCAATAGGAAACAATGAAATTGCAAAAAGTAATATTTAATATTTTAAATAAATAAATAAACTAGATAGAAAAGAAACAATACAAAAGTAAATAACTTATATTCCCTCACATATAGGTACAATTAAATACAAAAATTGTATTCAAGTTCACATAACTCCCTTCCCGGTTGTCTGCTTCTTCCGTTCTGAGCTGTTTCACTTTGTTTAAACATTTGCGTACTCCCTTCTCCTTTTTCCTATCTGCCAGCAAAGTTCAGCACTGCCATTGTCCTCTTCACCGTTAACAAACGGGGCCGATAGATATCTCTTTCTCCATTCTTCTGCCCCCCCCCCCCCCCCAGAATATGTTCCAAGATTCTTTCTCCGTCAAAATATAGATCGGTTTCTCGTACCCTCTCTGTCTGTTACTTTAGTCATGCAAAAGTGACCGAAGAACAAACATTTTAATTGCAAAAGGGAGTAACATAAATCGTCCTGATATCTCTTATTTTGTTTAAATTGTTGCTGGAATCGTTATTCAGAAAATGAATTTATCAAAGAAAAGTATGATATAAATATAAATGAATAAAAATTTATGATTCTGCGTTTCGCTGACGACATAGTCTTATTCGCCAAATTAGGTCCACATCTAAAACATTGCCTAAGACTGAATAAAAGGAGTAGCAAAGTGGACATCAATAGACCAAGCAAAATCTAAGTTGAAGCTAAATGCTAGGGAACAACCTGAAGCGGTTTTTACTGGGGTGTGTCGACGATGTCGCCAGCGTAGGATGCCCGATTTGAAGGGGTTTTTATATGCTGGTGCTGATGTAGTTGTTGGACCTAGTGTCCCACTTCACACCCTAGGTCGTTCAGAAGCCCGAAGTCGTCTTTCGTGTTTTATTGCTCACGGGAGGAAGGAAATGGAGAAAGGAGGCTTAAATCACACGACTTTGCTTCATTTAAACGCATTGGAATGTTTAATCACACTACACAAGTTATCGGTCACTTGGTTCATTATCTCTATAACTTTGATGACACGTGCTAAATATGTTGCATCTGTGTGCCTCTCGTCTACTGCCCCTGGTAAAGCGATGTTGATCATCAGAAAACAAACGAACGAAACACATGTATGACTGAAAAACTTATATGTGAATGAACCGAATGTAATACTGAGAAGCGTCGTACTGCCTTAACTTCCTGATCTGAACTGCGGCTGTCATCTGGTAAGAATTGTCCGGTAGAAAAACGTGCTTTGCTAGATTTGTTCCTCCTTATATATGAATTCCAGACATTTCCACGTGGTTTCAAAGCGTTACGTAGGGTTTACAGCACAGCGCCCATGACTTTCCTGAGCCTTTGAAATATTTAAATATAACGCGCTTATTTTAAATCCACGCATTTTGGGCACTTTATTGGAGAGCTCCTCATCATACGACGTGATGACGTTATCGTAGACACCTGTTCCCCCCTCCTATCTTCAACGAATTTTGAAGCATCTTTAACAACTAAGATACAAAAAGATTTATTGTTAGGCCACCTACATGCACTTAGCTTTGTTATAGTAGAGAGACCCATCGCTATGGCTATTTCCAGCAGAAGAAACACAAAAGATGACAAAAGGCAACCTTTTCCCTATTATCATAGAGTTAAACGTCCAGGTAGCCATGAATACATTTTAGCAATAAATGAAATGTCCCAGTTTGCTAATATAAGCTGTATATTATAATTATTACTATTTACATTATTTAAAGGCATTTACTCCTGGGCATGCGTGGGTGGGAGGATCTGACACAAATTTTAGTGGTAGAGAACAATCTACATAAGCTAATATACGTATTTGGATCAAATGATTACAATGAGTCGCAACGACAGAGGATAAGCCTAGCCTGGGGCAAATTCTACAGCCTTAACCATATATTTGAAGACAGGCCTATAAACTGAAAACTGAATATGCAGTTCTGTATTTCCATGTGGCTACATCACATGCAGAAATAAATTAAATCCATCAGGAACTACCAGCGGAAGATGGAGGGGATAAACCCGAATATTTAACCGAGAGACAGATTAAGAAATTAAAAAATTGAAAGGATGATCGGCTTAGTAAATAAAGTAAGCAATGCAATACAGCTAACATGGAAATGGAGGTGGGGAAGGGGCCTATGCGGCTAGAGTACACTAGGACAGATTGGCATAAGCGACAAAACGGAACTCCAGGTTAAGACACAGAAGCAGAGGGCGACCGGCAGAGTTGTGTTCAAAGCTGCCGAGGAAACATATGGCAAAGAGATAGCAAGAGACAGGAAAAGGTGGCAACTACTATAACTAACATTTTTTAACTCTTTCATCAAAATGCGGTATTTGCAAGTGTAAAACTAAGTGAATCATACAAGTTAATGAGCGTATTTAACATACTTTTTCCCCCACACCTCAATGCTGCTACAGTTTGTTAGGATGTGTGACCGCGTCCTCCTCTCCACATGAAGGGCAAATTCTCAGTCCACTTTCACCTGAGATCCTGATCTGCCTTCATGTTCTAAACCTTAACCACGCGAGCCCCTGATTAATGAGTTTAGCCTCTGTTATGGTGTACATTTCTATTCCCCACCCAAATTTTAACTTGCAACAAGATCTCCCCACATTGCGCGATTGTATGGCGCCTGTCTATATCCTTCAGGCGGTTCTTGACCTTCCTCCATACAGTTTTCCCGTTTCCTTGACCCCCTCCCTCTCCAAACATTGTTCAACCCGATGGTTTCCAAACCATTTCTCACTTTGAAGGCACATGTCTTATTTCCTCCCTGTCTAAGCAGTTCTTTGGAGGAGATTGCTCTGATTAAAAATTGATATCCCAGAATAATTCGCGGACAATATTTCACAGCTCTAATTTTACATTCTGTTTTCTCACTATGAACCCCAAATTTCCTTTTGATTCCACGGTTTGCCGCATCCCTCCCTACACCCAAAATCCATTTCAAAATAGGCGTTCTTGTCTGATTTAGATTCACTGCAAGCATGAACTGGAAATGGTAAAAGTATACTGTAATATAATATAACACTTAATACAATGCACATTATAATTTCTTATAATAAGACAATTGAACTAACGCTACTCAAGAGGCGGCTCTTGCTCTGTAAGGATGACATGGGCTCTTATCATGTCATTGCATGGCGTTAAACTGAAATCACTTGTGTAACTCGCCGTTAATAATGTATAACGTACATTTCATTCTTTTCGCAAAATTGCTTCACAGTGTTGTAAATTTTACAAACAATAGTGTGCTTATTCTCACTGAATAAATATTTATTTATATATTTATTTTTACTTTCTTAAACTTTTATGAGACTTTTACTCATAGTAGGTACTAAAAATGTCTGTCCACTATCAGTCACTGTTGTTAATTTTCCACCCCGCTGCGGCTTCTCTCCTTGAAAGTAACGTCGAACGTGCTGTTCTAAGCGAAAAGGCAAGACGAAGCATCGACAGAACAACGTTAATTATCAATTTGGGTTCATCATGAGCTCCATACATTTAACATAATTGTTTGATGTTTAAATTACATTTGGAAATGAAATCTGTGAAAAACTAAATCCTCTTAAATGTCCTCGGTTTTGTTCCAGAAGATGAGGTTTGCTACGGCGAGCTGGGATGTTTCTCGCTACAGAAGCCATGGGCGTCCATCACACGCCTCAATTTCCCACCCCCGCAGAGACCAGAAACAATTGGTACATCATTTCAGTTCTTCACGAGGTAATAAAACGTTTTAATGATTACCTTGGATGTATTAAACACAATCTAAATGTAAACATAATACTGTTAATAATACAGAGGGTGCCAAAAATGTATACACACTTCAAGCAAAGAAAAAACTGTGTTAACATAACAAAACTGAATTCACACAAACAGAAAATGATGAGCACTAATCATCTTAGAATTTTACAGTTATAAAAGTTGCTCAAAATGTCCACCATCGGCGTCGATACACTTCTGAGTACGTTGAACTACTGATTGAGCAACGTTTGTGAAAGTGTCCTCAGCGATTGCAGCACACGCCGTTTCAATTTCTTCCCGAAGTGCTGCCAGTGTAGCTGGTTTTCTACGGCATACAACATCCTTAAGAGTTCCGCATAGATAGAAGTCCAACGAAGTTAGATCCAGAGAACGCGATGGAAACTCAATCGGGCCCCTTCGTCCTATCCAGTGCCTGGGATAGTGCCTTGGATCCAGTGCGCGGGGCTTGTTGCATTTCGAGATCTCCCAGATCTGCCCTTGTGAACATCGCATACAGTACCACGAGTCTCAAATTTGTCTCGAATGCGTGCAATTGTTACTCGCGTTGACGGTTCTGTTCTGTACACATGTCTCCATTGCCTTTGAACTTCAATAACATTCTCGGCTTTCCAATGCCACTTCAAAATTGCTTTCCGCTGTTCAAACGATATTCTTGACTCCATTTTATTGTAGCAACGCTAGTTTAACGTAATGCCAATCACAATTGTTTACAGAACATTATACGATAATCTTGACTTTATTTACCACCAAGGGTGACAGAGGTCGTTAAGGCGCAGATTCGTGAGCGGGAGATCTGGAGTTCGAATTCCGTCTGGACCGTCCTCCTGACTGAGGTTTTTCCAGGTTTTCTTCAGGTGTACATCAAATGCATAGTCAAGAATAGTAATGGATTAAATCTACAGATAAGAAAATTGTAATATTAAGTGAATTAACCAATGACAAGCGTAACAACATTAATAAGTGTACCAAGAATGAAACACGAGACAAACCGGTTTATTGAAACTAAATAGAAATTAAGGAATTTCATTCGCTTAGTATGCATATGTTGAAAATATAATGCATTGTAATGTATAGTGATGTTACAATCCTATTGTAATAAGTGACGATTTTTATCTCAGAATGTTTAGTTATGCGTTGAATTCCGTAGAGAGAAGTTGTGTTTTAAATGCCATTAGCAAAATCATGGTTCTTACTCCGTATAAAGAAGCAGCATTTTAACATTACGTAAAGATAAGTGATGATTAACATTTCGTGGAAGAAATAACGAAATTATTTGTGGTAAAACGATAGGAATTATGGGTGTGAATTAATATCCATACATAGTTTTTGGGAGAGAAACATAAATTATAACACGTTTATCTCCTATTCAGTCTGCATATATATATCCTCAGTGCATATCGCAATCAGAAAAGTGCACTGTTGTGTGGTAATACAAAACATTAATAAACTCCGTAGATTTCTATCTTTGTGATTTTGCTATGCTTAAAAAGTATTCTCTTTTCACTCCAGAAACATCAATCTGAAAAATCCTGTTATATGATGAAACTCTGAACTAGCCGAGGATATTATAATGGTTTTAGTCACGTCTATGTCGGCGTCGTCGCATATAAATCGTTACAAATTTGACGCCCAACGCATTGTAAATAGAGAATGTCGTAATTAATACCATTACAAATTTGGCACCCCAACCTGTCGGCATCTACATTAACAGCGACGTCAGTTAAGTTTGTGCTCACGTGTTTCCTGCCGTTGACCGGAACAAGGTTACATTTGCTAGTGGCTGTCAACGTGGATAGTGGTTGAGTTCAGCTGAGTTATTACAAGTGATGTGTTTTGTTGTGTATGTAATAGTGAGGTGAACTATACTTAGTATCTGCTTTCTGCTGTTCAACGTGTATTTATCCATCAGCTCGTCAAGTTCAAAGACGATTTGAAGAAAGATCCAGGGTGTAAACGTTCCAGACCGTACAAAAAACGCCAGGCCACGATTAGTGTTCAGTCTAGGAAACCTAATAGAAAACACGTTACTCCCCGAAGAAACATTAGATGACATCAATCATCGTTTTCACAACAAACAGACATTTCTTTTGGCCTATGCAAATAGCTACTAAATTTTTAAAATTAATAAGCCATATAACATAACTGCAGTATACAGAAATAAGAGTTTGCCTCCCCGCCTTTTTTTAGTGAATTAACTGAAAGGGAGCGTGATTTGGTCCTTTTCAACAAGATTCTGCCACAGCTCATGCAGCGAATATTTCAATGCGAGAAATTGAAAGAATGTTCCAGAATAATAGTTATTCGTAAGTCCTCCAACCGTATCCCTTAGTCTTTTGTCTCTTGGGAAAATTAAAAAATACCATATACAACACACCTACATTTCCTGGAAAAATGGAAACATTGTGTCCTCAGGAAATAGCCAGGCATTGCTCAGCATGAACAACAACTAGTGACGGTTAGATTTTAAAGTGTTGCCAAAAAGTATGAACAACGACGGTGGCCAAATTTCAGTACCTTTATAAAGTTGCTAATCTTTAAAAGTAGTTCGGTAATTTTGTATGATTGTGGTAGCGCCACTCTACAATGCCCACAGAGGGTAAAGAGCTCCGCTCCATTCTATAAGCAAAACACAAGTTGTTTCATAGCACATTGGGTGACTCTGTAGTTCCAGATATTAGAAGATGTTGGAGATGACATTAATTGCAAGTTAGGAGATGCGGCAGTAGTGGGGAAAGTACAAGATAAATTGCTCCTAAGTGTGTATAAATGCTGTGGTTACTGACAGAAATTTCTTAGGTATAAAAACAAAATACTCGGATATCTTAAATGCAGACCGAAACCTAGCTCCGGACGATTGAGTAGAACTAGAAACGCTGAGATGTAGTCTAAATAGTTCACTAGTACACAATTTTAGTCATGTGTGCAATGCACTATTCTTATACCTCGACTTATGTACTAGAAACCTCCAGAACTATCGAGAGTTAGTTTTGAGAAGCTTCGAGAGAGCGCAGAGCACTTGAAAGTTCCAGAAAATTGCGCTAGATGGTATATTGAAAACAATGTGGTACTTAGGGCCGTCTTAAGGTCTAAATACCACAAATATTCCAACAATCATTGATTTTCTTATTTGTAAACGCGTCTATTGCATGTCAATGTTATTAAAGCTAATCTTTACCAAGATTTAATATATTTTAGGTTAGGATTCGGAAGAACTTTATTCAAGATTTAAGAAATTTAAAATATCCCAGCCCTATAAATAATGGCATGCATGGATAAACGCTCATTTAGAGCCCACATAATAACATAAGTTTTCGGTAAAAGAAGTGAAATGAATGGGAAGTCACTGACCTGTAAAATTGAGGTCATTGAAAATTATTTAAAATATTTTAACTGGTTTAAACATAATTTGGTGCGCTGATTTCTTTGTCACTTAAGAATTTTTCACCAAGTCAATTTCAAAATTGGAAAAGGGGTATATTAACACACACTAACTGCTTTCATTGTTTCAATTGTTTCATAACCATATTTTTGAATTAGGATCATTCCTAACACTTAATTGTCCGTATGAATTCTGATAACGTCTGTTTCACTTTTCCTCAAAGCTCCTCCTGGAAACTTTTCACCTTGTAATTAGGTTGTGGCGGTTCACAACAATATGTCTACAATCAGTGGACATTCCATCTAACCTGCAATCGGTATTCCGTTTCTTTGATATTTTTTGGAATCTTTCATCCGTTGCTTATTTATAACACCAAGATTTTTGGGGAAGTGTCCCGAATGAGGTTGAATATAATGAAATATGCTAACAACGCTTTCTTAAACTATAACTTGTTTGTTGTTTCTTCACTAAAAGCTTCTATAAATGTAACAAAAGTTATCCATTATTACGACAACCTCTTGTAGCAAACTGGAAAGTGAAGAAAGCTATTCACCAGGAAAATGGTCAGCACTGCATCATACTAAGTTAGAAGGTTGCCAATAGCATGGGGATAAACTTTGGTTTTCTCAATAAAATTTAGAATATATAATTACATATTTTACAAAAAATAATTATATATCCAAAATTTCCGTGCTGGTTTCATGAATATAGTAACTTATAGTATGTGATATTTTATTAATGAAAACTGTTCCTTAAGAGCAAAATGGATAACATTAAAATTTTGCTTCGTTAACATTATTCAGAGCCAGTGCGCCTTGGTCTGGTGGTTAAGACTGTTCACCTTCTACCGTAGTAGCCCGGGTTCATTTATGGCGGACGAAACGGAGCCTGGGCAGGTTTTTTCAAGGTACTTCGATTACCCCTGTCACTCATTCCGCCGTTAGTCCATCTCATCTGATCCCCATTTTCATCTTCATCATTCAGCGCAATGTAGCCCACCAGTTCTCGGTGCGCACATTACAAATGGACTACACTATTGCCCTCTGCCGCCCTTGTGCTTAACTGAATTATCTGACGTGCAAGAGAATTGGCTATAGAATTCATTCACATCATTCAAAATTTTATTATACATTAAAATTGTGAGTGATAGAATATTTTCATAATATTCAGCCTTTACTTTTCAGATAATTTTTCCTCTGCAAGCCTACGTAATAGCTTAAAGAAAACAGGAAAGCGCAGCATTTAATAGTACGCGACTTAAAATTGAATACGGAAATGTGTTCATATATTATTTTAAGCCTAGCAGCTCAAGATATGTTGTTACAACGTTCCAGGTACTCAGTATATGAGATATCGCTTTTGGAAAGGCAACTTGTGACACCTGTGAATTAAAAAGTATAATGACTGCATTAAAAGAAATATACAGGTTAGTTAATTGGCACACAATAAAATACAAGGACCACTGATGAATGAGCCCAAAGCGTAGACGATTAACAAAAAGTAATGTCACCTTCAAAAGCGTGCAAGAAAAAGTGGTCCGACTAGTTTTTGATTCTTGTATGAGGAAGCTAATTGCTGTGATTGCTTTTACTGCGTGGTAGAAGGTGACGAGAATAATGATTGATCTTGTAACTGTTGTACGTCTCATAGAATCCTTCATATTTAAGGTATACATAGTATTTTTCTTTTCTGTTCAGGAGCAGCTGTTATTTTTCTTAACGAGACTAGTCTTTTCTATACGAAAAAAGCACTAAATAAAACCCAAATTAGAATGACTCCAAGCTGGATGGAACAGTCTCGTCGAGGAGATTTTACCAAAAAATAAAAAATAAAGAGTAACTACGGTACTCCAACTATTTACATACGTGCCAAATACATCAAATTATAGTAGGACCAGTTTTGGAAATGCTCTCAAAATACACAGTAGTTATAAATGAATTATGCCAACTATATACGTTTTATTTCAAAAACAAATAGAAGGGAAGATAGTGTATTAACAATATTTTTGCTCTCAAATAAGTACTTAATTAAACTTATCCTAAGTATGGCTTCCTTCGGAAGGGAAGTAAAGCCGTGGGTCCCGTGTCGTAGATTTACGGCACGAAAAAGAATCTCAAGCCTGAAAGAGAGGCCTCTGAGCAAAATTTGTCGGCTGTTTCACCGCTGAGTTGAATGGGACGCTGATGACCTGAGATGTTAGAGAGCGTCCGTAAATAAACCAATAAAAAAAAATTAAACTTGAGACTCACAACGTCTATATTGATTTTGAAATGGCATTCGACCAAAGTAACATAAGATTTACATAAGAACATCAAAATTAAAATCTTACAGGAAGAGAACTAACGTCAGAAGTGCTATATTGTAGGTACTCGACGACCAGATGCAGAGGAACGGAAAAATAATTACAATGGGCAGTTCATTGATTCAAATTAATGACATTTATTAAAAACAAACCAGTAAGAGCAAAAGTTGTCATCAATAGGAAGCAAATTCTTATGTAAGTGAATTTCTGCATTATAGAAAATAAGTTGTAATGAAAGACTTATACGGTGAATATAAGAAAATATTTCTAAATGTCTCTGTATCAGCTAATAAATTGTAAATGTTTTAAATATTTTACTATGTAAAATTAAAAATACGCTATACAATAGGTTGCACATTTTCAACACCTTAGATGTGATATAACTTAGCATAAAGAGAACGTAGTTAATAGCAATAACACCCACAGAATACAATAATACATTTATTTTATCTGGCGAATTTCAGATCGCAAGGTCCTCTCTTACTCTTCATCAGGGACAATTTCGATATCATCCTGCGAATTTTAAAGTTATACAATCCCGGCGTTTGACAGGCTACCTCATAAACACCGTCCTCTGAGTCATGTCGATTTCGGCCCAGAGGTTGTGTGCCTTTCGACGTTCTGACTCGTGTTACACTGGTGTGCGCTGGGCTTTAGTGATCAAGGTTCAAGATTCAAAATTCTGGCCCATAAAAATATAGTTTTTGTTTTTTTTTTTTTCCTACCACAGACAAGATAAATAATCCTTATTCTGTGATATTTATTAATTTAAAACCTTAATTATATAAAATGTAATTAAGTACTATAAAACTTTATTTAACATAGTAAATAATTTCGATAGCATTATATTAATGTGAAATAACAAACTTAAGGCATTGAATGATATTTTACTCTTTGTAGACATTATTGCATACAAAAGAAGAAGAAAAAAAACAATAGGAGCAGTTCTGTAGCAATATGCACACAGTAGATGAAACTAAATACTCACATAGGCGATCTGATTAATGCGGCCGGTCGCTTCAGAGCACCTGCATTTCCCATCGACTGTAAAATGCAGGGTTGCCAACCCGCAGAATGAGAAGACTCACCCGTTATACAATAAAATTAATGGCATACAGTTTGAGCTACTTTTTAAATGCTGAATTCTGCAAAAACAATCTTCTAGCTATATTCTGAATTGTCATTGTGCAGTCCTTGATATGCTACAAAACTAGAAAATGGAAAAAACAAACAACAACAATATAAATAATAATAATAATAATAATAATAATAATAATAATAAATTTAAAAACATAAAACATATTTAAATGGAATCATTATTTACGACCACAGTTACAATTACACTAGCTATTGCATTCTAACCAGAAAATAAATTGCTTCTAGGTTCGAACACTTTGGCTAGAAAAATGTCCATATTTAACCAATTAGTGTGATACGCAAACAGGTCTCAGCCAATTAATGTGATCCACAAATATGTCCCATCATGCCAATCGACCGCTAATTGCCTTAAAACGTTTTCTGGAAAGAGAGGTTCAGTGTACGGGTATAAAGAGAATGGAAATGCTACTCGATCGGATGTTTAAATTATGACAAGAAGATATGGAGACTGGACGAAAGATAGCGCGAAGTTGTCGTGCATAGAATTCGATGTAGAAGAACGAGAGTGCAACTTTCTTCTAGTATCCAGTCGATGACAGGGTAACATTTCAAAAGCTGGATGATTATGATCTGATATACGTAGGTTACATACGCAGCGAACGAAGGCTGTAGTCTTTGTCCAAGATTTGTCGTGATGTTTGTTAACAGAATGTTGACGTAATCGAAGTGTGACATAATCAAGTTAATACAAGTTTTTTTTTATTTTATTTTTTTATTATTCCATATTGAATGTGAGAAAAATCTTAAACCGTTTCAAGGAATGGAATACTGAAATTTTCTTTTCTTTTTTTGTTTGAATTTACTAATTAAGTTTACAGCCAAAATAGACACGAGATACTTCACAAATGATTAATTATGTATATAATAGATTATGCCACCCGTGGCGGTTTAATTTGTATTAAAAAGTAATAAATTGTTAGGAAAACCCGTAACAATTGACAAAGCTTCTCCGTATAGTTCAGGGTCGCAGTGATGTCACTCCAAAATTTCCTCTTCACCTTTCCACCGTGCTTGAAGGCCGCCCACTTCAGTGAGGTACCTTGACTTCAATGTTATACAGAGTGATTCTCTCCCTAGAGGTCCCAAATTATTGTCTATAACAGGTTCCGGGACTATTGTTTATATTTTCTATATATGGGCCAATCTATGCCGAATCTGTCAGAAAAACTCCTCTGCTTTTATTGTCCAAACTTAGTCAACTTATAGATACAGGAGAGAATTAATTTCATACAAAATATGGGTAATTTATCTTCAGTAATATCAGAGTTTGTCGGTAATTTAATTGAGATTAAGGATTGTTTGTTGTAAATCTAATGCCAACAAGCAGGGTTTGAAAACTCAATTAAATTACTTAAGAAAATTATAAACAATTAGGGGATTAAGATAACTGCAATGCGAGAACGATGCCATTTGTTGTTGTTATTGTAATTTTAGTATAAACATTGAAGTAATTTGGCTTACTTGTTTGATCTTTCTAAAAACACACACTAATTTTGTTAGCTTTTATTTCAAGCGTAACAGTGCAGAGATCTAAATTAAATAAAACACAACTGAACACTATTATAGTAATTACCATTTACTACTATATTTGTATCAATTATATCTGTACGTCATACAACTGCCAATAGTGAACAGAAAAATGCATGAAAATGGGCTAGGTCCCTAGTAGAACCGAAGCAGAGATTATAGGAATTAAAAAAATATGAACGTAGGAGAAAAAGAATTAAAATTTGCGAGAATCAGAATCTTACGGATATGGATCCTGAAATAAAGCAGATTAGGAGATTGTTTGTATAAGAAGAATTAATAACTATCATTATTAGTTTTTGAGCGCCAGCTTATAAAATTATTAAGTTCCATTCTGATTGGTGAATAAGGTATCAATGAGACGGTATATTGGCTGAAAGGCGCTCACGTGCATTTATCACAAGTAATATTACGAGAGGGTCTGAGATTGCCGATAAATTCACGAACACAGTGAGCAGTGAATTTATCTGGAAAGCTCAAACTCTCGAGTGATATTTATTAGAACTATTTGACGAATAAAATAAGAATTTAAATATAATTCCTCTAAACTTGGCTTACAAAATTGTAATAATTGTATATTTGTACTTAACCTTTTCAAGCAATCTTCAAACAGACGAATGCTGACTATGCCAGTAGAGTGGGGAAAAACGGGTTTAGGACTCTTTCATGAATATAATAAGAATAAAAGTGATATATATTGAAATTCGCGCACAGAATATTAACACTTGTATACTTATAAATATTTATTCAGAAACAGTGAGACTGGAATGCACAAAAATCGACTATTACAATCGCTACCGTTCGATTTTCTACTACCAACCGAGGAAAATAAAAAAAAAAGATAGCATAGAGTATTTCTATTTTTCTTCGCATTCTGTGGTTTGGATAAGATCAATTTGCAAATTTGACGCATCACCAAAACGCTTTGAGGAACCTTCCATTTTGCATTGTGATTGTCAATTGTCCATGTTTTTATTACTGTCAATAGCTTCGCACCGCCTCTGGCAAAAGTGTTCAGTGATGCGTGCTCAGGAATTATACAGTGGAGTTATAGAGTTCGCTACACTGACCACAAAACAAATGCACGTCGCGCGATAAAACAGATTTTATAATTTTTTCCCCCGATAATTTCACTCCGCAATCCAGCTGTGATTGGGCAAAATTCAAAATTTTGTTTCGTTTCATTGGTCGATTTAAGATGATGCCATATGAGTGAAATAGTGAATAATAGTTTGTATGTTAGAAGGGTATTTTAATTAAGAGTATTTTAATTTTCCAAATAATAGCTGTGATATATTACTAAATATACGAATAAGCCGAAATGAATTATAACTGAAAGTTCCTGATAAACTGTTTGTATACTGCTATAAATGACTCTTTATTTCCAGCATATTACCTCGTCCTATGGGTTTACTTTTGGAAATAATTTGTTTTATCATACTGCAGTCACTTTAAAATGTATTTACAATCCATGCTGATTTCTTATGTAAATAGATTAAGATAACAGTTTTCAGATTTCTGGTACCTCTAACAGGAGACGAAAAAAATCGATCCGGAATGAAACGGGTGTTGTTTAAAATCACTTCCGATCGCTCGCATTTTTTCAGTATACATAAAGTGCGTGTTCGTGCAGCGGATGTGTGATAAACAGTTAATTAGTGTACGTTTTAACAAGAAAGTTTGCGCCTGTGTTGTATGCCAATTAACTCTCCTCCGCACTGCGTGGAGAGTTAATTTGCACTTGGTTTAGCTCTTAAAATCGGAATTTTTTAAAAAATAAATAGCTGACAAAAGTTTTTTTTTTTAAATATGACAATTAATTTTAAAATTGAAATATTTTTATGTGATTTCATTGTTTTAAAATCAATGCAGCTCTTTAAAATAAGTTACTATGAAATGACAATCCCTTCGTTAAATAAATAATTGGAATATACCATTTAGAATCTCAAAAAATATTGTATAATTTTAATTTGTGTATCTGCAGTGTATTATACCAGATACGTTTATTTTCTAAGATTTACTATTTCTTAAAAATGAAACCTTTCAACATTTAACCCAACAAAATATATTCAGAACAGAGATTTCATATTTTGCAAAAACTATTATCTCTTGATACTTCATATATTATAAAATTAATTGACTGCAGAAAATATTAGGTCAATTTTTAAAGCCTTTATCCGATTTGAGATTGAATGTCCTATATTTACACCTTACTGTACTTTTATGAGTGTGATTGCAAAAGACGACATGAACATGAGCATTTATTTGTTATTAATAAAGTATTGCTATGGACAACAACAACAAAAAAAAAACATTTCTAGCGAAAAGTTATAAATATATCATTTTGCCCTGTGCTCCATCATGCATAAAGTCGTCCTGTGGTGTAGTAGTAACCATACTTGCCTATAGACCCAAGATCGCGGGTTTAATGCCGACCAGGTATTTTAGTATTTTAGGGTTTAAAAATTTCCTACGTTTATGGATTCCTTCGGAAGGGAAGTAAAACGTGGGTCCCATGTCTTACATTTAAGAAGAAGCTTCTGAGCAAAATTTGTCGGCCGTTTCACGCGCTGAATTAAATGGAACGCTGATAATCTGAGATGTTAAAGAGCGTCCGTAAATAAAACAAACAAATAAATAAATAACAATACCTGCTCAATACAATCAAAATCCGCGATTTTTCAAACACGGTATATCAGCTTATTATTAGGTCAAACAGTCAGGTGGATGACTCACTCTAGACTAAATTACATTAACATATAAATTAATTAACATATGATTAAGTTCGAGGTTGACAGACCTTTATAGCAATAAATATTGAAAACACCGAAAGTCGGAATTTACTTGATCACAAAGCAGGTTTGAAGACCTTCTAAGGCAACTATTTGCCTCTTTTGCTTTAGATTTCTTAAGTACTTAACATCAAGTTAGGTACACCCAAACACAGGCTATTAACTACCTATGGGCAGGTAAACAACAATTTTTGAGTGATAGACATAAGGGAAGAGGGTGATCGTGGCCTATTATACCCCTCCAACCTGTTGTCTATAGTTCAGTACATACCAACATAACTTCATTCCGCTCTATTCCTGCTTCAATGCTTAGAAATTTAAATGACTATTTATCGGTATCCTATATAACTTTCTTTTAATAATCACGTTCTTTTTTCGTAGACCATAGACTCATAACTTCAAACTTCATAAGTTCTCTCTACAATATCTGAAATTATTGCTGTATAACATCCGGTATATCTAAAATACCGAGGGTGACAAAAATGTCTACACACTTTCACAGTAGATATCTATTTAATATATTTCAAAATTTTACCGAAAAACAACAGTAATGTGTAGTATGATGTTCTGTAAACAGACGTGACTCACATACATTATGATAGCGTTGCTACGTGACAGGTAAATCAACAATAAACAAATGAAGCCAAGATTATCGTAAATCAACAATGAACAAATGAAATCAAGATTATCATATAGTGTTCTGTAAAGAGATGTGACTCACATTACGTTATGATAGCGTTGCTACAACAAAATGGAGCCAAGATTATCGTTTGAACAGCGAAAGAAATTTTGAAATTGTTGAAGTTCAAAGCCAATGGAGACGTGTGCACAGAACAGAACCGCCAATGCGGGTAACAATTGCACGCATTCGAGACAATTTTGAGACTCGTGGTATCGTATGCGATGTTCACAAGGGCAGATCTGGGAGACCTCACACAGCAACAAGCCCCTCACACTGGATCCAAGGCACTATCCAAGGTACTGGATAGGGCGAAGAGATCTGATTGAGTTTCCACCGCTTTCTCCGGATCTAACTCCGTTGGACTTCTACCTATGGGGAACTCTTAAGGATGTTGTATACCGTAGAAAACCAGCTACACTGACAGCACTTCGGGAAGAAATTGAAACGGCATGTGCTGCAATCGCTTAGGACACTTTCGCAAACGTTACTCAATCAATAGTTCAACGTACTCAGAAGTGTATCGATGCCAAATGTTGGCATTTTGAGCAAATGTTTTAACTGTAAAAGTGTAAGATAATTTGTGCTCATCATTTTCGTTTGTGTGAATTCCATTTTGTTATGTTAACACAATTTTTTTCTTTGCTTGAAGTGTGTATACATTTTTGACACCCTGTGTATATTAAATAACTGACTGTAAAAATGATTTCTAATCTCGCATTCAATAAAACGAAAGAAATTAAATAGCAAATGCTATCTCAGAAAATAATTGTATTAAATAAATTGTAAGCCCAGATTAAAAATATAAAACTAACAATAAGTGCGGACAAGGAAAACACAGTAAATTTATTTTGAACTCGGAAAGAGTAGAAATAGATATAGAAGTTGATACAGAGACTGACACTTAAGTTTTTTCAGAAGCGATAGCTCAAAATCCCAGCTAACTTGGCTCGGAACAAATACTTCGGGAAAGAGCTACCTACGAATAATACACATCAACCGTTTTTTAAACTGTTATCCATTTTCCGTGTTTGGTTTGGCAAGACAATTGAACTGGTATTCCGTTGTCTTCAAGTCAAAACTGTTAATTAGAGGGGAATATGAAAGTTGGAAACTGACAGCTTTTCAAGTAGAAAACTAGTTTAATAATCAATAATATTATTTATGACAACTAAACATAAATAAATACTTTCATTTCTATACCCTGTGCCGCTGTAAGTCACTCGTCGTTATTCATAAAAGCTACCGCTTCCTTTCTCCATTTCTTTCTTTTCGTTCACTTCCAGGCCTACTTTAGACTTTAGAACCATGGTCACTGCTCATTGGTTAAAGCACGAGACTTTAGTTTGTATTGACCGTTTTGAGTCAGTAACTTCATTCTTACTTGGCCTTTACTTTGCCATACTCTACAGTTACGGGAAGTTGCTCCACGGACATCGAGAGGATAGCCTTATTTCGGAAAAACTGGTTTCGCCAATAGGAAGTTTTCATTCAGCAAACATCGCTTTCGTGAATGACGCTTCCTTGTCAGGGTTACCTCTAAATTCATTAGGAATTGCGTCAACTCTATATTAATAATTCAGGAAAAGAAGCTTTATCCTTGTTAAAGTTTTACAATCAAGGATTCTTTAATTCCATTGGCTTATCAAAGATATCTCTATATTCGTATCGAGTTTATATACTGGTAATTTGTGTAATCCGGTTGTATTGTAATTTATTGTGGGAGTATGCACATCGCATTTTTTGTTCTGCTTATAGTTCATGTTCATAGGCCCCGAACTTTGAATTTACAACAGACGGACTGGTTTTTACAGAAACACTGGTACTGCTATAGGCCATAATTAAAAGTATACACACGTAATTTTCCAATATTTTTGCAAAATAATATTCCTTTGAATGTATAAGAGTTACATTACATTAACTAAAATGACTAAATCAACAAAATCTAATCTTGCTTCCTTGTCTACTGGCCTAAAATTAAACAAATTCAAAGCCCTTTAAAAATAAATTTATTCTACATCTTCTATGTATTTAAACGTACAACTCAACCTCGCCTCGTTTTTTCCAACCTTTTCTCGATTCCGTTATACTGCCCTTACTGAACTCATAGTGTAAAAACATTTTACAGCTTTAACGTAATGTAAAAGACTTGTAATAGACACACAGGGGAAAGTTTTTATTTACACAATTCAGCAGCTCAATTTTTTTTTTTCTTTCTAATGTGGAATTCTCTTTTTCGGGTGACAGAAGAATTTTAAAAAATGACATTTGAAGCAAAAAGAGTTTGGTTTATTGAAACAAAATCAGACACTCAGTTGTAGAGAAGCACGAGAACACGTTAAAGGAACCCACCATCTTCTCGGCCAAGCTTAGGCAAGTAAATATTATAACAATTTTATGCTAACAGGTAGTATTGATAAAAACTATACATAGGAGACCAGGAATAAAGTATAGCAACTTTGTGCTAATAGGCAGTATGTATAAAAACACCACATAGGAGACCAGGAATAAGTGAAGATGACACAGGTGCATATCGCAGCACTTGTCAGCGTTTACCACAGGTCTCTTCGAAGCGCATCGCAGGAGCTGTAAAGTCCCGGACATGACATTTTCAGCACGTTGGATTGGAAGAGCAAGACAATTGCCTGATCTCCTTGATCCTCTAACGTTAAACCTCTGGACTATTTTTTGTGGGATTATATCAAAAGAGATAGTCTATAGTACACTGTGGTTGATGATGATTTGAAGGTCAGAACAGCCAAAGCCATAACCACAGTTGATGCAGATGTGCTACGGCGGATATGGCCAGAACTTGAATTTCCGTTAGATGTTGTACGTGCTACAGGGTGCTCACGTTGAAGTGGGCTGAACAAAATTTTCTGAGTTGGTGATTCACATCAATCAAGGATTATCTCTCTACGTCAATTACAAATCGAATTACATGATGTCAAAGTTGTAAAATACCTTTTTGGAACACCCTGTATTATCAGCATTTGTAATGCACTAACATAATTTACTTTTGGTTGTTTTTTTTTTTAATAGAGTTAACGCTCGTTTTACTGCTGAGGTACCACAGGCGATGGACACTGATGATACATGAGATGAAATGATAAACTGGGAAAGACTTTTTTTAAAGGAAGGAAACGTTCCAGGCTACTTCCCCGGCATTTGCCATTTATGAGGACTGAGGAAAAACCTGGAAATAAATTCAGTCAGGGCGAACGATCCTGGTGGGAATCGATCCCAGAACTTCCGCTCAAGAGTCCGCGCCGTAACGACCTGGCGGCTACTTTTGAGTGTGACAGGTGTTTTTGTTAATAATTAGAGGCTGTACTTTGGTATTACATTTATATTCTTATCCTGTTGTGTTGTTAAAATACATTTAAAGTATCGTTTGTAAATTATCTTTTTCTCTCCTCTATTGGGTTTATTATTATTATTATTATTATTATTATTATTATTATTATTATTATTATTATTATTATTCCAGCACGTCTCGTAATGTAACACTGTACTATTGCGTACTCAGTTAAATTGTGACTACATTTCAGTTAGACTTAGAGGATAGTGTGTTCAACGGCAATTTTAGAGCGCTTTGATATTCGTTGACTTTTCATAAGCTTCCTTAAAGAAACGAGTCATTTTTATTAAGGTTTCTGATATGTCTTATTCTTTTATGCTTTGTAAGGAAGAAGCCAAGTGGAACGTGGGTACCTGCATGGCCCTCCATTGACCTCAAGGGGAGTGACTATGATGGAAGACGATGGACAGTGTTTATTGTTCATGGCTTTGGTGGCTCAAATAGCGACAACTGGTTAAATGACATGAAAGATGCCTTTCTGCAAAAGGTAGGTGGATTGGTATACTAAATATTGTGTATGTGTTTGTTTTCTATAACAAGGAAAAGTGCCTTATTGTTGGAAAGAGAGGAATGTTATAATTCTGAATAAAAGGAAAAGGTAAAGACTTTACGCAACCTAAATCATACAGATCAATTTGCTTTTAAAATGCTCTAGGGAAAATACAAATAATAATAATAATAATAGTAATAATAATAATAATAATTAATAATAATAATAATAATAATAATAATAATAATAATAGCGAAAAGAATTCACGATTTCATAATTATGAATGGAAAGAGTGCTAAACAATTTGGGTTTCAGGAAGGAAAATCAACGGAAGACGCTATTAATGCAGCATTGATCAGTGTAAAAACAACAACACAGAAATACGCACTCGCAATATTTTTTGATATTGCTGGAGCGTTCGGTAATCTCTGGTGGCCAGCACTTTTCAAAATTCTGAGGGAAAAAAACTTTCCCAAATGCCTATATAACACTTTAAATGATTACTATCAAAACAGAAGGGTACATAAAAACAGAACAGGAAAATAACCAGAGAAAGCACTAAGAGGTGTCCACAAGGCTCAATACTAGGGCGCATATTATGAGATATTCTGTTAGAAAGTCTGTTGGGGTAATTAGAAAAGAATGAAAACAAAAAGAGGTAATTACTTATGCAGGCAACCGTCTTAACGTTGAAGCGAAAAGTAGACAGGAATTAGAAAACAAAACAAATTTAATAAACAGTAATGTAAATAACTGGTGAATTGATTGCAAGCTGGAAGTATTATTGATTTTTTTTTTTTTTTTCAATGGCGCTCTTTAACATCTCTGGTTATCAGCGTCCCATTCAATTCAGGGCGTGAAACGGCCGACAACTTTTGCTCAGAGCCTCTTTTTTTAGGCTTGAGGTTCTTTTTCGTGCCGTAAATGTACGACACGGGACCCACGGCTTTGATTCCCTTCCGAAGGAAGCCATACTTAGGATTTTTACGCCCGGAGTATCCATCAGTTCTGGCCGGGATCGAACCCGCGATCTTGGTTTCAGGAGGCAAGTATGGTAACCACTACACCAACAGGACAGACATTTACAGACATGAGTGACACATTTGAAGCAGCGTACGGCAAAGCGAATCTATGAAGAGAAATCTCCTCAGCGCCATATTCCTTGCCATTTTTAAAACTGGATCGCGTCTTCGAGATAGTAACCAGTTCCAGGTAAAGAAAGCAAATTCAGGAACGAGTCGAACTGTGAGAAGAGAAGATGAGGTTATGAAGAGGTTTGAAAATAATCCACGAACTAGCACTCAAGTTGTTGCCCATTCGATTAATATCAATCAGATGTCTGTATGGAGAGTCTTAATTGAGTATGAAAAGTAACCATTTCATATCCAAAAAGTACAAACATTAATCCCAGATGATTATTCTAACAACAACAATTTACATACCGTCAACAACGAGTCTGATTTTGCTAGACGTATATCATGGACAGACAAGCCTGTTATTTCAAGAGATGGCTTATTAATACACACAACAGTCACATTCGGAGTGACACCTATCCTAAAGCTGTAGAGAATTTTCACAATCAATGGAAGTTTTCTGTAAATACCTAGATCGGGTTAGTTGTTAACCTTCTAGTGGGACGATATGTCATGTGTGCACAATTGAATGAACATGTTTATGGTGTTTTACTTGCGGAAATGTTTCCGGAGCTACTTGAAGATATCCCGATTTATATTCGGAGAAACATGATCTTTCAACATGACGGTGCACCCGCACATATGGACTTAGGTTGTCGAAATTATTTCAATGTACATTTTCCGAATCGTTGCATAGGTTTAGCAAATTCAGTTGTACCGACACGGATGGTCGAGGTCGTTAAGGCGCGGACTCGTGAGCGGGAGGTCTGGGGATCAATAACCACCAGGACCGTCCTTCCTGACTGAGTTTTTTTCCACGTTTTTCCAGTCCTTATAAATGGCAAATGTCGGGCAGTTATCCTAAAATTAGGCCTGCAACATTTCCTTCCTTAAAAAAAATCCTTCCCCAATTTATCATTTCATCTCATGTATCATCAATGCCCACCGCCTGTGGTGCCTCAGTAATAAAAACGGGCGTTAAATACTATTAAAAAAAGTTCATTTGCTTGACCGGCCCGTTCCCCAAATATGACTCCAGTTGACTTTTGTGTTTGGGATCATATTAAATCAATTGTTTATGATACGACTATTGATAAAGCAGAAAATTAGTCACTAGAGTTATTCGTGCTTTTGACGATCTTCTTAACCGACCACAGATATTTAGTCGCTTGTCATACGGCGTTATACTTTGTGTGTAAACAATGGCAGTCGCAATTTTGAACAGTTCCTGTAGTTTGTTAATACCATTTTCACAATATCTGGTACTAGATAAAAAGTTACTGTGTAGCCATAGAAAGTAAATAAAGTAGCTTACCAAATTGAAATAGATTCATTTTTTTCTTCATACCACTATAACTTGAAAATGAACTATTTATGGACATTGCTTTATTAAGAAAAAACTTATTGCATCAGAAATTTAGGAACAGTAATTTTGATACACTCATATCAAAATATGGTTTATGACACTTTAACTGCAACGTTCATGAAATTCACTTCCATTTGCCTATGAAAGGCATTCGACTATGGCTAACATTGGCCTGTAATACAGTTGAAACTTATTTAATTAAATCAAAATGCTGTTAGATAGTATTTCGCAACCTAAGTGTAGAATAGAATCTTTCTATTATAACCCAAATATTTCCGCACATAGGTGTATTGAATATTTATTGATAAGATGAACCTTCCCGGAATGTGTGCAATTATTTTTAATGACTCAGCAAGAGTTTAAGTTACTTATTAGAGAGTTTAGCAAAAATCAATGTGTCGTCAATTCACAGTATTTGTTTTAATAACCTGGAAAATAATATTACTTTTATTATTTGTTTTCCACAGGTAGATGCAAACGTGATACTGGTGGGTTGGGCAGAGGGTTCCAAAGTACCTTATTACACACAAGCAGCATCCAATACTAGAGTTGTTGGATCGGAGATGGCAAGGTACCGTCATTTTAAACAGTTTAGTTTCATATGATTATATAGTTTACCAATTACTGAATTTTTATAATACAGAGGGTGCAAAAAATGTATACATACTTCAAGCAAAGAAAAAACTGTTAACATAACAAAACTGAATTCACTCAAAACAGAAAATGATGAGCACCAATCATCTTAGAGTTTTACAGTTACAACAGTTGCTCAAAATGCCCACTATTGGTATCGATAAACGTCTGAATAAGTTGAACTACTGATTGAGCAACATTTGCGAAAGTATCCTCAGCGATTGCAGCACATGCCGTTTCAATATCTTCCCGAAGTGCTGCCAGTGTACTGGTTTCCTACGGTATACACCATCCTTAAGAGTTCCCCATAGGTAGAAGTCCAACGCGGTTCTGTTCTGTACACACGTCTCCATTACCTTTGAACTTCAACGCATTCTCGGTATTTCAAGATCATTTTAAAATTACTTTCCGGTGTTCAAATGATAATCTTGGCTCAATTTTGTTGTAGCAACGCTAGCATATCGTAATGTGAGTCACATCTGTTTACAGAACATCATACGATAATCTTAGTTTCATTTGTTCATTGTTGATTTACGATAATCTTGGCTTCATTTGTTCAATGTTGATTTACCTGTCACGTAGTAACGCTGCATAGCGTAATGTGAGTCACATCTGTTTACAGAACATCATACTACACATTACTGTACTTTTTCAATCCAACTTTGAAATATGTTAAATAGATATATACTGTGAAAGAGTGTATATGTTTTTTTTGGTACCCTCGGTATGAGGAGTTGTTTGCAGAATTAACTAATTAGATAGGAAATTATGAAAATTACTATGTTTACATAATTTTCTGACTCAATATTATTTTGAGGTGTAAAAATATTTTAATAAAGCAATTTTTTTTTGTAATAACAGTAATTACGAGCTGGTATCATAACGTTTTCGGGCTAGTTCCGTAGCGCGTCAACTTACATCAGTACAGAACAGCACACGGAATCTATGGAGCTGTAACATTGAACTAGCAGTGTGCCAAACTATATAGCTGTATTTACATTAGGAGTAGTGCAATCGGTATTTTTGTCACCACTTGCGTGCACTAGCCTGCGGTTTCGTCATGAACAGCAAGTTGGAACAAAAGAGCTAACGTGAACTTGGAAAATCGGCCACGCAGACATTAAACATGCTTCAACAAGCTTACGGCGACGATGAATGGTATGGACACTTCAAATGTGGAAGACAAAATGTTGAAAAAGTCCGTTACATTGTTCATGAGGCTCAAAGGAGAACAACAATGTATCATTGGTGTGTCCTTCGAGTCCGTGGGGGTAAACGTCACCGTTTCAACACTGCTGACGACATACAGCGGTAATCGCAGAAGATTCTACCCTCACTTACAATTAATGACTTTGAGACCGCATTCCGAAACACTGTGACTGGCGTATTGCTTCTCAAGGGGACTGTTTCGAAGGAGATGGTGTTCCACATTAGGTAAATGAAGTATTTTCTTTATAACAACTAGTCCGGGAACTTTTCGATAGCACCTCGTATTTCTTTTTCTAATCAGATAACAGAATATTATAGTGATATTTACTGCAAAATTGTTAATCACAGATGCTTTATGATACTCATCGATAGATTTGGGGAAAAAAATATTACTAAAAGCCAATAATGCAACTTACCATGTACGTGTTTACAAACAGAGCTGTACAGTATACCAGGACAAGGGTATTGAAGGTTTAATAGTAGTGTCTGTACAAATATCGTTGACTGTTAAGAAATTACGTACGGAAGGAATATTGTATTATTCCCTGCTAGGTATGCTTCAGCTATAGGAGATGGAAGAGGGCTTTTAGAACAAATGTTGTTTGAATTCGGAAAGACGATGTGATGCCTTAAGAAATATTTTAATATTAGCTTTATGTATGTTAATTTCACCTTATCCGTAATAAATAGTATAACATTGACACATTTCACACAACATGGCATAGTTCTGTTAAAAAGCGCGCATAATGAACAGCAATTAAGCTTACACAATAATTTGCATGTTAGAAGGTTGGGCCTACCGAATTCAATTTACCTACAACCACATTGGCAATAACCATGTAATCTGAGATTTCGTTGATTGAAACCCAAACGTTCTCATTTTCAAACTAATTTCTCAATTCAATTAAATGTTTGTCTATCTGCTCCACAATATTAAACTGTAAGGAATTTGTTTTGAAGTGACTTTTTCTAAAAATCCACCAATTTATCATGTTAAGAGTAATATCAGCATGTCAAAAAGCTGATATTGACTAAATGTGCACGAGTGCCTTACAAGCGAGCTTAGGTTTATTAATGTACATGTGTTTCCTAATATTGCATGTCATAGATATTCGTATTTTCACCAAGCAAAATGTAGCTCCGGGTGGTGTAGTGTTAACCATACTTGTCTCCTAATCCCAAGATCGCGAGTTCAAACCCGGCCAGGACCGATGGATTTTTTCGAACATGAAAATCCTAAGTGTGACTTTCTTCGAAAGGGAAGTAAAGCCGTGGGCCCCGTGTCGTACATTTACGGCACTATAAAGATCCTCAAGCCTGAAAGAAGAGGCCTCTGAGCAAAATTTATCAGCCGTTTCACGCTCTGAATTGAATGGGACGCTGATGATCCGAGATGTTAAAGAGCGTCTGTAAATAAAACAAATCAACAATGAACAATCAAGCAAAATGTACAGAAAAGTTCACAGTCAATTATAGGAAGTACATCTTCCCGTAATAGGCATATATACTTCTGTAAAACACCAGTCTTTCATGTTGTAACAAACAAACTTAATCTTCATCTACCAGGAGCCTTAACTTCTGCATAAACTTTACCCCTCAGTCGCAGATTCAGTTAAAATTTAACTAATTTAATGTGTAATCACTCAAGCAATTGTTTTTCCCTGTTCAGTCAAATAGTCTGAAATCATTTTACAAATTATGCAACAATATCTGCCTAAGCAACCATAAATTTTAACAAACACGTAGTTCAGAGTGGTAAAATGTTTTCTCAGTTGGTATTAGTAAATATAACGGTAGCGAATGTAATACTAAACTTTCGTCTCTTTCATTCTCACGGATTCTGAATAGATAGGTATTTATAAGTAAGCATCAAATTTTATACAGTTGTTAATTATCCGTGCGCAAATTTCAAATATAAATTACATTTATTCTTATTCTATTCGTGAAATAGTCCCAAATCCTATTTGGCTCTTCTCTATTGGCAATACTGACAATCGATTTGTCTGGTGCTAAATGGCTTGAAAAGGTTAAGCATTCGTAATACAAGTGTACAATTATTACAATAGTGTAAACCAAATTTGCTGGAACTATATCTAAATTCTTATTTTATTTCTGAAATAGTCCTAATAAATATCACTCGAGGGTCTGACTTTCCTAGACCCTCTTTTGTCATATTTCTTGTGATAAGTTGTTCCGGAAGGAATTATATCTACCATTTGCTATATGACGCATTACCTCCTTTAATAATAATTTTTCTGAACTAAGCAGAGAGGAAGGGAGAGAGAGGCGGAGGGGAGGATTATATACAAATAGTACAAGAAAATGTCGATTAGCGAGTTTGCATATAAATGTAGAAGAATCTCCTCGTTAAGCACTAAAACGTATACAATACATATTCTTACTGTCATAATAGTTTTTATTCTTATCCTCCACTTAGTTTCTCTTAAGCATATCATACTTAGTTTATGATTATACACATTCGTTCAGTTTATCCACATTACATACGTCTTGATTTACTTATTAATTTATTTTATTTTTGTAAGGACAAAAGACCGTCATAAAGGTTAATATAATTATATGGTCAATTTCGTCTGTTATTTTTGTGGCGTATTGATAAATAAACAACGAGTATTTTTGTCTTTTATAAATTAATGCGGAATTTTTTTTTAAGTCAAAGCCATTTTTCGCCTACCATAGTGCTACAGAAATGATTGCATATTTCACACTATTTATGTATGTGTTGATCAAATAAGACACCAACAATTTGAGCTGGAAATTTTTATTTTATCTGAAACAATGACAGACCTTCAGTTGACTTTTAATCGGTTCGTTTTAACTGTTTTGCTGTAAGATGTGACACTAAAGTTAATACGTCTTATCTTATTCATGCATGATGTGGCACCCCCTAATTTTTCTTGCTGCTAAAGCGATGCTGGATTAGAGATTGCCATCCAGCCAGCTTATTCCTCTGACCTCAATCCGCAGTATTTATTGGTATGCGGTCATTTAAAAGCCATTGTCTATTCCAACGTGGAAGTTCTTCGCCAAGGATGTCAGCAGACACGACAGACACATGTAGTATGGCTACTCACAGAGTTTCCTAGCGGGTAGAAATGCTTTATTTAATTTCCTTTCTTTATTTTTTTAATTTGGCTTTAAAATCATTATTTTCTTAGTATATCAAGTACATTTGATTTCCAATCAAAAAGAGTATCAATGTAGAGCAAATAATTTATATTTTAGTTATAATTTCTGTAATTGTTTTATCAATTTCTTGAATTATTTTAATCTAATGATGCACCCATGACGCATCCATAATGGTCACAATCAACCAAGAACTTTTGTTTGACTGCCCTAAAATTTCTTAAACATTACTTACAGACTCTCAACTGATTTTTCAGAGGTTGTAAGTTTTCAAGGTACTTTTATAGCAGATAATTTTTAAGTCTAATTTTTTAGCTAAATATTATATACCCCATTGTATGAGACATCTAATTTCTCTAGTATGTCGCTAATAGTTTCACTTATACATTTTAGGCATTCTTGTAACATGAACTTTAGAGCAATTAGGAACGAGTCATGGGTGAAGAATGGCAATATTATTCATATACGGGTCTGATCAAAAAGTATCGCGAATTTTGTGTTTTTTCAAAAAGTATTCATTTATTCATGAATATCTATTTTGTCCCCTTCAAAGTAATCCCCACCAGATATTATACACTTGTGCCAACGTTTTTTCCAATCCTCGAAGCACTTTAAAAAATCGTTTTTTGTGATATTGTTCAGCTCCTCCTTCGATGCCGTCTTTATCTCCTCAATCGTGGCGTTGCATCGTCCTTTCATGGGCCTCTTCAGTTTTGGGAACGTCACAGGGGGCCAGGTCTGGGGAGTACGGTGGCTGCGGTATCATAAGTGTGTTGTTTTTGCCCAAAAATTCGCGCGCAAGCAACGATGTGTGAGCAGGGGCGTTATCATGGTGCAAAAGTGAATTTTTGTTCTTCCACAAATCCGGGCGTTTCTGGCGGATTGCTTCGCGCAAACTGCGCATAACTTGCAGGTAATATTCCTTATTGACCGTTTTACCCTGTGGCAAGAACTCATGATGCACCGCGCCCCTGCAATCGAAGAAAACTGTAAGCAAATCCTTCACATTCGACCGAACTTGGCGCGCTTTTTTCGGTTTTGGCTCGTGTGGCAGCATCCATTGGGATGATTGAGCTTTAGTTTCCACGTCATAAATCCATGATTCGTCAGCAGTTATGACCCTCTGGAGCAAATTTGGGTCGTCGCGGACAGAGTTCAACAGCTCCTTAGCAACATTCATGCGATGGTGTTTTTGGTCGAAATTGAGCAACTTTGGTACGAATTTTGCGGCGACCCGTCTCATGCCCAAATCATTAGTAAAAATCGAGTGGCACGAGCCAATCGATATGTTTAGGTCCTCAGCAACTTCTATAACGGTGATTCGACGATTGGCCAATACTATTTTCTTCACTTCTTCAATGTTTTCGTCTGTTGTTGACGAGCTCGGGCGTCCGGGACGCTCTTCGTCGTTCACATCTTCTCGACCCTCTGAGAACATTTTGTACTACCGATAAACGTTGCTTTGGTCCAAGGTAACTTCACTATATGCCTCAGTCAACATTCGGAATGCATCCGCGCACTTAATTTTGTTTTTCACACAAAATTTGATACAAATTCTTTGTTCCATTTTTTGGAATAGGCAAAAATCGAAGACGAGCCAAAACACGTCCAAGCAAAATAGCTGTCAACAATTAACTAAACATTCAAAATGGCCGAGCTTGTCAAAATAAGTGAGGGACATGAGTACCAACATAACGCCACAAAACAATCGAAAATACGTAGCCCACGGAAATTCAAAATTCGCGATACTTTTTGAAGAGACCTCGTATTAGAGGACGCATTGCAGCGCAGTATCATAAGCCGAACTTAACCGAAAGATATCGTAAAAAAAAATGTAAATGTTGGCAATTTACAGTAACAATGCAGACTGGTTGCTTGCAGTTCAAGGTTAGGAGTATGTTATTAGTGAGATAGCGGTATCAGCTGATATCCAGCGTATGTACACCTTGCACCAAATGCATAGTAACAATAAGTTTTAAGTAATCACCTATTAGCATTTGCATAGCTGCTTTCATTGTAAAGAGTTCCAGAAATATAATTAGTAAAAACGCTTCCACTCAGATATGCGATTATTATTTTAAAATTACGTAGTTTTAGGAGCTTGAAACAGTACTTTTATTGTAATTAAATTTATGAATGAACAACTTTAGAAAGAAAGAACAAACACCTGGAAATTGGCAGTTTCAAAGTTAGATAAATTCTAAAATAATAACATTTATCGTTTAGCACTCATAAACTCATAAACACGAAACTGTTTGGAGTACAGGTAAACATGCTTTTATATTGGAAGAATGCACAAGAAATTATTTATATTTTGGCATCGAAAGTGTTCAGAGGGACACAGGGGATGCAAATGTATGCAACTTTTATAATGTACTAGGCTTAATTGATTGATCTGTAGAATATTAGATATTAGATTAGATATTTTACAAAAATATTTTATAATACACTAGGTTTAATAGATTTAGTACACGATATTAGATTAGGCACTTAATAATAAGCTCTTATAATACATTAGGTTTATTTGATTTAGGACAATATATTGGATTAATTATTTAACAATAAGTTTTTTAAATACAACAGGTTTAATAGAATTAATACAGGATATTAGATTAGATATTTAACAATAAGCTTTTATAATGCACTAGGTCTTATTTGATTTAGTACAAGATATTAGATTAGATATATCACAATAAGCTATAAATTATATATATATATATATATATATATATATATATATATATATATTCAACATAAATAAAATAAAATCGAAAATGCACAAGTAGAATATTTTTTTGGAAAAATATTAAAAATACGTCTAAACACTAAGAAATTCCCATTTGAATGACACACAGATAAATATCAATTTGTTTCCCTCAACCCCCTCACTGGTTATCAGCGTTTTCGGACCTGAGCTGTCTCACTTTCATCAGAAATTGACCTAATCTCTCGTTCCCTTCCTTGCCAGCAGAGTCAAACATGACCCGCTCCCTCTATTCAATCCCATAAAGGAGTGCAGTAGATACTTTTCCCTCCATTTTCCGTACCTTTACATTCAGACAAAATATGTATAAATTATTCCTCTTCCTCACAGTTGGAGCAAATTATCCGCTCATTCCGTCAGTGTTTTAATCATCCGCCATGCCCCTACCTAAGCCAGGCATGCTAAAGCAGCAGATTTCTAGCGTAAAAATCCTAAGTATGGCTTTCTTCTGAAGGGAATTAAAGCCGTGGGTCCCGTGTCGTACATTTACGGCACCATAAAGAACCTCAAGCCTGAAAAAAGAGGTCTCTGAACAAAATTTGTTGGCCGTTTCACGCCCTGAATAGAATGGAACGCTGATGACCTGAGATGTTAAAGAGCGTCCGTAAATAAAATGAATAAAAAAAACCATGCTTGTCATTCATGCTTTCACCAGGAACTCGCACAAAGAGATACGATCGTAGTATGAGGTCAAGCATAAGTTCCTAGCGTTTTTTTGGTTGTGATAAAAGGTTTTATTTGAGATGAATAACATACAGAAAATAAACAGCAATATTTTCTTCTTCATTATCTTTCAATGCTAATCTTGGGTAGGAATGCTCGATGTTGTTCACCAGTTACCCGATGACGTGCAAGCAGAGATGCACAGAGATCAGTTTTGTTTCAACTCAAAGCGCGCGGTACCATACACCAAATTTTTTAAACTTGTCCACAGAATGCAAATATCGCATAGTTGATTGATCACAATTCATGACGCCGGGTTAACTGAATTGGATATCGTGGATTAGACGAATCGCTTCCGTCAAAGTGGCCGTTTTTGAAACGACAGAACCGTTTTTTGCAGTGCTTTCTTCAATGGCATTCTCCCCTAGACGATACAAGTGTTTCGAGCATCTTCGCCGCCTTTGCTCCTCTATTAAACTAAAAGAGGAATGTGTTGAAAGCGTTCGTTACTTGATAATGCACCTTCTTTAGCTCACAAATAGCGCAAACTTTCTTTAAATCTGCAAAACTCGAAGAATTGACAAGCACAACGATCCAAACAAGGATGACAAAACGACAAACGATATCCTAGCAACTCAGTATTGTGTTTATGCATAAAAAGGCTACGAATTTGCATGAGGCTAATATGTTGTGAATGGATGAATGATGCAATTGCAGAGAATGGTTCAATATTTCCTGATAAGACATTTTTTCTAATACAAACAAAATATCATATATCTGAAAATCGCAATTAGTGGGGCGTTTTTGATTTTGTAATTTTAGAGGAATATTAAGAAATTAGGGTGAAGCATCATTTTAGGCATGTGGTTTTATTACGACGAAACAATGACAAAAATAATGGCACATCAATTCAATCTATTTGAGTTACTGATTTAATTAAAAGCATTTCAATCATTACACATAATACACCCAATATTCACAGTAACTTCACGAAGTGCCAATATTTGTTCACGGAAACCCCGTAATGCCATTATGAATGAGGAAGTAAATAAATGCATTAAAAGATTAAACTTTAGATTGCTTAGTACTTTAGAGAAATATCAATCACTTGGGATAGAGTGTCATATAAGGGCATTTTAGGACACCATTAAATCCTATAAATAGCTTTAAATGTTCATGAAACTTGAAAGGTCTGTTATTATATTTTACTTTGCCTTAAAGAAATAAATGAAATATTTGCTATAAAGTCTAGAGATAACCTTGATGCAGGAACAAGCACTTTTAGTGCCCTTGACTCAGTTAAACAGGAAGTAACACACGACTTTAATTTTTCCAACCGGTTTTTTTGGTGCACTTTATTTGTATATTGTGACAATGAGCCTAGTTCTATAGACAAATTTAATATAGGTTTTAAAAACTTCACGTAACAACTCAAAAAGTAGGAGCAGTGTAAACTAAGGGAATTTTTCACCTTGTCGAATTTGTGAAGGGGTTACATAGCGCCAGAGATCAGAAATTGGTGCCGCTAAAAAACTTTTTAAATTTCGGTTTTCAGGTATATCGCCACTCCTAATGACCCGATTTCCCCGATTTTCAGAAATTGTGCTACTTATTGTATTTAAATGTAAATTTTGAGTTTCATTGGTAAAAAACAAATATTGCTGCCTGTAGAGCAATTTTTAAATTTTGGGGTTTAGGTAAACCTTCCTAATAGTCTGATTTCACTGATTTTCAGACACGATTTTTCTTTTTATATTTCAATTACATATACCGATTTTCGTTGAGAAAAAATTGCGGTCGCTAAGGTGATTTTTAAATTTTCGCTTTAGATTAATCCTCACTCTAAATTTCCGTTTTCAGATATAGTCCCATTTATAATTGTCCGATTTACCTAATTTTCAGAAATTATTTTACTGTTTTATTTAAATTGTAAATAGAAAGTTACGTTGCGAAAAAACAAATTGGTGCCGCTAGAACGATTTTTAAATTTTGTGTTTCAGGTAAATCTCCTTAGGCTGATTTTTCTGACTTTGGGAGATATTTTTGTTATTTTATTTAAATGGCAAATACAAAGTTTCGTTGATAAAAACAATAATTGCGGCTGGTAGAGCGATTTTTAAATTTTTGCTTTAGGATAACCCCAATCCCCAATGGTCCAATTTTGCTAGTTAACGAAATCGATGAATCGTTTGTAAATTTATCATTATATGCCAAGTTTCGTTGAAAAATTACAAAAATTGCGGTTGCTAGAGCATTAACAGGCAGATAGACAGAGGCGTGAACGCGCGCGCGCGCACACACACACACACACACTATATATATATATATATATATATATATATTCATGGAATAATAAAAACTTCAAAAAATCATAAAACTCATAAAAAGCACTCAGAATGCAATATAAAAAAAGTTCACACTAAAAACTGAGCTGTGGGGGCGGGGTCTCTCTTAGTAAGGAATAAGAGATATGACGTGGCGGCAACCCGAGCCGGAGATTATAACAAGCAGACTTGCATCAACTTAAAAAGCTTTCAAATCTGTATATTCACCACTGCCGGGCAGGGCTGGGTATTACTAAAGTACCTCAGATTCAAAAGAACGTCCCCATCGTCAGTCAAGCCCCTGACCTTGCGTCCATTTTTAATTTACCACGTCCTGTTAAACCTACAGGGAAGTTTCCTAAACCCCAAAAGGCTACACATGCTGCCAGCTCAGAACAAGATAGGACTCTTCAAGTAGTCAACGTGTCTTATCTGACTGAACGGTCTCTACTAGAGAAGGGTTTGTCTTTTGTACCAGTACCCAAATTTGATCAGTCCCGCCTCATTATTGATGCAGTTAAATTTTGCCGACATTTACGATGGAAGTAACATTGCCACACGCACCCTGCAGGTTCTGCCTCGTCTGTCAACCCGGGATTACTATCTTTTCGTCCCCCTACCACCAATGAACCCCCAACTTTGGCTTCCTCTCACCCTGTGGAACGTTTCATTGATAAATTTCTAGACGACATCAGTCACCCCAGATTTCTGAAGCTTTTTCAGTCCAGAGACAACCTTCTCCCTATTCAGAGAGTTTTGTTACGCAAGTTATCGTTGAATTCCAATATCATTATTTTGCCGGCCGACAAGGGCTCCTCGTCGTCGTCATGGACAGGATTTATACACCCAAGAAGCCTTTAGACAGTTGCATGACGAAGATTATTATTTGAGCCTATCGAAAGATGTCGTTCCTGACTTCAACATGGAAAAAGCGCATTTTGTTTCTGCTAAAGCTCCATTAGAAGGATTTAACAAAGCTGACATTACACTGTTAACACCAGTTTCTCCACGTACACCTTCTCTAAAGTTTTTATACCTAAAATACATAAAACAGGAAGCCCGGGACGACCTGTAGTATAGCCAGTTATGGAACCCCACTGAAAGAATTTCAGCCCTTGTAGATTTTTATATGAAACCCATAGCCTTTTCCAGACCCTCTTATATTAAAGACTCCTTTCATTTTCTAGAAATTTTAAAGTCTGTAGATTTAAATAATTATGATGACGTGTTATTAGTTACTGTAGATGTGTCTTCGCTTTACACCAATATCCCCCACAATAAGGGTTTAGAAACTTTAGTCTACTTTTTAGATAGACCAAACTTAGCTCAGACTACTTCCAATGATTTTATTTGCCAATTAGCATATTTTGTCCTCACAATAATGTGTTCGTATTTAAAGGTTCTTCAAGTTAAGGGGACAGCCATGGGTACCAGAATGGCTCCATCTTACGCCAATCTGTACATGGCCAAACTTGAAGAAGAATTTCTACGTTCAGAACCCTTAGCACCGTTGGTGTGGCGCAGATTCATTGACATCTTCATCATTTGGACCCACGGTATTGCTGCATTTGATGGTTTCTTCACTAGGCTGAACACCAACTACCAGTTAAGTTCACATCCACAGTTTCCCGTACTCAAGCTGTCTTCCTGGATGTAGAACTTCAGTTAGTCAATAAGCAAATTCTGATATCAATTCATATTAAACCTACTAACTTACAGCAGTACTTACACTTTGATAGTTGTCATTCATCACATATTAAAAGACCATTCCCTTTTCTTTGTCACTACGAGGACACCGCAATAACGACTCAGCTCTGAATAACCCTATTACCCTATTAACAGACAAATTAGTTTAGAGAGGCTACTCCCCTTCCCTAGTAAAATCCAAAGTCCAGGCCTCTCATCATAAACATACTCCCAAGACTCGTAAACCAGCTTCATAGTGACGTATTTTCAGGGCATTGAAAGACTCAAAGCTGCCCTAAAAGACAGCTTCAATATTCTCACTCAAAATCAGCTAACTGCATCATTTTTTCAAACATTACCAAGACTATGTTACCGGTCGGCTCGGAATCTCAGGAGCATTTTCCGTAGAAATATTGATTATCCCCAGTCCTCCTTGCCTTGACATTGGGGACATGCTCATCTTTTGCTAGTCCGAACTTGAAATCAAAGTTTAAAATTCACTAATTTTTCAACTGCACCTCTACGAATGTTGTGCATTTACTTCAATGCAAAATTTGTCCAGCTTTTTATATTGGACTAACGTCCTTATGGTTTCCATTAGCATGAATTATCACAGACTTTCGATTAAGACCTGTTCCCCAATGCCGGTAGCACAACACGCCAATTTTCACCAGGCCACGTTCCATGACTGTTTTTCCCTTATCCTCATAGAAGCCGCCCCTCCATCTAAACATACCTTACTTACGAGACCCAGAGATGGCAGCAATAGTTTTATATAAAGCCCTTATTCCTCCAGGCCTCAGTATTTCCTTGTAATACTGCCAGGTTTGACAAACTAATTTGTTCAGCTATTGTTGGTAGTATAGCCGCCACGTCATATCCCTTATGCCTCACTTAGAGGCACATCCGCCACAGCTCAATTTATTCTCAGCACGTGACCAAGAGCCAAGCTCGAAATATCGTGTGGTTTTAGTGTTCAGTTTTACGTTTTTTAGTGTGAACTTTTTATATTGCATTCTGAGTGTTTTTTATGAGCTACACACACGCACGCGCGCGGAGAGTGTCAAAAATGTATACACACTTCAAGCGAAGAAAAAACTGTGTTAACATAACGAAACTGAATTCACACACCCAGAAAATGATGGGCACTAATCATCTTAGACTTTTACAGTTACAACAGTTGCTCAAAATGCCTACCAACAGCATTGATACACTTCTGAGTACATTGAACTACTGATTGAGCAACGTTTGCGAAAGTGTCCTCAGCAATTGCAGTACATGCCTTTTCAATTTGTTTCCGAAGTGCTGCCAGTGTAGCTGGTTTTCTAAGGTATACATCATCCTTAAGAAGTTCTTCGTCCTATCCAGTGCCTTGGAAGATTGTCATCAAGGTACTCACGTGCATCTCGGTGGTAGTGTGGTGGTACACCATCCTGTTGCATACGGTACCATGAATCTCAATTTTGTCTTGAATGCGTGCAATTGTTAGTCGCGTTGGCGGTTTTGTTCTGTACAGACGTCTTTGAACTTCAACAACATTCTAGGTTTTCCAATACCACTTCAAATTGCTTTCCGCTGTTCAAACGATAATCTTGACTCCATTTTGTTGTAGCAACGCTAGCATAACGTAATGTAAGTCACATCTGTTTACAGAACATCACACTACACATGACTGTTGTGTTTCTGTCCAACTTTGAAATATGTTAAAAAAATATCTAATGTGAAAATGTGTATACGTTTCTGGCACCCTCGTCTTCATTTTTGTTGCCTAACAAGTAGGATCGACGGAGATTTGAAGAAATATTTCAAAAATATTTACATAGATATAGCCTCAACAGCTATCAAACGTTACCTAAAAGCCTTCACGTTCTCAAGTTGACAATCAAATTTACTGAATAAATGAAAGTTGCCACAAACGCAATTAGTGTAAATATAAAATAATGAATATTTGTCTCATTCCAGATTGGCTTCTTATTTAATAAGGGAAAAGGGCGCTGCAACAAAGAGGTTCCATCTTATTGGGCACAGCCTTGGAGCTCACACTGCTGCCTACATGGCTAAGCGCATTCCCGGTGTTGCCAGACTGACAGGTAATTGTTCATTAAAGTCATTAAACATCTTGTAGTCTCACACATTGCAAAAATATTAAGTTTTACTTATTCAACAAATATTTTCTGCAAATTTAAAAATAGTCATATACCGGATGGAATAACATTGAACTGAGAGCTTGCACGGGATGCCAATTTGATACATTCTCCAATGAGGCATTATTTTTTCAAGTATTAGCGTAAACAAATTATTGACAAATTTGCAAAACATTTACACTTACTTAATTTTACAACAGGGTTTCAAAAAAGAATAATGGTTGGTTGCGGGTTGTGCAGGTGTGCACACTAAATGTAGGTATCCCTGCTCGAAACCATCGCTGACTCTTTTTCCTATAGTCGGCCTATTGTCTAAAGGAGAATTGTGCTTCACTTGCAGCAGGACATGATAGCTCTTGTGTGCGGCACGGGTTGCTGCGGAGCCATCCCTGATTCGTTTTATATTTATTTTAGGTCTTCACAAGTTTTGAGCTTTAACTTTTCTTATAGTCTTCTATAGAAGATGTTTCACTATATCCATTAAGAATATAAAATAAAAACCACCGTTTGAGGTCAGTGTTTCTAGGAACATTCGGTGTGTAACCTGATTTATATATTGAAATTGCAACACAGCGTGAGTGTCAACGCCATTGGACTCCTTTATAATTTGTTGCGAGGGAGCAATCAATGCTTATAAAATAAAATTGTCTTAGAACATAATAAGATTTTTGTAACAACTAATTCATGTTATTGACAATTGCCTTCTCGAACCCTCTTGTCAGTCGCGTTATTCATAAACCGACCCCAGAAGTTCAGACATTTATTGTGTTTAAAATAGAAAGGCTATAGAGACTTAAATACTGAAAATAGAGAGAAATATAACTAAAATTCGTATTTATTAAATGTGGAAACAGAGTAATATCACCCATTATTAATCAAAATAATATTTAAGATACATAATTTCTTTATCGCATAATGAAAGTACTTAAGCTTAATTTTCTAGGTTTTGAACCAAACAAGATATCAACAACTGTCATAGTCAGCCGCTTGTCAGAGAACATTTTTCATCATGGTAAAAGAACGTTCTACTTTCACTGATGTATTGGAGCACATTTAAAACAAGCTATTTCGGAAGGACTCATATCAGTTACAGAACATTCCCCTTTCAGGGCATCATGAAAATGTTGATCAAGACAAAGTAAAGTAGCTTTGAATAGTCCTGGCGAATGAGCAAAAGGTGCGCTGTCGAGTTTATTTTCTGTTTATGCGTTTATACGGGAATCAGGTTAGTATCTCTCTTACTTCCGTATTGAACACATTGTAGAGACGGTTTACTACACAACTGTGCATTTATGGACCACAAATTTCCTAGGATTGTCTCGCGCAGATCGATACAAGGTAATTCGCCAGGACTATTTAAAACTACAATACTTCTCTCACCCTCTGCATTTCCGGTATTCATATGCCGGAGGTAACCGTGCGAACTTCATTCACTAATGCAGAAAATGGTGCTTTTTAAATAATTCAAGTAAATAGCTTGGGAGAAAAAAAGTTTACTGCTTAAAAAACAAAAAAGGTTATCATTAGATATTTTTGTGAGGGGAATATGCCACTTAATTTGTATAACTTTTTTCACTTCCATATATTGAAATTTTTAAGTACATTTTAAAATGCATAAATAATCACAGAAAAAATCCACAAAGATCCAATATAGGCAAAACAAAGTTTTAAACCTTAAAATAGGGGGGAAAAAAGCAAATGTATGGAAACATGTTCATTTCTATCTGACTCTTAAATGTATCCACTCAGATTGAAAATGCATTTTCCTTAACTTCCAGGCTCTGTTCTTCTGAGTTCAAATATGTATAAATTAATGAACTATATTCTGCTTGCATGTGAATATATCATTATTAAAAATTACACCTTTGCTTATGTAGTGCTAGCTATAATGTTCTGTTAAGCACGGGCGGGTTCCAAAGTATTGTAAACCGTTTTTACAGACCTTGTTAATGAATGTCTTGATTTGTTGTCAATTGTATTTTAATGCTCACTTAAAAACGATGTAAGGTTTTCATGGGAGGAAGTAGAAATAAAAAAACGAATGATTATATGTTGTCAGGTTTGGACCCCGCAAACATATATTTTAATAATGAAAGTCCCGCCATGCAGTTTCACCAAAGCGATGCGCAGTTTGTAGAGGCAGTACACACAGATGCAAAACCGGCTATTCCCTTCATGGGAATGGGAGTGTACCGGCCTATTGGTGAGTAACACAAATTAACTTGCGAAAACGCAGTTACCTTCAGTTTTTATGTTTTCAGTTTCTGCCACTTATCTTCAACTTGTTTACTTCTTTCTTCATACCAAGAATAAATAAACCACTCTCATGCTAACATAGTACTATAATTTCAAAACTAAACTACTTATTTAACATAATTAATATAAATAAAACACATTAATTTAGATATTATAGCACAAATTTGAACCATCGCTTTCAAATTTCAATTTGTATCCCTATCTTTAAAGTTTAAATTTAAAGAAGACAGGCCCGCTTCATATTAAAAGAAAAGTTGTATTAAGAAGTTGAATTAATAAAAGCATTAAAAAGGTTTATTTCCTATGGAAGGTCAAATTAATCGTAATTCAATTTATACCCCACCCCCTTTTGCTTCGTATTCCTGTCCCTAACTCGAACCCGGAATAACTTTACTGTCTATCTCTCGTCACCAAAAACTATTCTACCCAACCTCATTCAGCGTGTCAGTTCCCAGAATTTGGAACTCCCTTCCTCCTGAAGGGAGTCTGAAGATATTGTCAGACAATAAAGCAATTTAAACTAGTTATTCGAGAGAAATTTTTGAAAAGCAAATGAATTCTGATATTATTTTTATGAAAGTTTTAAGTACATTAAAGATATGTACTCTTCACTTGTAGTATATATTTTTATTATTTTTTCTGTTATGTACATTCTATTCTATATTTTGGTTGTTTTCTCTCTCGCTTGATTGAGTGGAAGAGAATACCTATTGACCTTAACTCTTGCCAGAGTAAATGAATAATACTTATTTACTTTTCTTTCATTTCCTGGTAGTTTGCACTGTTGTTTTGTTTCAATTTGCGCAGAATAAGCGAAGTCATTTAGCTGCAGTATGAAGGAATAAATCCTAATTATGACTTCCTTTGTAAAAGAAAAGTAAAGCCGTTGGTTCCGTATTGTAGATTTAGGGAAC
Source organism: Metallyticus violacea (assembly GCA_030762175.1). Lineage (NCBI taxonomy): Eukaryota > Metazoa > Arthropoda > Insecta > Mantodea > Metallyticidae > Metallyticus > Metallyticus violacea. The sequence continues at coordinate 97,101,731 of CM060836.1, forward strand.
GCATACGGCCAAAATATTAAAGAATGTCCTTAAAATAAATAAACATAACATAACCCTGATCTAACCTAATCTAATAAACCAAACCTAACCTAACGATAAAATATGAAAAAGCACAATATGTTATAATTGCACCCTGTTTCAAATTTAAGCACAAAAAGGTAGAATTGCCATTTGAAAGTAGGGGTGACTGGGGGTTAGGAAATTAAACGTAAATATAATAAACAATCGTTTTACACTCCCCCTCAGTATCTAGATAGATATGTTTTTTGTTTAAATTAAATTAATGTTCAAGAGATTTTTATTCGGACTGAATGGTTTTGAAATAATAATCTTGTATATAACAAGTTATAATAAAAAAATAGTTCATATAAAGCGCAAATCATATTTGATAACAGATAGGCAAATGTCCAGTGCGGAATAGGAAGTATTTTTGAGGACAAAATTCAGAATGATGGTTTCTCAAAATAACTGACTCACATATCGGTTTGAACATGTCTCTTCATGTGGCGAACCAATATACTATTCAAGCAGTCTGGAAATTAGCACAGTACAATTCAGCAGACATTAACAGTGCTTTTGGAAACGAGTGCTGTCATTTCAAGATGTAGGTAAAGCTAGAGATATTGAAAATTGTTCCAGATGTGTATTCTTATATTAGACATAACTAAATCCAAAGTACTTTTCCTAACTTGGAAATTGTGTTAATAATATTTCTTTCATTACAATGTTTATTTAGGTTTTCCATCCTAAGCAAAGTGAAAAATTCTAAAAGTTGTATCCCTGGGGTCAGTAAAATGAATGGACTTGTTATGTGCCCTAAAAAAAAAGTTCTCTGAAGTCATTGATTGATTTCCTCAGGCCAAAGCAAGGAGAAACCCTTTGATGTTAGAAGTTTTACCAGCACTTATTTTTGTAAGTTTTCCTTACTTTGCGTCTAGTTAAACTCAACTAAAAATGTACGAGGTAGGTCCCTAAGTTTCCGGCCTAATCATTTTCTAGGCATGATAAAGACAAAAATGGTATTCCAAATTTCAATGTAGGTACCCTTTATTGCAATGCACTTCTCATATCTTTGAATTAACATTTTAATCCCCTCCCCCCAAATAGTCAGAAGCCTGTCAACAAAATGGGCATAAACAGCATCCATCTCTTCTTCGTTACACTTCAATTTCCTTCCTCGAAGATTCCTTAAGTTTTGATAAGAGGAAATAGTAACTGGGATCTAGATCTGGGCTGTAGGGTAGATGGTCGATCTCCTTGAAGTCACATTTCTTCACAGCTTCCTTTGCAACAAGAACTGTGTGCTTTGTCGTGAAGAAGGCGCACACAACCACTCAGTTCCTTCCCCGCCTTTTCTCTTTGATGGAGGCACGTAGTCTGTACAGCAGGCCAGCATAGTACTCCCCGTTTATTGTGGTGTTCCTCTCCTTGAAGTCAATGAAAAGTATTCCTTCACAGTGCCAAAATATTGTAACAATGATCTTCTTGGTTGACTGAGTGACCTTGACCTTTAGAGGCAATTCTTCGCCAGGTTTACGTTACTCCATTAATTCTCTTTTGGACAAGAAATCACAGTAAAGGACCTTAGTTTCATCCCCTGTAATGGTTTGCAGAACTTCTCTCTCGTTGCCACGGCAGAGTTCCAAAAATGTGTGACAACAGATGACTCGTTGCTGCTTTTGGACTGAGGAAAGAAGCCTAGGCACCCATCTTGCACTAACCTTATTCAAGTTTAAATGTTCATGAATAATTTGAAGGACTGTTGTTTTAGAAAAGCCCAGCCTTGTTGCTATTTCTATAACTTTGAGCCGCCATTCTTCCATAATTTCTCCTTCCACAAGAGCGACGTTTTCAAGAGTGAGCATCTGCAAGGGCCGACCTGCACGCTCTACGTCTTCAATGCTTTCTAGACCCATTCGAAAATTTTCTGCCTATTCTTTTACGGTAGAATATGAGGGGGATACTTCCCCCATATACACCATCCAATCATTGTTTAATTTCATTTGGAGTAGGTACTTCTTTTGTAAAGAACTTAATAACTGGTCGAAACTCCATGTCACAATCTTCTACACATAGCCTTCTTTATGCAACTGTACCTGAATTACTGAACACAACGGAGCGGAAGTTACAGCTGCAATTTACTTAACAGATAAGGTATGGCACCAGATAAGCTTTTGTGAAGACGATAACCCTTAGCGGCGAGGCCGGAAACTTATGGACCTACCCTCGTATATTAATTATGGTCGAATTAGTGCAACTTTCAACTTTTGATAGGTCGTTATACATACGCAAGTTGTCAAAAGTAAATCAATGTTAATCTTGGAAGTGTCAATTACCGTTTGTTGTCCTCTGTTCTCTGCCCCTAAGCTTGCGAGCAATGCTGTTACTTTGTTGCAATTATTTGATGCTTGACATGTTTATTAACATTCTCTTAACGGCTGTATATTGGCGAAACGATTGGTAATGCTAATCGGCTCCTAGCAGTAGCAGTAAGTTGGCAACATTGCATGTTGTGAATGTGACATGACGGGATTATCAGGAATCGAAAGTAACATAAATTCGATATAGTTAATTAATATATTATTTTTATAATAACGATAATAATAACAATAATGATGATTAATAATAATAATAATAATAATAATAATAATAATAGATAGTTATCTTTGTCAAATTGACACAATTATAGATTCGCAATTTTTGGCTAGGTAACAGATGGTATAAAGTTACAAGAAAAATATTTTTCCCAGGTTGCCATTGGTATAAACCCAAAGTCTGCCAATAAAGACTACCTAGCAACACAGAAATAATGACATAGTAAATGTATTTGTTGTAACAAAAATATTCCTGAACCACTACTAAGATCTGACATTCCTATTTTTAAGCCACCTTTAGCTTATTTTAAGGAATTCATTTATGTAGCTTTCATCAATAATTCCTGAAGTCCAACTTTCTGTGCTATTTATTTAAGTAATATAATTGTTCTGAAAGAAAACTAATAAATAGGACTTTGCAGCAATTAATTACCACGTTAATTATATATAGATGTAAATTGAAATTAATGCTAGTTGGGATGTGATTGTTATAGGAAAATAAATCCAAGGGCCCGATGTGATGGTGCTATAAATTATTTTGTATTCGTAAATTGTGGCAAGTTTTCAGTTGTTATGGACTCTTTTATGCTCCTTGTCAGACGGAAAGCTTTTTCATAATAAATTATTTTGGATTTTTGGGAATCAATAGAGTTTCATGTGCCTGGATTTCCTCTATAATTTCTTGAGGAATATTATTAATATTTTTTCCAATTTCATTATTCTAGTTAATAAACAATTGATAAGCTTGGTTGCTACAAAACTACGAATGTCGCTCAGAAAGTAATGTCCCACATTTTTTCCCCCAGTCAATACCAACGTTATGTATGAATTATTTGAAGTTTCCTGAATGCGCGCGCAACATTTCCGTTTCCTCCACCAGATGGCGTAGCTGCAGCAATGTTTCAAAATGGCGTCTGTAAGTGAAGTATGTTACAAGCAGCGTGTCGTCATTGAATTTCTGCTTAGAAAGAAACTGGGGAATATTCACAAACGTTTGTGTGAGGTCTATGCAGCATCTGCAGTCGACAGAAGTGCAGTTGTCTCTGGGTAGAGAGGGTGACGCCATCAGAAGGCGGTTCGGCGGAGCTCCAACATTTGCTGTGGGCGGGGACATCCGCGGCTGTCACACCGTGACATGTTGCAGCGTGCTGATGTTCTCATTCGCGAGGATCGGCAGTTTGACGCTGAAGCTATCAATCATCAAAGGATGTGTGGATGCCGTTATCCATCTCTTGATTACTCAAAAGTGTGTGCAAGATGTGTTCCATGCTGTCTTACGGTGCAACATTAATCTCACAGGGAAAAAAAAAACATTTCTTTTGAAGCCGAGGGGAGGCTTCTTGTCCCGGATTGTGACAGGTGATGAAACCTGGGTTCGACGTTTATAGCCCGAAACAAAACGACAGTCGATAGAATGGCTGCATTCTCGCTCTCCACAGAAGAAAAAATTCAAAGCAACTGACTGCTTCCGCTGGTAAGGTCATGATCACTGTGGTGTGGGACTGTGAGGGTGTGCTTCTCATTGATGTGATGCCAAGGGGCAGTACCACTAATTCAGAAGCATATGTCAACACATTAACCAAACTCAAGAAATGCTTCCAGCGACTTTGGCGCCACAACAACCCAGGAGATGTTTTGATTCAACACGATAACGCTCGGCCTCACACAAGTATGAGGGCTTCTGAACACATCACAAAACAGGGTTGGACAGTGTTACCCCATCCACTCTACAGCCCTGACCTAGCTCCCTCGGACTTCCACTTGTTTGTGCCATTAAAGGATGGCATTCGTGGAAGACATTTTGAGGATGACGAGAAGGTCAAAGAAATGAATTGGTACCGACAGAGCATACACTCCCTTCTGTCTCGCTTGAGAGCCATAGAACTGAAAGGGGATTACGTGTAAAAATAGGATAAAACATCATTCTTTCATGTGAGTAATTCTCGTTGTATACAATAAATAATTGATGAAGAAAAAAATATGGGGCATTTCTTTCTGGGGACACTGATATTACAGCAAGCTGTCGGTCTCTGCATAAAACAAAATGCTGTGAAAATTTAATACATTTTATAATTTATTATTCATTTATAAGGTTAGATTTAAACAAAACGATATGTTTAGCTCGCTAACATTCCTTCCGGACACATTCTTCAGCATTATACACTTATAATATTGTCAACGTCTTTTTCCTTTATTTGGCTACTTATATTCATCTTTAACGTTCATCTAATTGTGCAGTTACCCATTGGAATTGTAAATTAAGTTTCAGAGGGAAACTTCTTTTTATTATATTTTTAATAAACTTGTCAACATATAAGTTATATAATTAACAAAATATGTAAATCCATTAAACCTTTATTGGCTATTAACTTTATCTTAACAAACTTCCGGAATAGGAAGGTGACTAAAGGAGGTATGTCTTTTACGCCTAAAAATCCGGAGACCATAAATGCTGAAATTACAAAAAATTTATGCTCAAAATCTGAGTCAGGCAGCTTGACCAAATCAGAGTTCAAACATCAGAGCGACGGCTCCAACTGGAGCATACTCCCCTGCAGTGTGTGGTTGGGCAACCGGCACAGCAGTACGCCTTAGTATATTTCTACATTAAATGTGGGTTGTGTCCCTTACTTGCAATTTATTTTAAGCAAAGGCCATGATGTCACCGGTGTATTAAATTGTATACTTTACTGCAGGTCACGTTGATTTCTATATGAATGGCGGCTGGGATCAACCTGGATGCCAATTTTCAACGGGCGACATCCTCAAAGGTCACGTCGATCCAGGATTTGAAGATGTCGTGGATGGTAAGTGTATTACAGAAGCATTGGTTAAAAGATACGTTATATTGTCCTGTGTTTTAGAACTGAATGTTGAAAGTTGTAGGGTTTTTAAACTGGGTCTAGATATTTTGATTTTATTTACTGTAAATTTTAAAAATACATAGTTTTGTCGGCCTCGGTGGAGTTTGATAGGTTTCTCGGAATTTGCAAATCTCGAACGCAAGCCTTCGGATAGGACTAGATGTGGTTCCGGGATAGTGGATTTATGACACGTTAAAAACTCCATACCTGATCCCTGGGAAAAATTACTGCCACTTCACATCCAATAATACCTTAGCATACCACTAGATGGCACTTGAGGTGGTGGGCTGATCATCTTCTTTCTAGCATGTAGAGGTGTTAAATGTAACTGAATTTAAATGAGATTCATATGGTTTGTCGGGATACAAAACAGGCCTTAGGCCTGTTATACAGATTCTAATAATTATAAAAATAAGATGAAATTGCAACAAGAATAGATTGGCTGACCACGATTATTGCACATACAGGATAAACTACTCTAGTTGCTGTTCCTATAGCAACAACACATTTCTGCAAATACGACAGTTATTTTTAACCTGCGTCCGCAGTTTAATACATTCAAGATGGGCTACGGTTGCGCCAATCGCAGGCTCCGTTAATGGAAAGTTTTCCTCGCATTTCTACTCGCAAATGCAATCAATAAAATTAGCATACAATATTATTATTTTTATTTTTTAATTTTTAATTTCATAGCAACATATCAATGCAACACACTACAGTGGAAAGACCTTCATTAACACGCTGTAATTAATAAAATTGGCACAGAAATGTCCTTAATAACGGAAAGAATTGAGTTTTGCTGCTCTCTCAGTTGCGAACTGATTTATAAAAATACAAAAACGAAATAATTCTGTGACTGATCGTACAAGTGAAGGCACCAACACAGGAACTGTTTGTTATTCATCCATGAATTTATCATACAACGTTCATAATACCATGTCCTACTTTCTAATAGAGCAATAAATGTGCTGCTTATACCTACTGCCGTATTTTAGCGAATTCCTAAGGAACTATGATTGTATGCATGAAACGATTTTTGAAAATGTTCTTTAAATCTCCATCAATCCATTAGGCACCGAAAATTACAATTAAAAAAAACATACAAATGTAGCAGAAATATTATTTATTATTCCAGCTAAACGATATATACGAGAACACACACACACACACACACACACACACACACACACACACATACATATAAAAGACCATTCATGCTCTTGTAAAATACTTCATTTCTGAAATTAAACACAAAAGAAAACAACATTAATAAGAACGCCCTCACACACCCACACACATGAAACAGACATACGTACAATAATTCTGATATTCATATAAATACCTTGTATTGTTTGTATCACGTTTATAGGTTTCTTGTTCCTAGAACTACGTATTTCATTTAAGAAAATGCCCATTTTTGTTTTTATCTCGTGGAAACTTGGCATATAATCATCAATTAACAGATTGTTTGTTTAATTCGTTAATCAGCAAAATTGGAACATTGAAGGTGGGGGTTAACTTAAAGCAAAAGTTTTTATAAAAAATGTAAAAATAGCTCTAGCGGCCGCAATTTTTTTCAACGAAACTCACTATATTTAATTAAAATAGTTTCTGAAAATCAATCGGATCATTAGGAGTGAGGGTATACCTGAAAACCGAGATGGAGTTAAAGCGAAATTTAAAAATCGCGCCAGTGACGGCAATTTTACATTTTTTAAAAAGGAAACTCGGTATATGCCATTGAAACGAAATAAAAAATTAATTAATAAAATCAGTAGTATCAGATTATTACGAACGGGATTTACCTGAAATGCAAAATTTAAAAATCGCTCTAACAGCACCAATGTTTGCTTTTTCGCAATGAAACCGCTATATGCCATTTAAATAAAATAAGAAAAATATTTTCTGAAAATCAGGAAAATCGGACCTTTAAGAGTGAAAGTATAGCTGAAAAAACATATTTAAAGAATAGGATTTTAAGCGAATTTGAAAAATCGCTCTAGCGGTAGAAATTTTTGTTTTTTCTCAACGAAACTCAGTATAGGCCATTGAAATAAAATTGGAATAATAGTTTCTGCAAATCACTGAAAATCAGTGGTATCAGATTATTAGAGTGGAGGTTTACGTGAAACTCAAAATCTAGCGTACCAATATTTTCTTTTTCGCAACGAAACTCTGTTTTAAATACAAACGTATTTAAAAAAAAAAAAATAATAAAAATGGTTCCTGAAAATTACGGAAATCGGGCCATTGGAAGTGGGGGTTGATCTGTATCCCAAAATTTAAAACTCGCTGTAGCGGCACCAATATTTGTTTCCACATGAAAAAATCGGCATTCCTTTAAATAAAACGAGAAAGATATTTCTGAAAATTTGAGAAACCGATTTTTCGATTTCTCTAATTTTCATAAACAATTTTTCATTTTATTTAAATCGAATATACTATTTTTTTTATGAAGAAACAAATATTGGTGCCGCTAGAGAGATTTTTAAATTTTGTGTTTCAGGTAAACACAAACCTATCATCTTTAGTAGTCAGGGTATATTTGAAAACTGGAATTTAAAAGGCGCTCTTGCGTTTAATTTTCTCTCTATTGTTTTAAAATAAAAGGACAAATTAATTAAGCTTATAAACTGTATTTATAACGTTGCATATGTTTTACTTTTAACAAAAGCATGGTCGTGAAGACTGCCCGAGTGGCCGAGGTCGTTAAAACGCAGACTCATGAGGAGTAGATGAGGGGTTCAAATCCCGCCAGGACTGTCCTCCTGACTGAGGTTTTCTCCAGATTTTCCTCAGTCTTCAAAAATGATAAATGCCGGGGAGATGCCCTAAACTTAGGCCAGAAAAGTTTCCTTCCGTAAAAAATCCTTTCCCAATATATCATCAATCCATTGCATGTATCATTAGTGTCCACCGCCTATAGTGCCTAAGTAGTAAAAACGGGCGTTAAACACTATTAAAAAATAGTCGTGAAGATAGCAAATGTGTAATATTAATGTAATATGTGTTTGAAAAATATACCTGTATGTAAGAGCGCTCTGTAATAACCTTCAGAAATAGTTGCGTTAAATAGTTTTACTACAATAACATTAATTTACATTTCAAAGTCAAAGAAAATCGATGGAACTTTCGATTGTATATTGTTGTTTGTGTATATTTGCTCAGTACATTTTAATTGTTTTTAAATAGCAACATGTTTTTGTTTTATTGAAACATATGAACATCATCTTCTTAAATATACAATGTAACTCGAAACTTTCTGTTATTTCTCTTTATTTTAGCGAATGTAAAGATGATATTAAGGGCTCAGTTCATAAAAATGGTTACATATAAATGTGTTAAAATACCCATACAATATCATTTATTAAAAGTATATCATTAATTTTTGTAGTTCAATCTCAAAACAATAATAATTCTAAAAAATGTGGTTTCTCTATTCAGACACTTCATAGATTGTAAGAATTCTAGTTTCGTTCAGCTAATACTACACAGTAATGTCATAACTTTTTTTCATTTCATTAATAAGGCCACAATTTTGATTTTATATCCATTTTAACGTTATTTAAGTTGCTGAGGAACTCGCTTAGTCACGCAGCTCCTGGTGACGGACTTTACTGATATGGGTTATTGGTAAAACTACTAGTATGTAAGTATAATGGTTTTATTTTCTTTTCTCACAACGATTTGCTTTTGGACTGTTTTTGCAGTTGTGTTTAGAGGAAACCTTACGTTGTCTCTGAGGAAAAGAAGTCCAGACGGCCAGCTTCTAAACGTTATGAAAGGTACGTCCTCCAGAAAATGTGAAGAGTAATTTACTAAGAAAGGCACTTATAATCAGCAGCAATTATTAAATGCACAAATTCATGGAGATTTTATCAGCGTTCATGGTTAGGACCCATATGTTGATTCTGTAACTCCCCCCCCCCCTTTGTTTTCCTTAGAAAAATATTACTTGTTCGTTTCAGGAACTCTGAAACGAGTATGCGAAACTTATTAAATAAATACAGCTAAAGAACCGAAAATGACTGAATGGAATTTAAAGACCTAAAAGAATAAAAAAGATATTTTTCACGTTCACATAGGAATGATTTCACGCGAATAAAAATTTGGCGAAATTTCAATTTGTATGTAGAAATGAGATTACGCCTGAGTAAAAGTTGTATTTGGGTGTTCGGCATGAATGAAAAATGTTTTACGCCCATTTTTACTAGTGAGGCACCATGGGCGATGGACACTGATGATACATGAGATGAAATGATATATTGGGAAAGGATTTTTTTTCAAAGAAGGAATCTTCCCTGGCCTAAGTTTTAGGGCACCTTCCCGGCATTTGCCAATTATGAGGACTGAGGAAATCCTGGAAAAAACCTCAGTCAGGGAGTACGGTACTGGAGGGATTTGAACCCCAGACCTCCCGCTCACGAGTCCGCATATTAACGACCTAAGCCATACTGGCGGTTTTGGGTGTTCGGAAGGTTGAGGTGAAGGTTCGTGTTGAACAACAGAGAACTAAAGATTCAGGCAGGCATTTACTTATTTGGTTTGTCAACGGCCGAAATGGAACTATCGTTGTTTAGAACCGAGCACTGGCGACAACACACGTGTGACATTGTGTGTTGGGTACTGAACAGTAAGGGAGAGGGGACGAATCTGTTTAATTCACTGAGTTGGGTACTGAACAGTAAGGGAGAGATGACGATTCTGTTTAACTTCACTGAGTTGGGTACTGAACAGTAAGGGAGAGGGGACGATTCTGTTTAATTCACTGAGTTGGGTACTGAACAGTAAGGGGGAGATGACGATTCTGTTTAACCTCACCGAGTTGGGTACTGAACAGTAAGGGAGAGATGACGATTCTGTTTAACCTCACCGAGTTAGGTACTGAACTAAGGGAGAGGGAACGATTCTGTTTAACCTCACCGAGTTAGGTACTGAACTAAGGGAGAGGGGACGATTCTGTTTAACCTCACCGAGTTAGGTACTGAACTAAGGGAGAGGGGACGATTCTGTTTAACCTCACCGAGTTAGGTACTGAACTAAGGGAGAGGGGACGATTCTGTTTAACCTCACCGAGTTGGGTACTGAACAGTAAGGGAGAGATGACGATTCTGTTTAACCTCACTGAGTTGGGTACTGAACAGTAAGGGAGAGGGGAGGATTCTGTTTAACCTCACCGAGTTGGGTACTGAACGTAAGAGACAGATGACGATTCTGTTTAACCTCACTGAGTTGGGTACTGAACTAAGGGAGAGGGGAGGATTCTGTTTAACTTCACTGAGTTGGGTACTGAACAGTAAGGGAGAGGGGGCGATTCTGTTTAACCTCACCGAGTTGGGTACTGAACAGTAAGGGAGAGGGGACGATTCTGTTTAATTCACTGAGTTGGGTACTGAACAGTAAGGGGGAGATGACAATTCTGTTTAACCTCACCGAGTTGGGTACTGAACAGTAAGGGAGAGGGGAGGATTCTGTTTAACCTCACCGAGTTAGGTACTGAACAGTAAGGGGGAGATGACAATTCTGTTTAACCTCACTGAGTTGGGTACTGAACAGTAAGGGAGAGGGGAGGATTCTGTTTAACCTCACCGAGTTGGGTACTGAACAGTAAGGGAGAGGGGACGATTCTGTTTAATTCACTGAGTTGGGTACTGAACAGTAAGGGAGAGGGGACGATTCTGTTTAATTCACTGAGTTGCGTACTGAACAGTAAGGGAGAGGGGACGATTCTGTTTAACCTCACTGAGTTGGGTACTGAACAGTAAGGGAGAGATGACGATTCTGTTTAACCTCACTGAGTAGGGTACTGAACAGTAAGGTAGAGGGGACGATTCCGTTTAACCACGTTCGAAACTGATGATAGTGTTAGTTGTTTATACCTTTTAACAGCACAGCGTGTGAAATTTGTCTAGTCCTTATACCGGCATTTGTCCTGTTCCCTAAGTAGTTGGTTGTGAAAGCATTTCTTACTAATTGTGTTTTCTACTGGCATTTTTACACGATCGCGCTAGCGTTATGTTCTACTACCAGTCAATGGTGGAAAACACATCATTAGTAGCGAATGTTAACCGTTCTCAGCGCTGCCACTGAGGTAATACAGCGCCTGCATTTTTACAATGGAATCATATGATGCCGTAGTACAGCATTCTCTTTCAAACTGTCCCCCCATATTCCCCTGACTGCTGCCAAAGTAATACTCAAAGCCCGATAGAGAATTTGAAGAAACAAATTGTCAACAATGAATTGATATTATATTGCAGCTGTGACGTTGTTTGTATTGCTTAACTGGTATAGATATTTGAAATACCTAATGGAATACCATTAAAAATTAATTTTATGCGATGGATTGCAGAAGATTCTAATATAGACTCAGATGAGGGGTGTCAAGTCAGTTAAAAACAAATAAATATGAAAATGTTATACTGGGTAGAGTGATTTCTACCCACATGCATATTAAAAGTTTTCCTTTCGTTATGCACAAAGGTAGCTCATACTAAGAGAGTCTCAAGGAGGCAGGTAGGGGAAAAAAATTAGTGCCGGGAATGTGCTCAAGTATTCTCATTTTAGGAGTGTGCTGGGATGCATTAGCGACCAAAAATACCGTACCAATTGACGTTGAGCAAGAACTGTTTGAATTAAATGTTGGAAAATGCTCTTTAGGATGTGGGAACAGAATTAAACAGTATACAAGATAAAGTTATAAATTCTTTTGTGCATATGCAAAACACATTGCTGTATATAGGTGGCGAAAGCTTTTAATTACTGCTGAATGAGAGTTCTGAAAAAAAAAAGTATATATGGTTTGAAATTTTATAAAATAATGACACCAACTGCTAATATTTTCAAAAAAGTAACATTTTATTTTAATTTACATATTATTTTAACATGCACGCTAAGTACAGTGTTTTTAAACTGGTTTTAAATATCTAAGAATGCTGCGATTAATAGTTTATAGGAAAAGTGCAACTAAAGCAGAAAAAATGTTAAAAATTAATTTTTTTATGACTTACTAAAATACTTGTAAAATAATAGGAATTACGAATTTCCAAAATTAAAACCAGTTTATAATTTATAGACCATTACTTATTTAGTAGTAACATTTAAAATTTAAAAACAGTTTATATTTTATAAATAATTGATTAATAAGTACTAAAATTTAAAATTTAAAAATAGTTATAATTTGTAAAAAATTGCTTAGCAGTACTAACATTTAAAATGTAAAATCAGTTTATAATTTATAAATAATTGCTTAATTAGTAACATTTAAAATTTAAAACAGTATATAATTTATAAATAATTGCTTAATAAGTAGTAATTTTTAACATTTAAAAACATTTATAATTTATAAATAATTGTTTAGTAGTAGTAACATTTAAAATTTAAAAATAGTTTATAATTTATAAATAATTACTTAATAAGTAGTAATATTTAAAATTTAAGAACAGTTAACAATTTATAAATAATTGATTATAAGTAGTAACATTTCAAATTTAGAAAAGTTTATAATTTATATATAATTGCCTAATAAGTGATAACATTTTAATTTGGTAAAAAGTATAGTTTTTGAGAAAATTAAGCTTGTATTCAGTTGAGGTTCAGCACAAAATTGTCATTATGTCTGTTCTAAGTGCCCTTAAATAATATTAGTTCTGAAGTCACTCTAACAACCTCGAACAGTGTTGAACTGATAAATAAATCAGCAAACAGAATTACTTCAAGATTGCTGAAACCTGTATTTATGACTGAAAGAAATCATTCAAGAACGCTGAGCAGAGCATTCCGTAGTAAAAGAACAGAATGAGTAAAACATTTTTAGAAACGATGATCATTATAGATATCTGGTTCTTAGATGAGAAAAGATAAGGCTATTGAACCAGAAACGATTGTTAGAGGTGAAATTACAGCACGTACATTGTTACATAGAAATTATATCATTCAGAAAGTTATCGATTCTGCATGGATTTCACTAAAGAAGTATGAGATATCAAAGTGGATGAGGTAGAGAAAATGCTCCCAAATATGGAGGGCTCGTGCAAAACAAAACATAATTTTGCCAATGTGCAGAAACCCCTTCAAGCGGAATTCAGCTCTGCAACCTGTAATTTTGTCCTTAATTTATTCTAAGCTATAACTTATATAAAATGTAAGATATATATCCACTTAGAAAATTTATAGCATTGCAAATATTCTTGTTATTCAGCCTGGTTTAGAAGTAAATAGCTAATTGGGTAGACCGTTCTCTCTCAGCACTACTTCTGTTTCAAACGAGTATAACCACCAAGAACAGCAGAAGCTGACCAAACATGATTGAGCGTCTAGGGATAAATTACATAAAGAAACAAACCTCTAATATAAAATAGTACTACGTATTAAATCGTTTTAACAGTACAACTCATAACTGACGGCCCTCGAAATTTGAACATTAATGCATTCATAAACACTGGGTCAACTGGATAGCAAATTCATACGAAATTAGATATGAAGGCAGCAAAAAAGAAGAAGAAGAAAAGAAAGAAAGAAAAAGAAAGAAAAAATAAAAAACGACGGAAATCCCTTAACAAGGTAAACTGAACGTTTAGTTTAAAGCCACAAAATCAAATGGCATAGGCTGAATTCATAGACATAGAAATAATTAAATATGGTAACATAAAACAATTTTAAAAAGTGATTATAGCGTTGCAGAATTGGGAATAGTTCCTAACCGGCAAGACTACTATATAACTTGAAAATTAGTTAAGTCAAAACTTTTAACTCACCATCACTGAAGAGAAAATGCGATAGGTAATCGTTTCTTGCCAAAGGAAGGTTTTCCTTCTCGTAAATACCAGCCGGCGAGGTATAATCAGCAATTCATCCTAAAATGTTACCAGAACTCTATGTTGATAAGACCAATGGAAAGCAGGGTTATAAAAGTTTACAGTGATCATATAAACTTAACTCACTAAAATATTTTTTTTAATTTGTTACTTATAATTACTTAAAATGTAAACTGTTTAATTATTTCAGTCATATTATTACTACTTAGTACAAACTGACTACAAGTATCATTTTATTTTTATTTCTATGAATTATATACATAAATAATCCAATCAAAAGAAAATCATATCATATATCTGGAAATTTTTTCATTCTAATTTTTACTTGCTGATTCTTTCGACCATAAGCGCTTAAACAAGTTCAGCCCACTAATAACACTCTGTATTGATACACCGCCACGGGTGACCGAGGTCGTTAAGGCGCGGACTCGTGAGCGGGAGGTCTGGGTTCGAATACCGCCAGGACCGTCCTCCCTGACAGACGTTTTTCCAGGTTTTCCTCAGTCCTCATAAATGACAAATGCCAGGGAGGTACCCTAAACTTAGGCCTGTAACGATTACTTCCTTAAAAATAAATCCCTTCCTAACATATCATTTCATCTCATGTATCACCAGTATCCATCGCCTGTGGTGCCTCAGTAGTAAAAACGGGCATTAAACACCATTCATTCATTTTTGTATTGATACTGTTTGAAATTGTAAATTTGAAAATAATTGTGATTTTTTGTGTTTTCTGCATGCTCCAGATATAATTGTATGTGATACTTGGTTACAGCTATATTCTGGCAAATACTGTGCCCTCACTTCCGATCCTGCATCTATTATACAGAGGCAATCCGAAACGAGAACTGCACATTCTGGGGTAGAGCCCGTTCATCTACCAGCACAATACTGAGGTAAGTAATTCGCATTAGAAAACAATTTTACTATATCAATTATTTATAGCCGATAGTGCCAAACAGCAAAAGTAGCGGAAAAAAGCTGCAAAGAATAAATTATGTATATGTTCTATTGGGAGCTGTATATCTGCACTGCAAAACCAGATTACAAAGTATTACAATTCTGTCAGACATTTAAAGTTAATTTCATTAACTATGTAAATAAATATCCAGTTAGTTTCTCTCTCTCAGGCACGCACGCACCCACACAAATGAAACTAACTGGATATTATACCGAGGGTGCCAAAAATGTATACGCACTTTCAAAGTAGATATCTATTTAATATATTTTAAAGTTGGATGTTCTGTAAACAGATGTGACTCATATTAGTTATGCTAGCGTTGCTACAACAAAATGGGGCCAAGATTATCGTTTAACAGCGGAAAGCAATTTTGAAGTGGTATTGGAAAACCAAAAATAATGTTGAAGTTCAAAGGCAATGGAGACGTGTGTACAGAACAGAACCGCCTACGCGAGTAACAATTGCACGCATTCGAGACAAATTTGAAACTCATGGTACGGTATGCGATGTACACAAGGGCAGATCACCACTCTACCACCGAGATGTACGTGCGTACCTTGATGAAAATCTTCCAAGGCACTGGATAGGACGAAGAGGTCCGATTGAGTTTCCACCGCGTTCTCCGGATCTAACTCTGTTGCACTTCTACCTATGGGGAACACATAAGGATGTTGTATACCGTAGAAAACCAGCTACACTGGCAACACTTCGGGAAGAAATTGAAACGGCATGAGCTGCAACCGCCAAGGACACTTTCGCAAACGTTGCTCAATCAGTAGTTCAACGTACTCAGAAGTGCATCCCCTCCTATGGTGGACATTTTGAGCAACTATTGTAACTATAAATGTCTAAGATGGTTAGTGTTCATCATTTTCTGTTTGTGTGATTCAGTTTTGTTATTTTAACGCGGTTTTTTCTTTGCTTGAACTGTGTGCATTTTTGGCACCCTCTGTATATATAAACACTTATAGTTGCTGAGGTCGTTAAGGTGCGTACTCATGTAAAAGAGATGCGGGAACCGTTCTCCCCAACAAGTATTTTCTAGTTTCTCAGTTTCCATCAATGGCAAATGCCTTGGAGTTACCCTAAATTTGAAACGCTTCGTTTCCAAATAAAATTTTTCCCCCATTTATTATTTAATTTCATATATTCACAGTGTCCACCGCCTTATTCTTTAAATAGCGAAAATGGGGCTATAATCTAAAAAAGTATTTGTAATGGGTGATTTTCTCTTAGCGGGATTATTTCAGGCCTGAGGGCCGGTAGGTCAGTTCAAGCTGGTACCCGGTGAACGGGACTCATAAAGTCTGCAGCTATGATTGTTACATAAGTTATTACGAACACTTAAAAGGCACATTTACTCACCATTATCAAGCAAGAAGATGCTGGAGGTGCCTCCCTTCATCAGCTATTTTCTCTTAGCAATGGGAGAATTTTTCACGAATGTTATTTTTCAGTTCATATAATGTGTGTGGACTTATCTTTTACATTACTTTCTTTAATACCCCTAGAAATAAAAATCGCAGGAAGGACCGAATCAAGTTCCCTTCATGGTTATGTCACAAAATAAGGATTGCAAAACATTGTGCACTTACCTATGACTATTATTGCTTCTTTAATAAAACATGACGCACCACACTCCTATTTTTTAATATACAGGATTTCTTCGTGAAGTAGGTTATGTTTTTTCTGAACTTCAATATTGGTTGTTTTATGAATTAATATACCCACTTAGGTGCAACCAAGATTTTCCGTAAATACTATTAAGATGAGGGTAAATTTATCCGTCATGTACACTATTCAAAATCTATTTACAAAATCTACTCCTGGATTCAGGGTCTCCGGTTTAAGTTATTGCACTACAGTAATTTTATAGGGTTTTAGCTTCAGCCGTTTGAACAGAGGAAAAGGAAATTCCTGTTTGCTGAGAAAGACATTGATGTAATTTTTAGGAGGACATTCCAGAGCATGTACATTGTTATCTAACATTTCTTCTGTGAGTACTGTTTACGCTTCTTATCCAGAATTCTATCCATTTCACGATATGTATTTACTAATCTGTGAATGGAACTTCGACTTGTATATCAGGGAATCACTCTTGAAACACTCTCCGTACATCACGAGCGGATTCTGTATACACGCAAGAATGGTAAACAAAAATCTTTGGGGAATACAATGCCTGAATTGAGCCATATTAACTGTACTAAGCCGCCTAATGGATACTTAATACACTGTGACATAACACTCAGTATGTTCCTAGATTTAAGTTCTTACTGACCTCCCCTACGGCTCACCAGCCGGATTATAATGTTAAATACATGCAATTAGATTGTTAAATTAGTGAGTAAATCGAATTGTAGCAACCAATCTTCATCTATTGCAAACTTACGAATTGTGAATAAGTAGGAGGGTATTTATACATTTTAGTTTAAAGGTGTGACACTATTATTAATATTGTTGAGCGAATTTTATTAATATTGTATATTTCCTAATGTCAGCTCATTGTCTCTGTAACTTGAGGGAATTCCTCTTGGCATGGGCCGGGGATACTCATAGGCCACCGCTACTTTGTCTCAGTAGAAATGATATGCATATGGTTATGGTGTATCAGTAGGACGGGGTCCTTCAATCTACGGGTGCCTAAACCTAGTTTGATTGAATGAATTTATAATGGGGCAAATGACATTTACCTTCTAAAGGTAAGGAAATGTATATTGATATGGTTTATTTACGGACGCCCTTTAACATCTCAGGTAATCAGCGTCCCATTTAAAAAAGGACGTGAAACGGCCGACAAATTTTGCTCAGAGGCCTCTTCTTTCAGGCTCGAGGTTCTTTTTCGTGCCGTAAATGTACGACACGGGACCCACGGCTTTACTTCTCTTCCGAAGGAAGCCATACTTAGGATTTTTACGCCCGAAAGAATCTAACGGTCCTGGCCGGGTTTGAACCCGCGATCTTGTGTGTAGAAGGCAAGTATGGTTATCACTACAACGCCAGAACCGACAGGAAGAATAAAAAAACCTTATCCAGACCGAGAATTGAACCCAGGACCCACGCACTAACACTTGAATGCTCTACAACTAGACCATGGAGGTGAATGTATTGCTTCAATTCTAAAGATTCGGTGAAGTAAAACCGTGGATCAGTTTATGGAGCTCATTTCTGGTGAAAAACTCAATGTTTGAATTTAAAAAAATTCTGTTATGTTTTCCCATGGAACTAGGACATATTTAGAAGAAGCTACATATATGCTGTGAAAGGTGGCGAAAAATTTATCTGCAAATTTGTGTAGCAATAAACACATCTGTTTTTTTACACAGTATTCTCAGCCGCGGCAGTTTGTCTAAGGATCTCATCTCTCCATCAGACTGTACACTGAAGACCTGCACTCCTCTAGGTTTACGCACCACAGAATTTCCAGCACGGGGGACCTTCCAAGTTGCAACAAGGAATAGCTTTCCATTCTGTAGTAAGTTTATAAAGCCAATTTTGATACTTCCAAGACAACTGACAGTGGAACACACAGTTTCGCAAAATATTTTAAAACACTTGCACAGGATAATGTTAACTATGCCCCAAAATAATTTATATAATGTATGTGGTTTAATTTTCACATTGCCATCAGTAAAGGAAATGCATTTTTCTGATACCCCGAAGAATTCTAAGTGTAAACCTACTGGACCACAACCTTCATGATTTACCGTTGAGGGAACAGAACGAACGTAATCTTTCTCTCTTGTATGAACTGTACTGTTCAGTCACTCTTTGCTGTGTGACAGGCGTACACTCCAGCTCTGTTTATAAACACGGACATAGTATATCGTATTACTGACTTTTATCAATGTTTTTTCTATTATTAGTCTGATTAAAATTAGAAAGAGATGGACAGTTGTGAGTGGAGGGGAGCGGCGTTGCCACACGTATTATTTGCAACACGTGGTCGCCCTGCGCTATCATAACCTATTCTGTTGTAATTCAAATAGAAACTATAGAAATTAAATAGGATAATTAACCAACATGCGTATTGCACTTACATTTTTCTGCTTGGGCGTAAATTTCAGCATCCGGTGTTTGCAGCTTCGACAGTTTGAGAAGTTACATTAGTAGATAAACTTTGTAAATAATGCCGCTCTCGCCAGGTACTTTATACTGTATATTACAAAATATCTAATACAGCTTAGTACACTACAATTTGTGCAAATTTTCACATGGGTTTTAATATCTCATAGGAGAACCTTCCAGAGGAAACACTCCACTTTCTCAGAGTCGCTTTCTGGTCTTACGTTACTGGAACTTATATTGTTAAAATTACAAAATAAATATGAAAAACAAAAATAAAAATTAAGAACATAAACCGACAATGTGCTTTACAGTAAATCGCACCACAGTTCAAGATTTAAGATATGCAACTCAAAGATAACTACCGGTTATCGTTACTCGCAGAGCTGAAAAGCATGTGTTCTTGCTACTAATGTGGTGTGCTGCTGGTGGTGCTCCTCGACAGCGTAGAGAGCCGAAGGTAGTGCTGGCACAGCCATTAGATAAATAATAGCGCTTCATGATTAACGGCGCAATAGCCCAGGCGGTTAGAGCGTCATGCTGCACTTGTGAAGATAGTGGGTTCGAATTCTACATCCCCATGATTTTCTTTTCTTTTCTCTTCTGCCACAGTTAAAGGAGATTGCCACAGCTACAATTACTCACTAAATCACCGGGTTCACCTGCTTCTAGGAGGTATATCGTAAAAGTCCTTTGTAAATATAAATAATTTTAATAATTGCAATTAAAGCTAATAGCAGGTAGGATGCTAATATAATAGTTAAATTGTTGGTTGGTTGATTATATATTTTTAATAAAGATCTATTTTTATTTGCCCAAGGTTAACCGACAGATTAGGATAGTGTGTGATATATATGAATTAGTTGCGAATTGGAATAAGAGCACATTTCCGTTACAATGTTTTTCTCGTCTAATAATACCATCATTGCAGATTTACCGGTCCCTATCCTTTTGTATTCACGAAAAGGAGGCGAGCATAAGTTAGTCCATTCTCTCCGCTGTTGCTAGGGTTTGGCTAGCCGCTAGAGCAAGAGTTGCACCAGCAGCATGATGCTTTCAGCCCTATGTGTAACGTCAAGTGTAACCGCCAGAAAAGGTGAAATGCTTGTCTCCGACCAGTACAGCAAGCGGACTGTTGTGTTTACAACCTAGATTCTACCCATCATTGTTTTTAAAAAGATAACAGAAAGTCCCTGTTACCTGCTGTACAGTATCTGCACAAACTGTGTTGTGTTGTGTTGTAAATTGCATCCCAGTTGAACTCACAAGCGTTTAATTTTAACCTCGGCCACCCATGGCGGTTTTTCTCATTAGGAGAGGTACCCTAAACTTAGACCTGGAACGTTTCCTTCCTTAAAAAGTCTTTTCCAATACATCATTTGAAATAAAATCAATGAAACAAAATTACTTTTCACAGAAACAATTAACATGCAGTGGCATTCACCTTAAAACCTGTGTGTGATTCTACAGTGCAAGACAAACATCTTAGCAACTCACATTTCTTCCTCGCACCATTTCCCACTTCTTTTAGCGTTTATACTTTTTTGTAATGTTGAGCTGCAATACGCACCCCGCTTCGACATTGCGAACAACGTATAGTGTATTAACAATCACAGCCGATAGGATTCTTTGGTTACCGACTTCAGTACAGTTAAGAAATTTTTCACAAATTCTTTCTTCTTAGAAATGTTAGTAGGTGAGGGAATGTATAATTACTAGATGGAACAGTTATAATTGGAGGAAAAAGTAAATGCTATAAATAATTATTAACCTTACATCTCACAAGCATCCCGTAAGAAAAGATTTTAGCTTTTAACAATAATAACAACATGTCATATTCTCTATACGTTCACATACAATTTATTTATTTATTTATTTATTTATTTATTTATTTATTTATTGTGCACTTTAGATCTACTTGTATACTTTTTAGCTTTCAAAAGTAATCTACGTTACCAGAGTATTAAAACTTTCTCTCTAAGTTTCAATCAGGTATTACCGTTTACTATTAAAACACTTGCCACATGGTGGGTACTTCATTTCGTATAGGTTACACTATATATGCACTATATTCGAATAATTCAATTACTTTAAGTTGTAATTACTGTCGAAAGTAATACTTACATAAACGTACTTGTATACACAGAACACAGAATTTTTTTTTTTATTTCTTACTTAATACAGATATTCTAATTCTGAAAATCTATGCTCTTTTGTTCCAGTAAAAGAAGCTATAGTTGACAAACGGATGTCTCAAGAGCTAAAGCGCTACAAGAAGATGAATTCAAAGACGAGCTGATGTGAAGACAGTATTATGGTACAAAATGTGAAGAGAGTGAAGAAGCAAAATAAAAATTGTTACGTAATTATTTATTGCGGTCCACAGTATTTTAAAACTATATTATAAGGATATTTTCAACACGTACAAACCCAAAGGACATGTTCTTGTCATGAAAATACAGCTATCTTACTGTTTTGTGATATACTAAGTGCTGTGCACACAAGTGTCTTATAAATCTTAACCGCAACAAACCACACTTCCAGATATTAGAGATATGCATATTGCGCTTAAATAAAAGAAAGAAAAGTTACAAATTTGCATATTCCTAAAACGGAATAAATAATGCTAAAAGGGTGTGTATTTTTTGATTTGTTTCTGTAATAATATTAATAATTAAAACTGTTAGAAAGGATATCTTATCACTACTCCTGCATCTGTACACTTTCGTTGAGAGACACTTATTGGCATCTCTGAGGATCATGTTTGAATGCAAGAATGTTCCCTACTATTGTCATCGCTGTTATCATGTGTCCGTCCGGTAGGCTAGCGGTAATCATACTAAGGCCGCAGGTTCGCTCCCAACCAGGGTCGATGGATTTTTTCAGGTGTAAAAATTCTATGTATGGCTTCCTGCATAAGGGAAATAAAGCCGTGGGTCCCGTGTAGTAGATTTACGGCACGTAAACATTTTCAAGCCTGAAAGAAAAGGCTTCTGAACGAAATTTATCGATTGTTTATAGTCCTGAATTGAATGGGACGCTGATGATCTGAGACATTTTTCTGAATATTGTTTAACGCCCGTTTTCACTACTGAGGCATTACAGGCGGTGAACACTAGCGATACATGAAATGAAATTATATATTGGGAAAGGATTTTATTAAGAAAGGAAACGTTCCGGGCGTAAGTATAGGGTACCTTTCCGGCATTTGCCATTTATGAGGACTGCGGAAAACCTAGAAAAACCCTCATCAAGGAGGACGGTCCTGGGGGAATCGAACTCCAGACCTTCAGCTCACGACTTCGCCCTTAATAACCTCGGCCATTTGTGGCTATGGCCTGAGATGTTAAAGAGCGTTCGTAAACATAACAAATAAAAAAAAAAAAAAAAACAATACCAAGTAAATAATTTCTTCTCGATTTTTCCAGTTGTTTTTCTTTTTGGTATTTTAATTTTTTTTCCCCCCCATGTTTCCTCATATAGAGGCGTTATATACAGGACTTTTCATTTACACAAAATATTGAGTTTACAATAGAACAATTTACAATTACAACAATTACGTTTTAAACGTAATTTTTAAACATCACAATAATTTCGTAAAAGAAAAAATTAATCCTGTCGTTAAGGGACGTAATCGTGAGCGAGAAATGTGGGGTTCGATTCCTGGCAGGACCGTCCTGCCTGACTAAAGTTTTGTGCAGGTTTTCCCCAGTCCTCATAAATGTCACATTTCGGGAAGGTACCCTAAACTTAGGCCTAGAATGCTTTCTTCCTTTAAAAAAAAAGAAAAAACCCCTTTCACAATATATCATTTCATCTCATCCCGCCTGTGAAGCCTCAGTGGTAAAAAACGGGCATTAAACATTATTAAAAAATTATCCTCAAGTGATGAGGGTACGGTAAGCAGCTCCCTGGAAGATTTCCATTGGTGAAAATTGTAATACTGCACATAACCTAGAACACTGCAGTTTCTTGGCAACACCTAAAGAACATGATACGAAAAATTATTGCTAAGTTTTTTTGAGGAAAAAATATAAATACATCAACGACTCATCTTTTTAAAATTGTTAAAATATTTGATAACTTCCTTTCACACAATTCGTTTTCATACCATTAGCTGATAAATTCCACTGTTTTCTATTTATATATGTACTTGCAAAGCACTTTAATGGTTTATGCCAAATATTTAGTCATCACATTGTATTCACTATTACAAGCCAGATGTAATATCTAAACCTTGCATCTCAAGAGATTCCTTGATGTTAATTGTTACTCTCCCTTATGTGCTGTGTAGTTCTGTAATATCTTTTGCTCTAAGGGAACGTATTGTTATGGCAAAACCGCTGGCATTTGATCGTGGTAGGAATGAATTACGAGATAACGGAAATACGTTATACGTTATACTTAACGTTATCTGGATTACGGGACCCTGCCAGACACTGGTTGTATCACAATGTCCTACTACTGCTACTGCTACTGCTACTGCTACTGCTACTACTACTACTACTACTACTACTACTACTACTACTACTACTACTACTACTACTACTAACAACAAGAACAATAATAGTTTATTCAAAAATAGACATGCTGTGCATGTTTCGGGTTTTGTCACATTATAAATTACATAATTATCTGTAGTTTGCTGTATTAGTCTTGATAAAACGTTTCCTATATAATAAACAGTTACTGCTTAACATGTTACAATTACACATATTATACCTGGCAATTTCTTACAGTACATTATTTACATATTCACAATAGAGGTGTATATATTTACATACATATTAAATTACAAGAAACTACAGAGGGTGCCAAAAATGTATACACATTTCAAGCAAAGAATAAAGTGGGTTAACATAACAAAACTGAATTAACACAAACAGAGAATGATGAGCACTAATCATCTTAAGACTTTTACAGTTACATCAGTTGTTCAAAATGCCCACCATCAGCGTCGATACACTTCTGAGTACGTTGAACTACTGATTGAGCAGCGTTTGCGAAAGTGTCTTCAGCGATTGCAGCACATGTTTCAATTTCTTCCCAAAGTGCTGCAAGTGTTGCTGGTTTTCTACGGTATACAACATCCTTAAGAGTTCCCTATAGGTAGAAGTCCAACGGAGTTAGATCCGGAGAACGCAGTGGAAACTAAATCGGACCCCTTCGTCCTATCCAGTGACTTGGAAGATTGTCATCAAGGTACGCAAGTACATCTAGGTGGTAATGTGGTGGTGCACCTTCCTGTTGGAAGTAAAATTCCCCATTTCCAAAGAGTGTTTGAATGGCAGATAAGACGGATGTGTGTATCGTGTTGAGGTACACTCGGCCAGTTACTGTTCCTTCAAAAAAGGATGGTCCGATGGTCCAATGGTCCAAAGACCTCTAGATGACAACCCACACCAAAAATTAATTCCAGGTAAATTAACAGCCTTTGGCAAAATATCACGTGGATTGTTTGCACACCAGCAGACACAGTTATGCCGGCTAACAGTTCCGTTTAACTTAAATTGTGCCTCATCGGATCAAACAACTTTCCCTACGGAGACCTCATCCTCTTGCACCATGTCCCGAAACCACTCACAGTGCTGCATTCTCCGATCAGGGTCATCTTCATTTAATGCATGCAAAAGTTTTGGGATGAAAAGATTCAACTTTGCTGTTTTAATAATACGATGTACGCTGGTTGTGCTAATCCCAGTCTCGTGTGCACATTGCTTAGTAGATTTCTGCCATGAGTGCTCAAAACGTTCCAAAACCATAGCAGAGGACGCGGGGCTTGTTGCTGTGCGGGGTCTCCCAGATCTGATGATGATAATGATTATTGTTTAAGGGGCACAACATCTAAGGTCATTAGCGCCCAAACACACTAAAATCTGCGCCAGAACTAAAAAATAAATAGTTAACACAAATCAGTGCATAGGTTATATAAAAGAAGCACGTTGTGCAACAAAATAAAAAACCCATAACAAATAACAAGTGGGTGTAATGGTCAACTAACCAAGGACTGGTATTAAAACAGTCGCAAGAGTGAAAAAACAACTATAACGGTCTAAAAATGGGTCAATAAAACCCGAAAACTAACAACATTTCAACAAATAAAAACTGGTAGTAAAACTCATCAGCAAAAGCTGAAAACAAAACATTATTATAAAAGTCTAAAATGGTAACAATAAAACCCCCAAAAAATAACAAGGGCAATATACCACAAACTCAATTAAAGACTGGTACTAAAAACGATACAGCAAAAGCTGAAATAACAACAGTCTTGAAAGAGTCTAAAAATGCCGTCATGGGTAAAAAGATAAAACCTCACACCTGGCTCCAATAACCACAAACACGAATAAAATGGAGCACTCGCTCAACAGCAACCGCATCATCTGCAAGCATCTCCGCAATGCAGGAGGGAAGCCAAGGAAAGTCTAAAAACTGCCAGATGATAGCAATCAATTAAAATGTGACGCACTGTAAAGGGGTGGTCACAGGAGGGCAAGCTGGAGCGGGTTGACCATTAAAAAGGTAACAGTGACTAAAACGGCAATACCCAATTCTAAGACGAGCTAAAATTACTTCTTCGCGACGAACAGCGCGAGAAGAAGTCGACCAGTTAAAAGAGGATGATTTACATTCCCGAAGCTTATTGGCGGGTATTAAATCCCACTCATCGCGCTATCCCAGATCTGCCCTTGTGAACATCGCATACGGTACCACGAGTCTCAAATTTGTCTCGGATGCGTGCAATTGTTACTCGCGTTGGCGGTTCTGTTCTGTACACACGTTTCCATTGCTTTTGAACTTCAACAACATTCTCGGTTTTCCAATTCCACTTCAAAATTGCCTTTCGCTGTTCAAACGATAATCTAGGCTCCATTTTGTTGTAGCAACGCTAGCATAACATAATGTGAGTCACATCTGTTTACAGAACATCACACTACACATTACTGTTATTTTTCGGTCCAACTTGGAAATATATTAAATAGACATCTACTGTGAAAGTGTGTATATATTTTTTTTTGGCACCCTTGGTATAATTCATCAGTTCTTTATAAGCATTTTCTCAACAGATAGTTCTTTTACATTATTTTAAAAGATTTACATTGAGCGGATTTTATAGGTTCTGGTAATTTATTATATAACATAGTTGCTCTAATGGAGGGACGTTTTTCCGTTGCAGCTTTTGTTGTGGTTACTCTAAATTAATTATTAATACTCCTGTTGTTATATGAATAATGTCCTTTGATACTGTTACTTTCATTCTTTTAATAACAGTATAACTTTTCGTATATAAAGAAAACTACTGTTAAAATATTCTGATTTTTAAACTCTTCTTTCACAGACTGGCAACTTTGTATTGTATGTATACCGTAAACTTTTTTATATATTATCAGCATCCTATTTAAGTTTTAAACAGTTGTTCGACCCCATATCTCAATCCCACACTCAATAAGCGTGTGGTTTACTCCATAATATTCTGACTTTAAAATATCACTTTCTAGACCTTGATGTCGGTCCTGGTGGTGCAGTAACCCATACTTGCCTCCTAAACCCAAGATCGCGGGTTCGAACCCGGCCAGGACCTATGGATTTTTTCGGACGTAAAAATCCTAAATATGGCTTCGGAAGGGAAATAAAGTTGTGGGTTCCGTGTCGTACATTTACGGCACGAAAAAGAACTTCAAGCCTGAAAGAGAGGCCTCTGAGCAAAATTTGTCGCCCGTTTCACGCACTGACGCTGATGACCTGAGATGTTAAAGAGCGTCCGTAAATAAAACAATCAAAAAAATAAATCTAGACTTTGATAATCTTTTCAGTAAATATAACCGCGAACCTAACTATTTGCAAAGGATGTCTGTATGTTCATTGAAATTTAACCTTTTATCAATAACTACGGCTATCCATAACGAGTAATGAAGGTAGACGTCACGTGTGTTCCCAGGAAAGTTTTCTTCGAATTTTATACAGAATCTTTGTTGTAGGATTACAAGCTGAGTGAACGAATGAATTTATTTCTTCCAATGTCCAATTCACATGCAGGTATAATGTTTTAAAAAATAAATAGAATCAATTTTTTACAATTTTCACAAACAAGAAAAAATGTAAAAATCAAAGTAAGCAATTTACATTATCATATTCTCAATACATCTAAATTACTGCTATTAAACCATTTAAATTTCCCACTTATTCACCCCCAATTTATGGAGTTGCTTTCCTTCCTTACCCCATAACAATTAACACCAGGTTGAGTATGTAATGGGGATATATTCACTCCTAGATAGTTAATTGTCAACATTGTTGTTCCCATTTGGCTTGCCACCCTTCCATAACAATTTTTGTCTCACCTTGCCTAAGGATTTTCCAAGTTTCTTAATATTTTCGTCTGATTTTAAATTTAAAATTCTTCTATCCCTTATTTCATCTGTTAAGTTTTCCCACTTTCGTAATAGGAACTGTTCCCTCTAAAACTTGGTTTGCTTATAGAGTGCTAAGTGCTATCTGGTTCTTTCTGCATTGGGCATATCATTTTAATATAAACATTTCTTATCCCACTTAAACATATTACTCCTGTTCTAAACCATGCCAGTCCTTCCCTTTCTGCCTTGTCACAGGCTTCAACATATCTTTCTCTTCCGCACGCATTTTCTAGTGTGCTATATAATTTCAGATATTTTTTGACATAAAGACCAGCCCATATTTCCTGTTTTTCAATATCATTAATTGTTGTTTTTATCTCTTGTCCTTCCGCCACGGGTGGCCGAGATCGTTAAGGCGCGGACTCGTGAATTTGGGATCTGGGGTTCGAATCCCACCAGGACCGTCTTCCCTGACTGAGGGTTTTCCCAGGTTCTCCCCAGTCCTCATAAATGGCAAGTAAACCCTAAATTTAGGCCTGGAACGTTTCCTTCCTTAAAATAATCCTTCCCCTATTTATCATTTCATCTCATATATAATCAGTGTTCACCGCCTGCGGTGCCTCAGTAGTAAAAACGGGCGTTGAACACCATTAATAAATAACTTTCCATAATCTTTTTCCCATTCTTTCCGCCTCGTACCTTAATGATCCCATGCCCTTCTTGTAGAATATTTAAGTTAAATGAAATAAAAGACTAGTAGACACTTATATTAATGGCGACACAGCCATATAAATTAAATGCGAGCAAAATTGCAGTTATTTGAACAACAAACAATATTACATTTGAAATAGCAATACTGTCACATGGACTTTCTCCAACAGCAGTCGTGTAGCCACTAAGAGTACTATTTCTTTATATTTTGGTTTAATTTGTAGTAAACTGTTACTAGGGTAGTGAGGTTTCAGGGGAATTAATAATGAGGCAGTTACTTTATTTCGTTTTGTGTTAACTCAATGTAAAGCAAATGATCGTTATACAAAATTTACATGCTAAGCTTTTTCTTAGCAACCAATAAGAAAGAAAACCTGGGTAGACCAACTCCAGCAAGTATCGTGTATTCCAGACTATAATCAAAGGGTCATCAATTAGTTTATTGCATGAGAATCAGGATATTGGATTTTTAATAGGTGCGTTGCTATGAAGTTTTATTAAATTCTTTCTCCCTGTGTCTCCGCTATGTATGTTCAGTAGCAGCATAATAGAAATACCCCGGGGTTTATCTACCGCGAGTAGCAGCTGTTTGCAAAGGTGATAATGTAAATAGAAGGTCGACAGAAGGACAAGGTGATCCTGTCTCTCGACACATGGACTACCGTCACATGCAAACATTTTACTGAATACCATACATAAACACACAAACCTCGAAACAGCATGGCCAAAAGATTTACGTCGCTTCTAACAGCGTGTCTTATATGCACATTGGGTCATGGTATGTACCAAATATTGTTCATAATACACAAAACACCTTGTTTAAAAACATTTGTTTTAAAAGTAATTTCATAGAAGGTAAGAGGTTAATTGTGGAAATGTTGTGCAAAAGCATAGGTCATACTATAAAGCTTAACGTTTCATGGTGTGCGGGACATTTAAGCATTAATACTATACCAATGGTCGTAATTTGAAGATTAGTTTTCGTTCTGCTTAAACCAATAAAAGTAATTTAAGCCGTATTGAAGTTATGTTCGTGCTGGATTGTAGACTACAGGTGGAAGGCGTACAATAGAAACCACCTTCTCTTCTCTGTATTTCAACAGTAGTGCCAGACGATGGCCCTATTTTTGTATAAGTGTATCTAATTTGGCATTAAAGCTTAAGTATCCCCGATTCCTCCCTATAAGGGAAGAGACATTTTTATGAAAAATGAGATTAATACAATGAAATAATAAGAATATCAATAATAATAATAATAATAATAATAATAATCTCCATTCAACATTTAGGATTTAAAGACCTGTTTCGACTTCAACTCTTTATCTCTTTGTAGATCTTCCCATTTCTAGTTTTCCTCTTGTTTTGTAATCCAATATTTATTCTCCCATTCTGACTACATATTTCTAATTTTGTCTATATATCTCTATTTTTGTATTACCAATATTTAACGGTTCTGTATGATGTCTTCGTTTATAAGTGTGCCATCTTTTGCATACCACTTAACAGACCGTTAACGTTTCATCTCTGCCTCAGTTATTTCACTTATATTGTTTGTTTTAATATTATACACTATTGCCAAGATTAAATAAAATTACTTTTGCTTATTTGTAATAAGTTTTCATTTTATTGCTACACAAATTCCTTGGAATTCACATATATTACTTGTTATATCATAGTAATAGTCGAAGGAAATGTCATGACCTGCATATTATGTTTAGCCTTTTCAATTACTTTATTTTATATTACTATATAATATTATTTTATTATATTATTTTCCTTGGAATGCTAATGCTTTAAATTTAGTGCTGGATTGTTTAAATTATGCCGTCCACTGATTTTAACTGAAATATAAAATGAAATGGGGGAAAGATCACTTTTATACATTTTAATTGCTTATTTTGTTTCTTGTTTAATGTAAAAATTCCATTTTATATAAATTGTTAATAATATATATTTAATGTCTTGAAATTACATGTTTCTGTAGAATTAACAAAATAATTTATCGAACCTTTTTTAAAAATAAAAAGGGCTTTATATGCTTCATTGTTTATAGTGAAAATATATTGCCCACACAAGATCTATTTGATTTAAATCTACTCAGGTCTTCTATTAACATACCTTTTATTTTTTCACTCTAACTGCGTACTCTGAAAGTACGGTTATTATTGAGTTGAGTTTCAGAGCATTAAGTCTGTTATTTTAAGAGGAAGTTCAAAAGATAGGGTTTCTAAATTCAATCCGCGATCATTGCATGAACATACGTGAAGAAGTAGCTAACATTGCGGAAATTGAACTACAACGTGAGAATCTAAATGTGTTTAGGTTACGACGTACATCTCTCGATGTTGTGCGCCCCTTAAACAATAATCATCATCGTACATCTCACAGCAAACGAGAAGTATTTGGAAAAGATAAGCATGGGCGGACAATGAGTGCGCAGTTGCGATTCTATTCGACTTCTGCGAGCGCGGAAAAACAAAATGTATGCACTACAGTTTCTGCTATTGGTTTTAATCTATAAATTAGAATGATAGCATATATTTTACATCCCGCTATTAAGAGACTGTTTCCTCTGTAATTTTGTAATCATTCTGATTTGCTTTTCTAAATACGGGCTAAATTTATTACATGAAATGCAATTTAGAATTTTATTCTAAATAGTAACGCATTTGGTAACAAACATATTAAATTGTTATTTTATAAAAACACAGTGTAACAGAATAATAGTGGAGTACGAATATCAAAATCAGATTTGTAAATATCGTTCACTTCACAGCCCTGAAATGTTCAATAGGGCGGACGATCTAGATATTGATGTCAGCATGTGTGGAAATAAACGACATAAACGTACAGTATTACACTCTATTTCATTACGCCCCCTTGAAATAATATCGTAACCCTTACAAAAATGTTCTAGTAGGTTACTATTATAAAATATAATCGAAAAGTAAAAGTAGTTATTTATAATGCAAGCGTTCAAAGTAATATTTTATTTTACTAAATCATTTACATTTAATATTTATAAATAAATTAGTAATTATAAAGTAAATTTATTTAAGTCATTACGGAACGTTTCTTGTTTTAAAGAAAAAGTTCGCATGTTTCTCTCTAGAAGGGACATGTAAGAAACACTACCTAAATTTCTTGACAGTGTTACAGTGATGATACTTAGTGGTTTTTGGACTTTAGGGTAAGTTGAAAATTAAAATTACATTTTATTAGTACCACACTTTCTTTATATTATAGAAAGATCCTGTTTAAAAAGCAATTTTCTCGCCTTAAAAGAAACTATGACACGCACTTGGGCGTGCGCAATAGTGGTATCACCTGGAATTTTTACAGGGTCGACAAAACTGCTAGATATCAAATAAACCTTAGCAATTAATTTAATAGTTATTATTTAATAGCACTAATTGCATTATTATCTCTTTTTGAAAACTTCACGAAAATTGTATGGTTTAAAAATGTATACAACACATTGTATAATTTGCATCCGCTGAAATAGATTAATTCCGTATTGAATCTAAGTTCAAGTACTGGTATATTAAAATGTTCATATCAGTAAATGTTACAAAATGTGTTTTTAGTTTGAGAGGTTATATTAAAAGAAGTATTTTTGGTATGAGCTGTTTAAAAAGGCATTTTTTTAATCCCAAATGTAACGTATACAATAAAGCAGCCAGCCCTGGTACACCTACCTCCTTTTATTACATACTTATGGCCTTAAGCAAGGTTTCCTTCATAATGTAATATTCTGAGAAGCGTTCTTAAACTTCTCCTCTTACTGGTTTAATTATCTATAACCAGAAAGCTACAATGGTTAGTTTATTTAGGTGCCCTACAAAGTCTATGCTTACATTTTGTTATATTCCTGACAGGAAGTATAAATTACGTCTCTGAAATGTTTTCTTTTCTTCTACAAAATAACTCGTGGTTTTTGGCTCTTCGAGTAAACACATTTAATAGTCTTTGCTCAACAAAAGCAGATAAACGCCCTAAACTAGCGGTTCCTCTCAACATAAGGAGTTAGCAAGGTACTCTAGTAGATAATATCAATAAAGATACACAAATGATCTAGGTGCTGCAAAAATATCAGCAAATAGAAGCGTGTTTGATACAAATATATTTGTTTATTTGTTATTCTATGTCATTAGTAGCAGAACATTCAGCCACATCCGTTAAAACGGTTCAATATGTGTAACATGGGATGCATCCCGCATTTTTGCAGACGGATTTAGAAGGGTACCGCCATGAACTGGTATTGCGTAGAACTGTAGTTTATACTCGAACCTTCGCACTAAATGTCTGCACGGTCCGGGCATTGAATCTCTTGTACGTTTGCTGATATTATTGGTTCAAATCGCAAACTCAATGTAATGATTTTATTACGTTGTCTCGTCAGATTTTAAGTTCATGTTTTGTAAGATTTTAATACTTTTCTTTTGTTTAGCAATGTTGTTCACACGATTCCATGGATTTGACGTTACACGCAGGGTGAAAGTAACCTAACTGCTGCTCCTGCTGCCGAGCGGGTCACTGCCACAGCTATTAGTTATATAATGAGCCTTCAGAATAAAACGGTGCAATAGCGCAGGCGGTTAGAGCGTCATGCTACACTTGTGATGAAAGAATATCGGGTTCGAACTCTACGACCGTTTGCTTATTTTTTTTTTCCACCATAGTTAAAGGAGATTTGCCACAATTACAATGATTTACACCCTAAATAACTGGGTACACCGGTTTCCAGGATTTGCCCGAGGTTAGCCGACAGATCAGGTTAGTATATATATATATAAAGAAAAATAAAAATAAAGTAACACTATTTACAATGTAACAAATTAACAGTAATTATAAAAGTAGAAAAGGATAAAACACTAAGATAAAGTCACATTTGAGGTTGTTATATTTCAAACTAATTTAGTCTTTCTATGGCAAGAAGACAAGTTTTATCCTTTTCTACTTTTATATATATATATATGAATGAATTAGTTGCGAACTGGAATATGAGCGCACATTTCCCACTGTTGCAATATTTCACCCGCCTAATAATGCTCCCATTGCAGTGATTTACCCGTCCCTATTTATTTATATTTACATAGTAACGTACGTGTGGATAAGTCTGCCCTTTCTGCTGTCGCTCGCTTCTGGCTAGCTGCTCGGAGCAGCAGCAGCAGCACCAGTTAAGTGCTTTCAGCCCTGCGGATAACGTCAAGTATTCCATGATAATTATTCTGTATATTGTGAATATGAGTCAGTCGTCAGTTGTCAATATACAATCATAAACTGGAGGTAACAAAATCTGAGATTAGAAGCACTACGGGAAACAAGATTATAAACCTGCTGCCGGTTCGAAAAATATGTGAAGTGGAGCGAATTTTTTTGTATAGTGTATAACGCCTGTTTTTACTACTGAGGCACCACAGGCGGTGACACTGATGATACATGAGATGAAATGATAAATTGGGAAAGGATTTTTTTTAAGGAAGGAAACGTTCCAGGCCTAAGTTTAGGGTACCTTTCCGGCATTTGCCAGTTATGAAGACTAGGAAAACCTGGAAAAAATCTCAGTCAGGGAGGACGATCCTGGCGGGATTCGAACTCCAGACCTCCCGCTCACGAGTCCGCGCCTTAACGACCTCGGCCACCCGTGGCGGTGAAATGGAGCGAGAAGATGTAGTTAGTGAACGTGTAACAGAACGATGGTTTCAGCACTTCAATTATATGGGGAAAAAATAAAAATTACTATGTCCTAGAGGACTTAATGTATGAAATATTGAGAAAAGACACAAGAGTTTTGAAAGAAAATCTGCAAAGAGTACTTTTAGGCTGTCAGAAGAACTTTGTGCATGAAAAGATGTCATATTAAGATATTTAAAAAACTCATACAGAAACTGTAGATCTATACCTCATGAACTGACACCTGAATAGGTCTAAGGCAGAGTAGTCATCTGTCGTTAGCTTACCGCATATTGCATGGATAATAGATTTGTCAGAAGCATTTTCGCTTTGATGAAAAATGGGTATATTAGTCAACCTGACAAAGTCATCGCTAAACAAAGCAATGTTTTGTGTCTGGAGGCATTTGAAGATGTGATCACTGGGAATTTGTTCCAAATGGGCTTACAGTCTATGCGAATCTTAATTCTCAACAACTAGAACGAGTTCATGAAGTTTTGAGACAGAGAAATAGAGTTCTCTTGCAGCAGAACAAAGCAAGGCTCCATACCGTTCGAACAACCATGAAAAATTCCAGGCATTGGAAGGATAGAACTGCTACCACATCGAGCATATAGCCCTGATCTATCAGCTTCAGATTATCATGCGTTTCGATCCATGGTTCATTTTATTCATGGAGAAATTTGAAAGGCACTGAAGCCGTTAAATTGGTACAGTAAATCTGTTCCTGTATTGAAATCATGAATAAACACAGGGATAACATATCGTAACAGAACAGAGAGTGTGAGTTTATATTTAATACCCACTGTACAAACAATATTTATTGATACTAGCTGATATTGAACAATATCTTATCCCATTCTCTTTAATAAGTTTAGTACAGTCCACGAAGACGTAGAACTTTATGGGCCAAAGCGTAAGCGTTGCAAAGACGATGAGATATGATAACACGACGAATGTGATTATAATATCATTGCATTTATTACCGTTGCTCGAAATGATGTCCTTGCGGCCACAGCTAGGAATAAAAGTATTTTTTTACCTTCAGTAAACAACTTTTCCAGTAGGTTTACGTTCATACATTTGTAGGCAGTACAATTTTAGTACAGGAATGATAAAGCATTTATTTACTGGGATATAATTTATTCTTCCTTTTTTCAACATAAATAATATCGGTGTTTCTCTAATTTTCTTTCATATCCATTTTAATCAGTGTAATAAATATAAGGAGGTGAGTAAATAAGGTTCAGGGGTAGGTAATTAGAAAGTCTTCTATTGTTTTTCCAGACTACTTCAGCCCTTACATTGGATTTTTTTGATTTAGTTTATTTATGGACACTCTTTAACATCTCAGGTCATCAAGGCGTGAAACGGCCAACAAATTTTGCCCAGAGGCCTCTTTTTTCAGGATTGAGGTTCTTTATCGTACCGTAAATGTACGACACGGGACCTACGGCTTTACTTCCCTTGAAGGAAGCCATACTTTGGATTTTACGCCCGAAAAAATCCATCGGTCCTGGCCGGGTTCGATCTTGGGTTTAGAGGGCAAGTATTGGAAGATGATACACATTTCAGAGAGCATTCTTGACGTTTGAAATCCAGAATTTTGAAGCCCTAAATGACTTTGTTTTTGTCAGAAATATGGAAAAATCCCAATTATCACAATTGCAAGCATTTATCGCTAACGACTGTTTTAATTTTTTTATGATCATTTATTTATTGGCAGTTTGCCGATTGGTATTATTGCAATACCTGTGGATTGTGAACGTGAACACTGTAGGTGTAGGTCTGCAGTGAAAAATGAAATTAAATGAGATAATAATACTGCAATTAAGCTCAGAGTCTTTCGCGTAATAAAACTATATGGCATTCAACTTCTCAGGGTAAGGAAACCCACTCCCCCCGAAAAAAAACTTACGACAGATTGATCTGAGTAAAATTCGAACCCAGGAACCCATCGTTTACAAATATGTGCAAATTTGTTTGAGTGGCAACCAGTGAAATTTTAAGAACTTCTGAAAATATTCGTAATGTTATTCAGTTACCTGGGTTCAGAATTTCCATAAACCATATCATGTTACAGTCCTGGAGAAGTTCATGTCATATCTGCCTGAGGTTATTGTTAACCCACAACTCTTATATTTCTTTGTTTTTGCGTTTCGATAACTCAAAAAATTTACTGTAATATCCTCCAATGGTACACTAATTTTCTCCGCAATGATTTTGGCGATACTGTTTGTGCTATCATCATCTGTATCTTCGACTGCGAAAGTGCATAGGCACGGTTTTCGTTGTATTGTTCAAAACCGTGGGTATTATTTATTTCCTTATTACTTTATTTTTTCATGCGTGTATTTGCACGTGGTTCTCTATAAGGGAGTTTCGCAACTCCGGAAATACTTCCCTGTTCATTTGTGTACTCTTTTCAACACTTCACACATCCAGTTAGTATGTCCTTGAACCATAGCTTCCTCTTTCCAAGCAGTTACCACAACACGGCTCGCTTCTGTTGCTGCAATGAAATCGGAAGATTCTGCGTATCATGTTTATAATTCTGTAGAAATAACTACACAGACCTTTGTTGGTACCATTTTCACTACCACCTGCAAAATTACACCTGAGCAAAGAGCGCCTTGGAAGTACTTTTCTCTCTTATTAAGAATATTTATATATTAGACACGGAATAAAGCATTGCTGTCAATTGTAACATGGAAAATAACAAGAAATGAATGACGTTGGTGTGATATCTAGGTTACTAGAACGTATTAAAGATCACTTTTATCAAGATTAGACATTTTTTTCTTTTCAGTGTTTTTACTGGCCAGAAATATAAGGGGAACTAATAGTTCTAAACTTTTCAGAAATTTAAATACAGTATAATTATGTAGCTTTATATCACCCGGTTTACGTTTAACAACCGATATATTTCATATCATGACATCTTGGGGGATACATAGTGTGGGGTTGTTTCTCTCGAAATCTGTTAATTCTCTGATCGATGTTGATGGGGAAAAGTCATTTACACACCAACAGCATACAAGAAATATGCCAATATAACTTAATATTTTAGTTGATATAATGACCCAAAACAGTACTTGAGTATGCCAGGAATGTACTGTTGAAGAAGAAGGTGATTGAATTCGATTCGCCAAGGCAGAAGATGTTAACCCAATGGAAACATTTTGGGAGAAGGTGGATAAACATGTTACATAAAATCCTATTCCCATATCAAGGACTTCATATTATTGTGAATTCCACAGGAGCATTTGGGCAAGTTCATTGACCTCATTGCATCCGCACTGCTACCGCTACGAGTGGCCGAGGTCGTTAAGGCGCGGACTGTTGAGCGGGAGGTCTGGGGGTTCGAATCCGGCCCGGAACGTCCTCCCTGACTGAGACTTTTTCCAGGTTTTGCCCAGTCCTCATAAATGGCAAATGCCGTGGAGGTACCCTAAATTTAGGCCTAGAAGTTTCCTTCCTTAAAAAATCCTTTCCCAGTTTGTCATTTTATCTCATGTATCATTAGTGTCTACTACCTGTGATGCCTCAGTATTAAAAAACACCAAAAAATCGATAATGCTATAGCTATAGCAATTAACGTCAGGGGTTATGTATTAAAATGTTAAGCCTTGCCCTTTTTATTTTCTTTCTGCTAACAGTATACTTCAACCTAAAATTGTAAGTTAAATAACATTTTACATTTTATAGAAATAAATGAAACAGAATAAAATGTTAAATTTGTGATATAATTTTTAAATAAAAATTTCATGAGCGGATTTATATGCATAGTTAAAATAGAAAACAAAAAAAAAAAAAAAAAAAAAAAAAAAATATCAAGGAATTAAGTTATTTTCTATTCTTTTAAAATTGAAAGTATGTGTTATTTTTTCCCACACTTTTACTCTTTAAGAGTGTTAGCTAACAGTTAGTTGAGGTATGTACATAAACAAAATACTCTACGTTCCTGTCTAGCAAAGAATCCAAGTTCATTATATTCATGCTATCAGTCTGGATAAACTGAAAACAATATTTTCAGAGTTATATGTAGGGAATATATTACATTGTTGCATAAATTCATCTCACACCACTGCGTTGCTAGGACATTATTTACCGTTTGTCCTCTGCCATTTGTTATTTGCAACATCGTGCTTGTGAACGCTCCTTGAACTTTGCAGATTTGAAGAAATTTTGCGCTCTTTGAGAGCAATGACAAATATTACGAACTCTTTGAGCTTTGAGCTTTCATAGTTTTGTAGAAAAAACGTTTCGTAAACCCAGCCTTTCTTTTGTAGCTACTGGGATGACAAAGTTAAATATGAAAGGTGCGCGGTGGAGGAAAAATGTGACTGTTGCCCTACAGTACCGTTTTGTTGTCCACTAATAGTAGGAAAGACTTATGTTACACCAAGTGCATAACGGGAATGGTATTAATATTTGATAACGTTATTTACTTCCTAAAGCACTTCATTTGTCTGTTTGCAACGAAAGTTTTAACGGTTAATAAAAATACTTTAAAAAAAAAATTTTTTTTTCTTTTAACTCTAAAGGAAAGAAAATTCATATATTATACTTAAACATGTGCTTATATTTAATTAAAAGAAATACTAAATAGTTACGCTATTTTTTAATTGAACTAACAGTAAAATAACATAACATTCATATTTTTACGTAATCATACAATAAAACAAAATAAAAGCCTTATAACATAATAATTTAATAGTAATGAGAATAAAATGTTTTTATTTGTTTAAGTATTCAGTAAGCATTGTTATGATTGCTTGTGTATATGCAAAAGTGCAAGAAGAAACTAAATGATCAACCACTGTGTGTACAAGGTTAGGGAGCACGTGTCTTCAAATTTTCCTGTCCGCACTGCTAGGGACTATAGTAACACAGAAATGCTATCAAAAAGTTGTTAATACAAAACAAAAATTGTAAATTGTGGCGAAACTAAGCGCTTAAGGATGTAAGAGAAAAAACAATGCTGATCTTTCTTGCACACATTTTTTCATTAAAATACATTTTCAAGGTCTAAAATAGATCACATTTATTAATTTATTTCTATATATAGAATCATCACCTTAAGCATCTACATATATGACCCTTCCATGAGGA
Source organism: Metallyticus violacea (assembly GCA_030762175.1). Lineage (NCBI taxonomy): Eukaryota > Metazoa > Arthropoda > Insecta > Mantodea > Metallyticidae > Metallyticus > Metallyticus violacea. The sequence goes on from CM060836.1 coordinate 97,140,881, forward strand.
ATAGGTTTAGGTTAAACACTAACATAAAAAATGAAACTAGCTACACTAATAAAGCATGCTATGGGCCATCACCCGGCAGTCAAACAAAAAACTGTTGAATGACAGGCATAAGGAGAGAGGACACTTTGAATCTCGTGACCTACTGTACTCTTTCCACAGCTGTCTACAGTCCAATATTAACCTACCTTCATTCCGCCTTATTCTGCTTTAGTGCCTAAAATCACAATTCCTATTTATGTGCATTATCTGGTGAGACTGAATAAACTTTAAAATGTAAACAAACCAAAGCTCCAATATACAGCCGAAATATTGCCCATGAGGTAATTACTCTGTTATCTATTTTTAGAATTAGTATATTAGCGCTCCACATATGAAGACGACTAATACGAAGAGAAGTCAAAGTAAGTCATAAATTGATGTGGGGCACTATACATGTTCGAATTTGCAGTGGATGAGAGTATTTGTCCGCTGGCAATCGGTGAATTCAATACCAGATGTTTAGAGTTGCGAAACAGTTGAGTGAGTGTACAACCCTCAAGCAGCGCTTCGTTAAGTGATTTTTTGAGGGCAAAAGATATATTCATAAAAAATACTTCCTATCTACTGTGAGATGTACCTGTTACAATTGGGTGCAAACGTTCTCTGAAAGGCGGACACGTGTCAAAGACGAAAACCGCATCGGCCGGGCAACGGAGAATGCCACGAGGCGAAAATGCAACGAGTTAAAGCTTCATCAGAGCAGACAGAGATGAAACAAGACACTATAGCTGCTGCTCATAGTGCATGGTCTACCTCTTAATAGGTTTTCACAAAGCCTGTGCTCGATGGCAGACTCGCATATGACCCCTCAAACCAAAATGCAAAGAATGGGTTGTATTACAGCTTCTCAACGAATGCTAGCCCAAACTGTATCACATTACTAGCTCAAGACAAAGTGTACTTCAATGCAGTGGAAACATTCTGCGTCGCCTGCGAAAAAAGTTTAAAGTGACATCATCAGCTGGGAAACTGATTTTTACAACCCTCTGGGATCAGGAAGACGTACTGCTCACCGCATTCCAGTCTCAATCACAAACCGGAAATACCTTCTGCAACACCCTCAGGAAATTTCGTAAGACCATTCAACGGAAGCAACCAGGCTCTTCACTAAAGGCGTGTTGGTCCTACGTGACAACGCGCATCCTCATACTGCGAACAAGGCAAATGATAGGCTGCGACATTTCAAGTGCAAAGTCAAGGATCATTCAGCCTTGCTACAAGCTGCTTCCATTTAAACATCATCTTTCAGATGAACATTTTCCTGTCGACGAAGTTATAGAATGGGAAGTCACCACCTGGTTCCGACAGCAGTCCAAAGAATTTTAGGCTACCGTGTTTCAGGGGCTTGTGAAACGTTGAAACAAGTTTTTCAATGTACAGAGATTGTGTTGAGAAATAAAAGTATTTTTCAAATAAATACTCCTAAGTTTTGTATATATTTGTTGACTTAACCTTGTGGAAGAATAAGGTAAGAATTTAAGTAAAGAGTGTTGCCAAATTAGGAAAAATATTTACAATGCTTTTCAGGGGCGAAAGAGGTTTGTTATGGAGAACTGGGGTGCTTCTCACTGCAGGAGCCTTGGGTCAGTCTGGAACGGCCTCTACCACCACCACAAAGTCCAGAAGATGTATCAACTACGTTTATACTCTATACAAGGTAACAAAATTAATATTAGCTCAAAATAGGTAATCATTGATTATATTACTTGCCTAAAGTAAATTTAGAACATTCGAGCTCTATAGCAAATGGTGGATGACCAAAATGAGAGTTTCCTTTCTTATCACAACCGGTTCGTGGCTCTAAAATCTATGTTCTTATTTATTCAATTATAAACCCAAAAGCGTTTACGTCACTTGAAAATTATTTACTGCTTACTTGAATGTCAGTAAATAGTGCATTATGACCTATTGCTATTACTGTTAGTGAAGATGTATTTACCACAAGAAATTTTAATCCATAATGAAAAAAAAAAAAAAATATTAGTACCGAGAGAATCTTATGATATACGAGAATAGGTCCACAAGTTTCCGACATCGCCGGTAGGATTATCACCTTCACAAAACCCTTATCTGGTATCATACTTTATCTGTTAAGTAAATAATTACAGTTGTAACTTCCGTTCCGCTATGTTCAGTTCAGAATAGTTGCATAAAGAAGGCTATTTATAGAATATTGTGACATGTTCAAAAATGGAGTGTCGAGCTATTATTCAGTTTTTCACAAAAGAAGGCTTTACTCCAAATGAAATTAAACAGCGATTGGACGGTGTATATGGGGAAGTATATCATAAAAGAATGGGCTAAAATTTTTCGAATGGGTTGAGAAAGCATTGAAGACGTAGAGCGTGCAGGTCGGCCCTTGGAGATGTTCACTCCTGAAAACATCGCTCTTGTGGAAGGAGTATTATGGAAGACCGGCGGCTCAAAGTTACACAAATAGCAGCAAGGTTGGACCTTTCTAAAACAACAGTCCTTCGAATTATTCATGATCATTTAAACATGAATAAAGTTGGGTGCCTAGACTTCTTTCCTCAGTCCAAAGGTAGCAACGAGTCATCTGTAGTCAGGCATTTTTTGGAGCTCTACCGTAGCAACGAGAGAGAAATTCTGTAAACCATTGTTACAGCAGATGAAACTATGCTCCTCTACTATGATCCCTTGTCCAAAAGAGAATCAATGGAGTGGCGTAAATATGGCGAAGCACCGCCTCTAAAGGCCAAGGTCTTTCAGCCAACCAAGAAGATCATAGCCACAATTTTTAGCATTGTGAAGGAATACTCTTCATTGAACTCAAAGAGAACACCACAGTAAATTGAGAACACTATGCTGGCCTACTGTACAGACTACGTGCTTCCATCAAAGAGATATGCGAGGAAAGCTGAGTAGTGGTGTGCGCCTTCTTCATGACAGCGTGCCTGTGCACACAGCTCTTATTGCAAAGGAAAATGAAAAAATGTGGCTTCAAGAAGATCCACCATCCACCCTAAAGCCCAGATCTAGCTCTCAGTTACTATTTCCCCTTCTCAATAAAAAGTAACCATATTGAAAAGTGAAATATAGTTTTTGTCTTTATCATACCTAGAAAACGTTAGGCCGGAAACTTATGGACCTATCGCATATATTAGCAGCAATACGATTGATACATTAATTCAATAACAGTAAAAATATATGAAAGAATATGTCAGAAAATTTAGTGTTGGTATTTTTCAGAACAGGTTAGTATTATCACTAATTCATTCGATAGATAGGATTAACTTATTGAATTTTAATTAATTCTTTAGTTATGTATTCAGCAATGAAAATAAACAATTCATTCAATTTTTAGTAATATCAAATTCTTTTTTACACATTATCGTATAATATTCATTTGATGATAACATTTCAGCAATGACAATTTAATAACATAATTATTACTATGGTAATTTTATGCAACCAATGTTAAAATGTAGCATTTTATTAGCGATTTAGGCAAACATAGTTATGACGTAAAAAAGGGGGTCATAATGCCTTTGCACTATTCATTATATTTGTTTTGTTTCAATAAATGAGTTCTTTATGCGCCCATGGGTAAAATCATCCACAGGTTCCGTTAAGAATTGCCATTTATGGGATCTTTTGAATGACTGGCGTTTTTTATTGAAAATTTCATCCTTTAACAAGAAAACTTTAGAAATCAAGATATTGTAAACAGGTTAATATTTCAAGCACTTAAGAATAGATTGGTGTAACTACAAAATATAAATCATTAAAGGTTTATAAAATTTACGTTGTTTTTCTCAGTGAGGCATCTCAACCCAACGAGTACACATGTCTGTTTCAGTTATCTATTCACTCGGAAGCCATGCATTACAGTGTCATGAACTTTTTCAGTGATTTCCTTTGTGATGATCTCAACAGGGTAGCCGAAGCAAGCGCGCTTAATTTTCGGTGATTTTTCGACACGTTTAAACTCATTCATTCAGAAATGAACGGTCTTCAAAGACGATGCACCTTCCACATAAACTTAATCCAATTCTGCTTTGATCTATTTTGCAGTTCAACTCTTTAAATAGAAACGTTTAATAGCAGCACGAAAATGACCCCCCCCCCACCTTTTCTACAGCATGTGTGACGTTGTTCACTTGAGATAGCTATCAATAATTAAATGAACATTACATCTGGCTGAAAATTTGCCTAAAATCGTTTGAACGAACCACTCTTGCCAATGGTGCCGCTTAACAAACTTTCTAGCTAATAAGGGGAATTTAGCAGACTTATCAAACAACTCAACTATATATTATTACATATCCGTTTGAGTGCAACACTTATGATAATGTTCTTATGTACCAAAATAATTAATTTAGTTATTATAAACCGTTATATTTTCCAGTAAAGCAGCTGTACAGGATGGGATTATTCACACATTTCCAATATCTTTTTATTAACTTTGTATTTCGGCAAAAATTTCTTCTTTTATAATCCGTTTAATTTCTGCTTCGTCTACAGTGTGGGGTATTTCTGTTTTTTAGGATTACTCACAAATAATAATCACACATAGAAAGATGTAGGTAATTTAGAAGCCATAACCCTTTAGAAAGAATTCTGTCTTCAAAAAACTCCTTTATAGCCTCCAAAAATCACGGACACTATGAGCTGTGGCAGAATCTTGTTGAAAATGTGCATATAGTCAGCTAATTGTGTAGGATACGTCTCCGAATTTACGGTATCTTAAAAAAATATGTGCCATTCGATTTATTTTAGGGTACATCACACACCAATCTATTCATCATACACAGGAATTTTGTGAATTATGCGTGGATTTTCTGTGCTCCAGAATCCATAGTTCTGTGAACATACGTAACCATTAAATAATACAGTCACGAACGTTCTGGAAAACGCAATTAAAGAAATTGACTCCACTTTCGTTATCATGCGGCTGTAGTAACTCTGTGTAAGGTTTCAATTTTAAAAGTTTAGTATTAAGTATGGACAAAACGTTTTTGAAACACCTTCTTCTTGTGCCATACGATCTAAAGATTTATTAGCAGAACGTTCAAGTAATGTCCCAATATCTTCAATCTTTTCTTCTGCTAGTAAACTCCGATTAGGCCTGCGAATTTTAGAGTTAGCGATTCTATTTCTTTAAATACAGAGGGTGTCAAAAATGTATGTAGACTTTAAGCAAAGAAAAAAACTGTGTTAACATAACAAAACTGAATTCACACAAACAGAAAAAAACGTGCGCTAATCATCTTAGACTTTTACAGTTATAACAGTTGCTCAAAATGCCCACCATCGGCGTCGACACACTTCTGAGTACGTTGAACTACTGATTGAGCAACGTTTGCGAAAGTGTCCTCAGCGATTGCAGTACATGTCGTTTCAATTTCTTCCCGTAGTGCTGTCAGTGTAGCTGGTTTTCTACGGTATACAACATCCTTAAGAGTTTCCCATAGGTAGAAGTCCAACGGAGTTAGATCCGGAGAACGCGGTGGAAACTCACGTGCTCATTGCTTTGTAGATTTCTGCGGGAGTGCTCAAAACGTTCCAAAACCATAGCCGAGGACGCGGGGCTTGTTGCTGTGCGAGGTCTCCCAGATCTGTCCTTGTGAACATCGCATGCGGTACCACGAGTCTCAAATTTGTCTCGAATGCGTGCAATTGTTACTCGCGTTGTCGGTTCTGTTCTGTACACACGTCTCCATTGCCTTTGAACTTCAACAATATTCTTAGGTTTCCAATATCACTTCAAAATTGCCTTGCGCTATACAAACGACAATCTTGGCTCCATTTTGTTGTAGCAACGCTAGCATATCGTAATGTGAGTCACATTTGTTTACAGAACATCATACGATAATGTTGGCTTCATTTGTTCATTGTTGATTTACCTGTCACGTAGCAACGCTATCATAATGTATGTGAGTCACATCTGTTTACAGAACATCATACTACATTTTACTGTTGTTTTTCGGTTCAACTTTGAAATATATTAAATAGATATCTACTGTGAAAGTGAAGTGTGTGTACTTTTTTTGACACCCTCGGTATATTGACAAGGTTCCTAACTGTACCTAGTACATGAATAACCCTTGTATAGTAAATTTTTGGCCAGCGCTTCAATTATCTAAATAACTACTTTAAGGCATACAGAGTAATAGTACTTTAAACGTAATTCGAAAAAAGTACACAAGCAAACACTTCTTCTGTCACTTCAAACTGTGAAAAGTAAAGACGGTAACATAGAGTCCACACAAAAGTGTTCCATTGCCAATATCTCAACCTTCACTAGGCATTGACTGGAAACGTAAGGACTCGCGCTGCACTGAAGGAAAATTTCGCATCTAGAATACTGCTGTTTAGTACCCGATGTACCGGCTTCCTCCCGCCCGCTTTTTCGGATCAAGCGTGACTCGAACTCTCCGTATAAATATTTTATTATAGTTCTATTTCCAGTTTTATTCTAGTCAAGCGGAAATGTTCGCATTTCTTGGATTTATAATGTTGCCTAATAACAATTAGAAAATTTACCTAAAAATATAAAAATTACTAATAATTTACTGGTCATTTTTGTCTGTGTAGGAAAACCATTAGCGATGCCTGCACAATAGTACCGAGGATTAAACTGGACTTGAAGCCATGCCTTGAGTATGACCCACAGAAGACTACAGTGTTCATTGTGCACGGATATCGCTCATCTGCAGATGAGAAATGGCTACACGACATGAAAGACGCATACCTGACATTGGTATGACGTACATCACATTTTCATCTGTACAAACTTGAAAAATAAATACTCACAAAAACTCCTTAAATTAGAGGGGTAATATTATAAGTACAATTTTTTTTAATTGATTGTGTTAGGTAGTAACTCTTTTGACATTGCTTAAGAAATTCTCCAATACATTTTCATCCAGATTGTCACATGATTTTAAAACATAATTACAGTTGTATTAAAACTATTTTTTTTTAAAAAAAATGAAATTTTCACAGGACACAAAAAAGAAATTGGAAATTTTCTTTAGCAGACTAAAAATGTGTAAGTTATAGAATTGAGAGCCATCCTTAATCGCTCAATAGTATTATAGTTAAAGGAATTGAACTTAGCGGAAGTCATCAATAGAAGATATCCAGACGCCTGGGCAGAAACTTTTTCGAAAGCGAACCTTCGTTGAGGTTCGTGTAACTTTAGAACGGGAATTTTACTAGCGTCGGAGTGTTCTATCTGCGTCCGCGCAGTCAGCACCCCTAGATACTGGCCCCGGTGTTTTCCTCAATTCGTCCCTTCCTCCTGAAAGTGTCCCCATTCGGACATAGATACAAAGAGCCGCCTTGAGCACCGCTCAAATACCGATCTGCCCCAGACTATTCATCCACCAAGCTTTAATAAATTAACAGTTTAAAAATGCACTCCTTTAAGAATTAATTCAAAGTTCATGTGTGAAAACGAGAAATTCACACTAGTAACATACGAAAGAGCAAGACGAAATAAATCAATCAATAAATTTGATCCCAAATATTAATACATTAAAACAATTTAAATGATTAAATATCTCAACTTATAAAGGAATCTTTTCAGGGTTTTCACCCAAAAGCGAAAAGGGAAGAATTCCTTACCTACTTTCACCAATAATTATCAAAATTGAAGAAATAAGCAAGAAAATTTTCATGGATTAACCGATAGTTAAAAGAAAAAAATTCTCTAATATAAAACAATCCAAACACTTACCAAACAATGCACAAATTCATAATAATATACTAGGGGAAATTCCATAATTTTACCCACAGCGAAATTAATACCTCGTTTTATTTTTTAAAAATATTTGAATTATTATAAAAAAGGAATTCTTAATTATTTCTTTTGACAAAAGAATTCTTTAAGGAAACAAATCACCGCTGCCCCCACTCAAAGATAGGTAAAAATACTATCCATATGAAAAGCATTGAAAATCAACACAAGGCACGAAATGGCGGCCTACACCGGCATGCAAGCCAGAAGCCGAAAGGTGAAGTTTTCTCTAACGTCTTGGTATCGAGCTTGAAAGGCAACCAAAAAGAAAGGATGACGCTTCGCGTTGGAACCAATCAATAAAGAATGCCGCTACATGGCCTAACCAATGCGGGATTTTGGAGGAAATCCCAAAGAAATAAGTGCCCTGAGGGCGAAGGAAAGAAAGGGGGACATAACGCTACAATGCGTATGAATTAAATTTAATGTACCGAAATGACACCCCCACTAAAACAGAATATTTAGAAACATTTATGTGAAAACATATTGTAGAGCAGTGTACAGACAATTTGTAGAGAAGCCTGGCTTTCAGGTTCTACAGAGAGATGATGCAAGAAAACTTGTTCTTAGATTTAGAGAAACAAAATCAATAAACCATAGGATTCATAGTCAAAAATATGTTTCTAATGGAAAAAAAAAAACTTGACTATGGAATTATTAGAAAGAAATCTCTAGTCCCTATCACACGAAATAGACATTTCAAAAAGATACGTACAAGCATCTGCTAAAATTAAAACCTCACATGGTGACTGTACATCGAGAATTAATCCCACAACGAGTAATATATGTGAATTTCTACATTTGATTTTTTTCAATACATCGCTGATCCACACTTAATAATTTTATCCGAGGAAACTTGATTTTGTTACATGATTGTGTTTGTTCAAAAATCAATAAGTACTGAGCATAGAAAAACTGCAATTAATTCGCGCAGTCCAGTTGTATGATAAATAATTGTAGTATGGTGTGCTATTAACTCAAGGCGAATGATGTAGCCCATATTTGTTCAATATATTGAAAATTTAGATAGGCATCACACACTGACACAATTTATTGAACGAACATCCAATAATCGAGAACAACATGCTTATTTTAAACAAGAATCTATCATATCTCACATTGCCGGCTTCTCTTTGTAGGAGCTAATGGAGGTTTTTAATTTTGAAAACTTTTAGAGTTATAACTCATAGATTCCCTAAGCATGCTACTATTGATTAAGAGGGATCGTTTTAGAATCATTTACCGAAGTAACTGTCACATTATAGATAAATTGAAAGACTATAATAATAGAGAAGAGTTTTAGAAACATAAATTTTGATTGTGAATATTAATTTTATTGGATGTCAGGACTCCTGAATGCAGACGGACACAATTATGAACAACTACTATACCAGTAATACGGCCTAGTACCTACTTATTATTGCATAAAAATAAAATAGTTAAGTATATGCCTTTATTATTCAAAGTTGTACGAACATTTACTATGCTGGGTGGTTACGGGTCATTAAGACCGAGATCCGTCGGTCGCCAGTCGCCGCAGCCCGCGCGCGCGCGACGGCAAATGACTGACTGGGACGCAAGATATTTGATTGTCGCTCAGGCCTCATATAAATACAGGTGTCTCATAATACCTGTGAATTTTTGCAGTTATACTCTCTTGTACTTTTATGGCGGGCTTGTTATATTGGTTGCATATTTCAGGGGTTTTATTGATGGACAAAACTTGATGTTTGTCGCATTTATTACTTTTAATTTTCTCTGTTGCTTTTATCAACCCTTACAGCGTAATGTGGGTGCCTATTCGAAAAATTAGAAGGCGATTCTGCGACACTGTGTATATATACACTTAAGTACTTTTAATTTTAATTACAAAGCAACGATTGTTGAAACAATATTTATGTTAAATATGCAGCATAATTTTAAAGTTGTTTGCGAGCTTTAAGCGATTTTCCGAAAGAGTTTATTACTAGTATGCATAATCTATGACACTATTATTGTAGCGTCATTATTGATATCATAAGATTGTACACGCTATCCGTGGTGCTTTTGTTTTTACAGGAGGACGTCAATGTTTTCCTAGTGAACTGGAAAAATGGGTCCCTGAAAGGACTGTATGATCAGGCTGCAGCAAACGCCAGGATTGTCGGCGCTGAGATGGCCAGGTACAAACAACTTTAACCAAAATGTTAAAGGTCCGGACACCAGCGAAAGCTGATATTGTGCTTGTAGTAACTTGTACATGGTACAACTATTCAGAACAGGCAGAGAGCAACTTTTACAAAATGTTTACTTATACAGAAATATTCTAAATGAATGGATTAACGTTTGCATTTATTGTAAGAAAACGTGTGGAGTATTAATGGAGAGGAAATATCTGAAAGTTTACTAATATTATAAATATTTACAAATGCCTATTGTGACGAACTCGTGCCAAACGACATGTGACTAGGCGATAGTCAAGTTCTTCCATAGAACCCCAGACCTAGGATAAGAGATATGCGCACACGCTACAACTGTTGATATAACCTTAAAGGCTTTGCTACCCATTGATAGCCTCATATCTCCTATAGTTAACGGTTCCTTTCCACTAAACAAATAAATAAAGTTGTTCCGTTCGTTTAACAAGCCTGTTATTCTAATAACATTTAAGGTTTTTACCTATTTCTTTATTACTAGAAATGAGAATTAAACAAACTGGAATAATAAAGATAGAACAAATACAACCCCCCATACTCACCGTTTTAAGAGAATGCATGGTAGTACAGGATGAAATAAAAATCCCTTTCCCCCCAAAAATTTAACAACGAATAAACCTTTCCTTATACAAATTTCTTTGCAAAGTTTGTTAGAAATGAAGGCGGGCTGACGGACCACAGTTTCAAAATCATGTTCTATGCACCGCGCAAATCCAAGGAGGCGCATGTTTTTTAATTCAATGCCCAAACTACTAGAAAAAGTAGAAATGTTCCGACCCAACCGCACACAATAATAAAATATGCAAAATGCAAAATAGCAAATTAAATTTTTTCTAACCTCATTTTTTCTTGTCGCAATATTATTTGCCCACGAATAATCAAACTTCGAAGAAAAAAATTACATATTGGGAATGTACTTGAATATAATTTCTTAGAGATTTCAATAATATATAACAATCATTCTTTAAAACTATTCATGTGCTTAATATTTTAAATACGCCACGAAGTCTCAACCGCAACGTTTACTGTATAATTCCTTGACATTTGCAATCGCACGGGCTTTTAACATAATGGTGCACCTTCTCGCTCACACGTTTTTAATTGCATAATATTGAAAACACATATCTGGCGATCAATGCATTGACCGAATTTTAAATTAAATGTTTTATTCTCAATAACACTTAAAAATTGGTTTATTTCTTTTCCTTCACAGATACTTACTCAATGCGGATCTACAGTTAACAGAAATTTTTGTTTGGTTCTCTTCTCTTATCTCTAGCAGTTTTGAGTATTGAATTTGGGTACAGCTTACAGAAAGAACATGTACACTGTACATGCTTGTGTGTTTGTGATTCCTAATTCCTTTAGGATGGAACTTAAAATAAACGTGTGATGCTAAAACCAGCTAATAGCAATTAAATAAATACATTAGGATATTATATAACAAGAACAAGTATGTTATGTCACTGGTTTGACTACACAAAAAATTATTTCTGTGCGTTATTCTGTTAATGTTTTATTCTGTTAACAGGCTGGGAAACTATCTGAAGAAGAACTTGGGTGCTTCACCCCACAGATTCCATCTTATTGGGCATAGTCTAGGAGCTCACGTTGCGGCCTACATGGCTAAAAATATTTCCGGCATAGCTAGGCTAACAGGTGAATATATTAGTATTGGAACAGGTTTTTGCTCAGAATGGTAAACTACATATAAAGTAGTTTACGAGTCTCTGAAAACTCTTTAATAGATAGAAAAAAAAATTTACATCTTTCACAGATGCTGGGTAGCAAAATTGATCGTTATGGTAGGTCTATCGGGAAGCAACCGAGTATTTCCTAAGCAAAACATGCTGAAACATGTTATATATTACAATACGTGATCCGTCATTTTACTTCTTACACGTCACTTTCTGCAATGTTCGCACTAGAAACATCATTGTTTTTCATTGGTGCAGAACGCGTGCTTGTCTTTATTGATAGATTCTTGTTCAGGGCGTTATCTTTTCTCACATTGACACACCGCTCGTGTGCGGACAGCGATTCTTAAGTTGGCTCAGATGTATCGTGGAGTTTACGAGAGTAGGTCCAAAAGTTTCCGGCCTAACCATTTTCTAGTTATGATAAAGACAAAAACTATATTTAACTTTTCAATATAGTTACCCTTTATTGCAATACATTTCTCACATCTTTGAATTTACATTTCAACCCCCCCCCCCAAATAGTACGATGTCTTGTCTGCAAAATGGGCATTAACAGCATCCATCACTTCTTCGTCACGCTTAAATTTCCTTCCTCGAGGGTCCTTCTTGAGTTTTGAGAAGAAGAAAAGTCACTGGGAGCTAGATCTGGGCTAAAGGGTGGATGGTTTATCTCCTTGAACCCACATTTCTTCACAGCTTCCTTTGCAACAAGAGCTGTGTGCACGGGTGCATTATCGTGAAGAAGGCACACACCACCACTCAGCTTTCCCGCCTTTTCTCTTTGATGGAAGCACGTAGTATATGCATTAGGCCAGCATAGTACTCCCCATTTACTGTGGTATTCCTCTCCTAGAAGTCAATGTAGAGTATTCCTTCACAGTACCAAACGATAGTGGCCATGATCTTCTTGGTTGACTGAGTGACCTTGGCTTTAGAGGCGGTGCTTCACCATTTCATTGATTCTCTTTTGGACAAGGGATCAGATTACAGGACCATAGTTTCATCTCTTGTAACAATGGTTTGCAGAACTTCTCTCTCGTTGCCACGGCAGAGCTCCAAAATGCCTGGCAACAGAACTCGTTGCTGCTTTTGAACCGAGGAAAGAAGTCTAGGCACCTACCTTATTCATGTTTAAATGTTCACGAACAATTCATGTTGTTTTAGAAAGTCCCAACCTTGCTTCTATTTCTGCAATTTTGAGCCTCCGGTCTTATATAATTTCTCCTTCCACAAGAGCGATGTTTTCAGGAGTGACCACCTCCAAGGACCGACCTGCTCGCTCTTCGTCTTCAATGCTTTCTCGACGCATCCGAAAAAGTTTGGCCCATTCTTTTGCGGTAGAATATGACGGGGATACTTCTTCATATACACCGTGCAATCATTGTTTAATTTAATTTGGAGTAAGTCCTTCTTTTGTGAAGAACTTAATAGTTCGATGCTCCAATCTTCTACACATAGTCTTCTTTATGCAACTATATCTTAATAACTGAACAAAGCGGAGCGGAAACTACATCTGCAATTATTTACTTAAGAGATACGTATGACACCGGATAAGGTTTTGTAAAGGCGATAATACTTATCGGCGAGGTCGGAAACTTATAGACATACCCTCATGCATCGTCCTGGAAAGTTTGCTTCAGTGGCAGGGCACCATCGTTAGTTGGCTCATGTTCTGGTAATATTTCTAATATTGCCTCCTCACCGAACTTACATATGACTTTTTGGTTTAAGGTCAACTTCTCATTAGCTGTCCCATTGCCCCAGATTTTAGCTATTCAAGAATTTAAGCTTCTATGTAATCTTTAAAAGTCGGTAATTGGGAAGTTATTTGTAAAATGCATAATATATGGATTTCCATTATTACTATATTTTTAACGTGTGCAGGCGTGAATTTGCTTTAGAAGGTTTCATGTTACAATTTTGAAGTGTTTTCACATTACATATATTATTTAATAAATCTTGAATTGCTTGAAGAGGATGAAATAAGAGATTATAGCTGAATCCGTAGAAAATTACTTTGGCCTACTTCGTCAATTTTTTGTTACCGATTCCGTGGGAAACTTCTGAGATTGCGATGTTGCAATATTTATTACGCTCTATAATGTGTTCTCGCGAATTATATTGACATGTATAATAATAAGTAGAAGCTGTAAATATTGTAATTTCACTATTTCTTCGCTGCCACCGGGTGTAAGCCCAATTGCAGATTGACAAAAGTTACAAATTCTCTCATCCGGAGAAATGCACATGTCGTTATTTTTCACCTACGCGAATTGAACTCTACATGGTTTGAACAGATAACGTCGTTGCAAAACATGCCCGCTTATGGGGAATGTCTAGCTCTCGGCTGAGACGATGAATGGTCTTCAGCGGGGCTACTACAAAACTCTGCCCGATACGCTTGTGTCTTCGTTGGACTTGTGGATTTCTCTTCTCATATATACACACTGTTTATTCCACTAAATTTTTTTCTAATGCATTTATTTTTGTTTATATGGGTGCCTCATCTAACGCGCAATACAGTAGGGATGATTGTTGATTTATTTTATTTAAAGACTCTCTTTAACATCAGTGTCCCTTCAATTCCTGGCGTGAAACGGCCGATGAATTTAGCTTAGAGGCCTCTTCTTTCAGGCTTGAGGATCTTTTCGTGCCTTAAATCTCTGTTACCACTACATCAGGATCGATACTTTGGTAGGAAAATAAAACTGAAGGGAAATAATACCATTAATAAACAAGCAACTAATAAAAAATTGTAAAATGTTTGGGGGCGGGAAAAGAGAAGGGACATTAAAAGTTGCTAGATATTATAAAGTTATTATTAATATTCTTTGTCATTTACTTTGATCTATAGAATAATAGAAAGGAAATGCTAAAAGAAAAAAAATAATAATAATAAAGCATGTGCAGAAGAATGTAAAAGCTTAGAAAAAAATACGGAATGAAGTCACACATATAACGTCCATATTGTGTGCTGGTGTGTCAGCCATCAATTTTACCCTTTCCTTTTTCCATTTTTTTAGTACGTTTATTTCCGGTATGCTTTAAAGCCGTGGTCACTGCTCATTGGTTAAAACATGTGGCTGTGTTATGTAATGATAGTTTTGGGGTAGTCACGTCATCCTTTCTTGATGCTCTGCTGTATTCCCACAGCTATCGGGGGAGTTGAACGGCACACATCAAGAATATAGATCTTTTTCGGAAAACTATGGTCGATATTCCAGCAATCATTCCAAATGAATGAGGTACCTTGCTGAACTATCTCGAAATTTTGTTAACGTTTTTGTTCTTGATAATATTAATATATTAGTAGTTTTTAGTTGAACTGAAATTCCTTCATTCGTATCGAGGTTAGGCACTGGTATTTTGATTGTATAAGTATTGTAACCTTTTGAAGGATGTGGTTTATTTTACTACAGTTCACTGAGCAGCCTTTTCCTGTGATTAAATGTTGCTAACGTCGACTCTAACAGGAATTAAATTTGTTAATTTTTAAGGACGCTTTATAACTTGCTGATTATTTATATGCTTAACTTTGCAATTTTTTTTACCAAACTTCCTCATTGCATTTTGTTCTATAATGTAATGATATCCCTGTATCACACAATTAAATTACCTCCCTTGATCTGTAAATCTTGTACAAGGCAGGAAAGAGAAGATTGCAGGAATGCGTGCTTTTAAAGGTCTTTTTTAATTAGTTAAAATGGTGTCAAACTTGTATTTAAGAAACAGAAATATTGGTATCACGACCTCTAATATAACCAAGAAACATTTACTAGAACAAAACATTTGATTTGAAATGCATAGAGAATTACATTCAAAAAACGGCAAATGGGACAATTATTTACACATTTTCAAGTGTATCTAGCAATTCTTATAAACACGGACTTTCTACTTGATGTTGAATTCTGTTGTAACTTGAAATAAACAAAAGATATGCATATATTTATACATTAAATGTTATATATAACATTTCATGGATGCTTAAGAGCTTTTTGAAATGTATAAAATGTTTTCATACATATGCCTTATGTAAAGTCTTATTTAAACAGGTCTGGAACCAGCTAAACCATTCTTTGAAGGAGAGGACAAAGAAGTGCGTTTGGACAAAGATGATGCAATATTTGTTGAAGTTCTTCATACTGATGCAGGACCTCTTATACCCCTACTAGGAATGGGCTTTTTCCCTCCTATAGGTAAAGTATTTCCTCGGCTTTGTGTTAGACCTAATATTAGCATATTTTAGGAACAGTTTACTTCCTTTGATAAAGAACGCAACTCTTTTCAGTAAATTAAACATTCTGCTGAAGTATATGTTACAAGTATTTGATCACGTTACTTGGGAAGCAAAGCGCGTCACTGAATTCTGTTCTTTGACAGCAGTTTGATCTCATTCCAACTTTTAACAAAGGGTTCTGTTTCAATATCGACCGCTTGCTTCTCTTTTTGGCGAATTCTGAAGGAATTATTGCTGTTGTACCCATGAAAATATTTTTGAAATTTTTTTTCAAATTTCCATTGATCCTACCTACTTGGCAGCGACAATGATAACAAAAAAAAAAGTATATACCTATATCTATAAATGTATATGCGTGTCTGTAAACGCATATAACCATCAATTAATGACGATTCAATGAGTTCATTAACCAGTAAAATAGCGGTCACAATTTTTATTTTTTCTCAACGAAACTCGGTACGTGCCATTGGAATAAAATTAGAAAAATAATTTTGAAAATCAACGAAATGAGATTATTAGTAGGGGGAGCTAACCTAAAACCCAAAATTAAATTGCTCTAGCGGCACAAATATTCGATTTTTGGCAAAGAAACTCCATGTGTACTATTTAAATAAAATAAGAAAAATAGTTTCTGGAAATCTGGGAAATCGGACCATTAAAGATACACCTGAAAAGCAAAATTTAAAAAGTGCTAAAGCATTTAAGTTCCTCTCTATATTGTTTCAAAATAAAAGGGCAAATTAACTCAGCATATAAATCGTATTTATAACGAAGCATATGTTTTACTTTTAATAAAGGATTGTCGTGAAGATAACTGTGAAATATTAATCTAATATGTGTGTGGGAGTTATATTTGTATGTAAGAGCTCTCTGTAATAACCTTCAGAAAACGTTTCCGTTACATGTTTTTACCACAAAATTTAAATTAAATTTCAAATCCACTGAAAATCGGTGGTACTCTAGTTTGTATATTGTGATTGTATACACTTGTTTACACGTTGTAATTGTTTTTAAATAGTAACATGTTTCTGTTTTATTGAAATATATAAACTTCTGAAATACACAATGTAAACCAAAACTTTCTGTTATTTCCCTCTTTTTAGTGAATGTAAAGACGATATCAAAGGCTCAAATCATAAACATTGTTACATTTAAAAATGTTTAAAAATAGTTACACAGTATATCTTTACCTATCAGTGGTCATATATTAATTTAATTAATTGCATTCGTTAATTTTTGTGCAATAATAATAGTTATAAAATATTGTTTCTCCTTTGTAATATTTATAGATTGCAAGAATTGTAATTTTGTTCCCCTAATACCGCACAATAATGCACTAACGAATTCAATTAATTATTAAGGCTTAATTTGGATTTTATATTAATTTTTAAAGTTATTCAATATGCTGAAGAATTCGCTTGGTTTACGCCACTACTGTGTGATGGAGTTTTTCTATTTAAGTACCCCCCACATATTTGCATTATGGATAGTCTTTGGCCCTAAGAAGGTTCTTATGCTTTTATAGTTTTTTCGGTTGTCATTCGCATCCCATTAAGGCAAGGGAGACATTGAGAGGGTTATCTCCAGATAGAATATTCTGACGCCAGCGAAGATCCTCAGAAGGGCCGCTTCCAAACCATACGCTGGGGCAAGCACAAGCACAAAATCATACCTCTTGGTTATTTATGTGAAATTCGCCTATAAGCGCTAATTTATTTCATCCCTGTAAAATACCGCCAAGGGTGACCGAGGTCGTTAAGGCGCGAACTCGTGATTGGAAGGACTGGGGTTCGAATCCCGCCAGGACCGTCCTCCCTGACTGAGGTTTTTCCAGTTTTTCCTCAGTCCTCATAACTGGCAAATGCCGGGGAGGTACTCTAAACTTAGGTCTGGAACGATTCCTTCCTTAAAAAAATCCTTTCCAAATTTATCATTCCATTTCATGTATATCAGTGTTCACCGCCTGTGGTGCCACAGTAGTAAAACGGGCGTTAAACACATTAAAAAAAATCCCTGTAAAATTGTACAGTGAACTATTTTATAATTGTAAAAATATGATTCTATTAGTTTACCTTTATTAAATATAATTTTAAAATAGTTTGTAACGGTAATGAAAATGTACTTTCTGTCCAGGTCATGTGGACTTCTATGTGAACGGAGGTTTGGAGCAGCCGGGCTGTGGTCCGAAACCTGACGTGAGACAGGAGGAAAACTCAATTTTAGCAACTATCGAAGGTTAGAGTTATTTTAACGACAGAAAATTACAGAAAAAAAGTAATAGAGATGTGCGAGGTGAAAGCGGAGTTTTGTATTCTATTATGACTCAGTTTCATTCATAATAGTCTATGATAAAGCTTCCATTGCTCCAGGTACGGCATTTATTAAAGTTAGTACCTCCATATTCATTACAGATTACTGTTAAAGATAAATTATGTATCTAGGATGTTCTAAAAGTTCTCCGCCACTTTGTTAATCAATATATTTAGTCCAACGACTTTTCAACTTTTTATTACGCCATTAAAATAAGATTCGTCCAGCTGTGAAAAATAACTGTCTGTCTGAGCTTCAACCTTATCATCTTATCATTTCTTCACGTTTGCGAACAAAAAGTAATCGCTGGTATCCAAATCCGGCGAATATGGTGGGTGTGGCAGCACTTCGAAGCAAAGGTCATACAGTTTTGCAGCAACAATCCCAGGCTCGTGCCTAAACCTAAACCATCCCAACCTAATAAAATTCTAATAATATTTGGTCTAATAATTAATATAATATGTGTGCGAAGGCGCATTATCATATGCAAGAGAAATTTCTTTTTCGTAAAAGGTGTGTGAATAGCATCCCTCAGTTCATCCAGAAGTGCAGCGACACTACCTGGTGATGGTTCTGTCCTTCTGGAGGTAGTTCGCTAGCATCATACCATGAGAATCTCAGAAAACCGTACCCATTATTTGTCATGCAGATGGGACCGTTTTTGCTTTCTTTGGTGCACTTTCACCTATTGCTAACCATTGTTTGAACTGCTCCTTCGTGTCTGGGGAGCAGTGATGAATCCACGTTTCATCTGTTATAATGAAACGACGAAGAAACACATTGGAAACGCTTTTAAACAAGTCTAAATACTCTTGGTAATTGTTCATTCCAATGCTTTTTAGTCCATTGTTACCAAACGCGACACTCTTCGAGTGGAAAACTTTCTCATACTCAAAATTTCGTGAAAAATGTAGTGGACAAGGCCTATCTATACCTTTGCAATGTCAATCAAATCGCACACCTTTAATTGGCAATCATTGAGTATGGCATTGTGAAGTTTTGTCACATCTCATCGGTCGTAGCAGTTTTGGGAAGCCCTGAGAGCTCATCTTGAACAACCACGCTTAATTCAACAGCCCACTTTACAGCGGTATTTTTTTTATAATAAGTTATTTTTATATGTTAAGTCCTCGGTTATAAGCTCAATGTACCAGGTGAGCGTTTTTGTGACACACACTCACAGGGAAGGGAGATGATAAAAAACAAAATATAATACTCGTAGTTCCAGTTTTCACCATTTATTAACACAATGTCATAAATATACTTCTTTTCAGGTCACGGTAGAATCTTGATAAAAGTTTACGCTAATCGAACTCATTAGTTGAGAGTTTCCTTCACAGGATTTTATTTTCACATTAACAATCTTCACTTCCTCTCTGACTTGACTTGACTGACTGACTTCTATAACTTGCGTAAATTGTCTAGCTGTCCGTACCAGTGTAACTTGTGACCCTTCATGTTCCGCTGTTTCACTTTTTCTTACACTTCTCCCACTCACTTCAGCCCCAACTAACAACTAATAAATAACAAAAAGTATTCTATAACCTATTATTACTGCTTTTATTAATTTGCCTGTCCGTCGGTCTAGGCACTGTAAATATATTCAGCATGGTTTTATAAATGTCACGTGATATGATGTTTCTACAACTATCTTCCTATTTGTGCGATTTTATGCGAATTTATATCGTTTCCCTTTCATTGGCTATTTCTCTAAGATTTGAACAGGGTCCTCCCACGATCGATTCTTAGATCTTAGTTCTTAGGTACTGATCTGAATAACTAGACTATAATAGAAAGCCGTATCGGAAATGTTATGAATTTATGATTTTACGATTTCCTTTAGTTATTGTACGAGTCTTTTCTGCAATTCTAACAAAGAACTCTTATTTCCTTGGGATCGCGATTACTTCCCCTATCCGGCCATTTCCAAGGTTGCATTTTGATCTGATGCTCACAAAAGGAATCCCTCTTAGTCTAAAAGGTTAAAATACTTGCTATTTCTGGGCAACCTTCCCTTTCATTTGTATTTTGCCTTCTTTCTTATTCCTGTGAACAACATGTGTAAGCAATATGTCTATGACCCTTTTGTGATTATATTATATATAAATATTCTTTTTCTAAGCGGGCCTGGGATCGATACTAGACAATAATTGTCTCAACTTTTTAACTTTAAGGGGATGAATCCTTTAATGAGAAATTTAACTCCTTTTGTATTTCTATCTGGGTTAAACCCTTAAAAATGAAGTGCTTTATCACGGCTCTTACTTCAGTTATATCAATTTTGTAGAAAATGTTAACACTAGTTTCTTTAAACGATCGTTACAAATAAGCGACTACACTTAAGCATATGAAACTTTAGAGGGCGCTATCTAAAGGAAGATACTTCACAACTATCATAGAAATTTGGCTATCTTCACGACATTTCTGAGTCAGGCCGAAAACTTTTAGAACATCCCTCGTATCTTAGGAGTTCGGAAAGACAATGGATACTGTTAACTAAAAGGAAAGAACTAAATTTTTGAGAATCTTAAAATCTGCATGAAAGAAAGATTAAACAAAAAGATGTTGGTTCATCATCGCAATAACGCTAACTTTTGGTAAATATTACATTGTAGTTGTGACTGTTAATAAGGATAAATAAACGGTGTTTGATTTTTCACTGACCATGCCTCTCCATATAGTCAGCATAATTTCAGTTTCTGTATGACCTGATGATATATTAAACATTATGAGATTGTGATACAAGTTAAGTGGGAAATATAATAATGTAACCAAACTTTTCTTTCCTTAAAATATTTCAATAAAAATCAATATACTTGCTCCTTTCTACAGAGTTATTTTTGACCTGCGTCCGTAACTAAAAGCAGACCGAGGGGAACCAAGGTCTTGTCAGTCTCTGCTTTATCGATGGTAAAGTTCCCCTTATATTTCCACACGCATAACTCTGATAATAGCATGAAAAACTTATTTCTTAATTAGTACCAAACTGTGTTATTGGAATTGTTCGATAATGATGATGATAACTCTTAAATACAAACTGAGTTATAATATCATAAATATAAAAATGACGCTTATTCTCGTAATAGTAAACTGCGACAGACTGCGCATGTGCAGACATCAACGCGAGAACTGTCTTTCATTTTGAAGACTACTGGCTTGACCTTGAACCGCGCGCGCTGCGCTCAGCTGTGAATGCGGTTAAATTACTCTGTGTTCGCTTTAGTAACTTTATTAGATTATAGTCCGTTTATTTTAGTGAGATGAGTGAAAATTGTACAGTGCATTCGTTTCCTTACTTCCCAGTCTGAATAAATATCTACTTAAAATTAATTTGGATAATAAGGTGGAAGTTTAAAACCAATGTTGATAAAATTTTAAGCTTCACTTCCTTAACCACAGATTTTGAAATTTAAAATGGAAATTTAACCACTCTATTTTGAAATTTAAAATGGAATCCCTACCCTTATGATACCTAAATATTAAAGAGGGTCCCATTGTTATTATCACATCTTTAGCGTTTTTGGCGTTGTATGGCAATCTGAACTGGGTTATTGTTGTTTGAATGTGCACATCTATCTATAAATAATTTATGGTAAGCAAATTGATGTAGATGACTACTTGATATCTTTAATTAAAAGACTTGTTTGGAAAGTGCCAGGCTTGAGAGAAGATAGGGAGGATTATTTCTAATGCATTTAGAACAACAAAAGTACTTAGACAAGTTTGCTATATGTCTTCAACCCTATTTAACATCTATTTTCAGCATGTATTGGAAACTGGAATCGCTCGTGTGGTGATATGGGAGTGCGAGTATAAAATAGAAAACAATACCTGTTCATCTAGACCAGGTCGCGTTAACCCAGAGGATGCGACATTAATGGCGGGGAAGCTCTTGAAAGCCTTTGGAGGTCTCCGGTTGATTATGGACAAAATAGAATATCTAATTACTGGAGAAGGTGCAAAGGGGTCATTAAATTAGGAAAACAGCTTAAATATTTGGGATCAATAATCCATGAATCAGGAAACAGCTATGCAGACGAAGATCACAGATGATTCAAGCAAAAGGCTCAAAAAATGCTGAATGGGGTTTCATGGAGCAGAAATATTAGTAGAAAAACAAAGACATATTCATAAGAATGATTTATGAAACTGAAAGGTTAAAGAAAGACAAAAAAGTAAAACGCAGAGTTCGAAGAGGCGCCAGGAGGAATTAAGTGGTGAGATTGACGGAAATGGAAGAACCAGTTACTCAGAGGTTTGAAAGGCCAACTGAACATTGGATATGTATAGAAATCAAGCCCAATTTTCTTGAATGTGATCTGGAAGGCAAGCGTTGACGACAAGGACATCATGATCGCCTTTTGTAACCCAAATGATGGAACGACATAAACTGCAGCAAGGATTCAGGCAAAATCGTTAAGGTTGGTGGTAACAGCTAACAAGTTGAAAACCCCTCAATATTAAGTGAGAATTTGAACAGAACAGTAATATAAAAATTCTGGTCATTTAACACAATAGTTGTGTTTTGGAATAAATTGTTTCAAAATGGCGTAAACTCAACACTAGAAGGCTCCCGCCCGTTTCCGATCGACTTGCATCACAAGGGATTCGCCCGGAGCCGAAAGTGAATTTTTGCATCGGGAAGGCACCTAGAAGCTACGCTGCAGATCAGCAACGTTGCCCAGACGCACCGTTCCGAACTCCGCACGGAACAAGATACGAGATCACACTGGTCTCTAGGCCTTACCAAGCAAAGGCCCATTCATTCGTTAACCAAAGTTACTGAGCGAGTGGCCAGAGCATTTAGGAAGCTCACCACCCTCCCCGTGAACAAACAGCGCTTGAGGACTTGACCTCTGTACACGCCTGAAGTACACTGGTGTATACTCCTATACTCCAAAAGAAAGAACAGAATGCAAGCAGATTATTTAGTTTTCTTAAAATCAGCTGAATTACTGAAATATGCAATTATACCCAAAATAAACCGCCACAGGCAGCCGAGGTTGTTATGGGGCGGACTCGTGAGCGGGAAGTCTCCGGTTCGATTTCCATCATGGTCGTCTTCCCTGACTGAGGTATTTCCAGGTTTTCCTCAGTCCTCATAATAGAAAATGCCGGGAAGTTTAAATTAAGGTCTAAAATGCTTCCTTCCTTTAGTAAAAAATTCCTTTCCCAGTTTATTATTTTACCTCATGTATCATCAGTGCCTCCTCAGTGATTAAAAAGTGCGTTAAACACTATTAACAACAACACATGTTTTATCTTATCACAAGTTCATTCGTTTTTTATTCTGTGCAAATATACAATAATAATAAAAGTGCAGGTTACCGGAATATATATATATATATATATATATATATATATATATATATATATATATATATAGTGCCAAAAATGTATACACACTTCAAGCAAAGAAAAAACTGTTAACATAACAAAACTGAATTCACACATACAGAAAATGATCAGCACTAATCATCTTAGACTTTTACAGTTACAACAGTTGCTCAAAATGCCCACCATCAGCGTCGATAAACTTCTGAATACGTTGAACTACTGATTGAGCAACGTTTGCGAAAGTGTCCTCAGCACATGCCGTTTCAATTTCTTCCCGAAGTGCTGTCAGTGTAGCTGGTTTTCTACGTTATAAAACATCCTCAAGAGTTCCCCCATAGGTAGAAGTCCAACGGAGTTAGACCCGGAGAACGCGGTGGAAACTCAATGGGACCTTTTCTCCTATCCAGTACCTTGGATAGTGCCTAGTGCGCGGGGCTTGTTGCTGTGCGAGGTGTACCAGATCTGCCTTGTAAACATCGCATATGGTACCACGAGTCTCAAATTTGTCTCGAATGCATGCAATTGTTACTCGCATTGGCGGTTCTGTTCTGTACACACGTCTCCATTGCCTTTGAACTTCAACAACATTCTCGGTTTTCCAATACCACTTCAAAATTGCTTTTCGCTGTTTACGCGATATCTTGACTCTATTTTATCGTAGAAACGCTAGCATAAGTAATGTGAGTCACATCTGTTTACAGAAAATCATACGATAATCTTGACTTCATTTGTTCATTGTTGATTTACCTGTCACGTAGCAACGCTATCACAATATATGTGAGTCACATCTGTTTACAGAACATCATACTATGCATTACGGTCCAACTTTGAAATATACTAAATAGATTATCTACTGTGAAAGTGTATACACATTTTTGGGCACCCTCGGTATATTCTGATAATAGATGCATTTAAAAAATTAAGCATATAAAGGAGAATGTCCTTTAAAATAAAAAATAAAGCATGAAAAACAATGAAGTTTTGGATAACATTACAATTACTAACATCACAGTAATTCAATCTATTTTGGAACTATTTTCTGTTCTTTCTTGTAGAGTAATCATCATTTTGAAACAATTTATTACACAAACACGGTTATTACAAGCATATACGTTAAATTCTCAGTAGTTTTTATAGCACAAGGGTCGTTCAAGCATAAAGCAGATTTTTTAAAAATAAATTCATTCTTAGCATATACATATGCAAAACGAATGATATTGCTTTCCTACATATTTTCCTTTAACAGAAATGCATTTTCTCCATCAGGTTTTTTATCCTCTCATAAAAGAAAGAAGATGGACTCATCAGTGACCAATTGCACACAAAGTGCTAAATCTTTTTCCTAAAGACTGTAAGAGCAATCCAATGAATTTCCCTTAATTGGTCTCTGCTTATGGCTACTCTATGTGGCTTCACTTGTCATATAGAGGCAGGACATTACGAATGTGTTGCTGGTCTCTTTTGTTGCGACAGGAGGCTCTCAACTAGTCTAATAATTTGCGGTAATACGCCGCATTAACAGCCCTTCGTTCATGAAGGAAATAGATATTAACACGCCTTTTAGAGTCCCAAAATACGGTCGCAAGAACTTTTCTGGCTGACAGCCAAGTTTTGGCCTTGAATTTGGTACCTTCTCCACAACATACTTGTTCTCTTGTTTTCGGGCACATAATAATTTACCCAAATTTCATCACAGGACACAATTCGGGCCAAAAACTGCTCACCTTTTCTTCAAACCTATCCAGAAGCCTCTGATAGATGTATTTTCGAACAATTTTCTGTTCATCAGTGAGCAGACGTGAGACCCAACCCGCCGACACTTTCCGAAATGCTAGTTCTTCAGTAAGAATGGTGTGTGCACTTCCACAACTTATGCCCACCTCTGAATCAATTTGGAGAGCTCTTTGTCGTCGATCACCTTCCACAAGGACATAAACGGCCTGAATGTTGTGCTGAGTAAAGCTCATCCCTGGACGATGTACGTGATTTTCATTTTCCATTGCATCACGACCGCAGAGGAACCACTTGAAACACTCAAACACTTGACTGGCACAAGAGGTAGTAGCGAAAAAATAGCTTTTTTAAACTGTGCTCGAAATCTGGAGAAAATTTCGGTCGGTTTGACTCCTTCTTTGGTTAAAAGCGGATGACGATTCATTGCGCAATGAACGGTGCAACATCTTGCTCAGGCATGGCGCTTCTGGTGATGAAACCACCTATGTGGAAGTATCTACACACCGCCACCCAACTACCACTGTAGCTCTGCCCCTCTTGTCACTATTTTCTAGCTCAGAGAACAAAAGTTTCGTTTTAAATTTTAATGACCCTCGTATTATTCTGTCTAACAAAAATGCGATAACAATTACATTCTCTTTGATAACATTGGTTTAATACTTCTCCTTTTGACATGTTTATTTTTCAATTAATTGTAAATTAAATTTTATATTAAATAAATGTTCAGGCTTGGATGTTTTGAAATGAAAATCCTGTTTAGCACGAGACGTAAAACAAGAGTTAATAATGATGCTGCCTGAAATGAGAAGAATATTCAACTGAACAAGTTTGCAGTCTTCTCTATTACATTTTTTCTAACAGTTTAAAGTCCAATTAAATCTGTTCGTATCCATAGTAGATTTAGTTCTAAATGTTTAACGAGCCAATCTCTTTGTTGAAGCTGTGTTCGAGGCAATTCCCTGTCCACATTTTCGAGCTCACGTCTATTACACTGAAGCTATCGCAAATCAGAACTGCACTTTCTGGGGTCACCGTAGAACTCCTTTATTATCAGCTGCAAGGTAAATGAAGTTGCTTCATAAACAAACTTTTTTTATTCTTTGTACAAATTGGAAAACACTCAACGTTGCAAGTGTTATTAAAGCGAAGATTGTTTGATCAACAATGAAATAAGTAAATATTATATGTTTTGCAGCACATTAATCGAGAGTGGTCTTACGAAGGAGTTAGTTAATGATGTACCCTGTGATATACACACATGCATTCCATTGGGACTCCGAGCCACACAATTTCCTGCCAGAGGTTCCTTTGAGGTAGCTACTTTGAATACATCTCCATATTGCTGTAAGTATAACTTTTGTCTGAAAATACACCATTAAATAATTATAACATTTTAAAAGGGTGTACTGGCTTTTCAATAACTCTCATGCTTTTGATGAAATATCTCGTTGAATGCAATGCACCTGTTGCAGCGTTTCTGCCACGGTAAAAACCATTCCTTGATAATCGCTCCGCAGTCTTCACCACTAATTCTCATGATGGAAAATGTCTCCCACGAAGGGCTAAATCTGGGCTATAGGGAGAGTGAACGAAACACTTCACTTGATTTTTGTGAAATATTCAGCAACAATATTTACGATGTGCTGCCATGCATTATAATGGACGGACATCTCCATAGTATTGCCTAGTTACAGTTTTGTGCACATAACGACAATTCTTGAATAATGAAATATATGACCATACTTTTCCCAGCATAAGGAACCACTTTTACTTTAATTTAATTTGCTGATGATGGAAATTTCCACACAGAACTTTGCAGTTTGCTCTCAGGAGCGAAACTCCGCATTTCTTGTAACATCATCTTGCATGCAAACATACACGCGGACATCCTTTTGTTCGGGAATCACAAATCTTGGAACTCATCATGCATAAGCACGTCTCGTTTGCAACTTTTCAGTTACCAACGTTTGGGCGACAGCCAATGAAATTTCATAATTTATGAAAGTGGTCTTAATGTTATTCGATGATCATCTTTCACAATGAGAAGAACAACGGTGTTAAAGTTTTCTTCCGTTTAATCCTTTGGAATTTTGAATACGAAAATATAACTTCGAAGCAGTATGCCTCCATTTTGCTATAGACGGAACTTCCACACCTGTCACAGACAGGAACCGGAAGTCACAACAATAAAACTAGTACTCTGTGTACATTACGCATTAAGCCAACAAAATATTTTAAACTTAATTTTTAGCGCAAAAAATTATGATTGTTATTTAGTGATCAGACCTCTATGTACTGACATGTGGTGTAAGCACCAGCTCATGTCAAAACCCCTGCTGAAACTTCACATATTGATAAATTTTGCACTACATGAGCGTTGAGTAAAATATCACCTGCCATATCGGACTGCAAAGGCTCGAAAATAAAACCTAAGTTATGGAGTAATGGGAAATTGAGTTACTCCATGGCAGCGCATTACCTGATATTTGTTGGCAGATGACGTTTGATTAACCCTCTCGTATTTAAAATTATGCATTAAAATTAATATTGCAGCAGCTATGCGGAAACTGTTTTTTTCCCCCCTTTCTTTACCTCTTACACTCGGTAAAATGGAAATAAAATGTGATGCAATAAAATATGTCGATTTAAAAAGTATGTTATTTCTGTTAATCTAATAATATTTAATAATAATTAAATACTTTCAAACATACGGTACTCTAAAATGTGTACCGATTTCGTTCTAATTTATATATTGAATTCTTTGGTATATTTGTGAAGAAATATTGACTATTGATTTAGAGTAACAAATAGTACTATAACATCGTAGCGAAGTTAACAACATTAATACTTTTTTGTTGCAGTAAAAGAAGATATTAGTGACTCAGTCATGGAACAGGCACTAAAAACCTTTCGTCAATAGTTCTTAAAGCAACATGAACTTTATTATGCAGATGTTTTAAAATAGAGAAGATATTAGTACTTTGTGCTACCTCTTCCCCTACCCTTGACTTAAATCACAGTGACGACAACTTATGAAGGAAAAGAACAATAAATGTAGCAGATGGTGGTATCTCCGTTTCAGATAATATCTATCTAGCTACACCATATAGCAACAAGAACATGACATGATGTGAACATTTAGTAAAGTTTATTGAAAACATATTCCCTGAATTATATGTATTTTATGCCTTTACCTTTGTGTAAAAATACATTTACATTGTAATGAAATGAAATTTCAGAAAAGGTACAAGTTTATGAAACTTAATTTAACAAAGAATAAAGGACAAAGAGAATCTAAATATTTTAAAAAAAAATTGCTACAAATATCTGAGGTTTCTTTAGATAAAAAATAGCTGCAATTATTAGTTTTTATATTAAATATTCCGTCGTTATCAGGAAGTAATGATAATCATTCAGTGTAAGGCACAAGAATCATTATTCGCCCTTGTTTCTCAAACATCTCATATAAACTAAGCTTAAAAATCATGGAAAAAGATCACTTCCAAATGCGAGGGTGCCAAAAAAATGTATACACACTTTCACAGTATCTATTGAATATGGACTGAAAAAAACAGTAATGTGTAGTATGATATTCTGTAAACAGATGTGACGCACATACATTATGATAGCGTTGCTACGTGACAGGTAAATCAACAATGAACAAATGAAGCCAAGATTATCGTTTGAACAGCAGAAAGCTATCGATGATGTATACCGTACAAAAACCAGCTACACTGGCAGCACTTCGGGAAGAAATTGAAACGGCCGGAAGAAATTGAAACGGCATGTGCTGCAACCGCTGAGGACACTTTCGCAAACGTTGCTCAATCAGTAGTTCAACGTACTCAGAAATGTATCGACGCCGATGGTGGGCATTTTGAGCAACTTTTATAACTGTAAAAGTCTAGGATGATTAGTGCTCATCATTTTCTGTTTGTATGAATTCAGTTTTGTTATGTTATCACCGTTTTTTCTTTGCTTGAAGTGTGTATACATTTTTTGGCAACCCCTGTATATTTGTGCATGTTTAGTCATCATGGTACATGAACTATAAAACATAGAACTGGTGGTAGCAGACGAACACAATAGGGGTTTATTACGAAAGTAGATGTAAATCCTAATCAAACGTGAGTTAAAAATATCATAGATGAAATAAAATGTACGGCCGGGGTATCAAGCCCCGAGTATCTGGGCCAACGTGCTTATCAGAATGGCGCGAAGGACATGGACGATTGCTCAGATGTACATATAGGCCGTTCGCGCAGTGAGAATTGTTGTGTTAACGTATAAACATTGCTAGCTTACTAATATAGTACAATTAAATACGTGCTCTTATTTAACTTAGCCCCCAAGCACGTCCGTTTTAATTATACAAACTGTTATTGTAATTGTTATCTTCTGAAAGATACTATCAATAATGAGCTTAATCATAATAAATGCATTTATCATAATGTACAATGCAGTAGCTCGTAAAGTACCGTGCTTCCAGAATATGTCCTCACCGCCTGCATGGGGCTTTGCGTCTCGGCTAAGGCCGGTTCCCCTCGTCACTCATGGCCAGGCTGTCCTTGAACTTCCAAACACTCACCAATCTATATTCATTCGCGCAGACTTTAGAGCAACATCTTTTTGTGTGTAAATATCAACATAAATAAGAAATTGGGATTAATTCGGGTGCTTTCTAGGCAATTGCTTCGTTCCAGCACTGCAATTCTCGTTTGATGCTACTGGTTCGGTGCAAAACAAGAAACGCATGCAAAGTCGCACAGTTTTAACAGAACACAAATTAGAGGAAATTGGCGCAAATCTTGAATGTTCGCGTGCCGAAATTAGTCCAAGAAATTGGGGATTTCAACACCTCCTACACAAGCAGCAAAAAAATTGTTAAAATTCAAACCTTACAAGTGTGCACGTGTGTATTGTGAACAACAATGTGATCCCGTAGCACGTGTGTTTTGTTGTGAGTGGTTTCTTTCATCAATGACTGACTTGTTTTTTTTTTTTCAAACGAGATTATGGGTCAACAAAATGGTCGTGTCGGCCTTAGGTAATCAAAGAGATGTCTATTAGTCAACACATCTAGACTTTATATATTTTATTAGACTGAACAACTGCTCACTAACATAGGATGTAGCAAGGAAGGCTGTTCTGGATATGTACGAGTAATTTGATATAATCGTTTGAAGATTTCAGCACCAATCAACCCCTTACATTATTTCGTTTAATAATGTTACGCCCTTTTTACTCAGAGATATTACAAACACTAAGATACATAAGCTGAAATGATAAATTGGGACAAGGAAATGTTCCAGGTCTAAATTTCGGGTATATCCCGCACATTTGCCATTTATGAGTACTGACGAAAACCTAGAAAAACCCTCAATCAGGAATGACAGACCTGGGAGGAATGGAATACCAAATAATACCGTACATTAAAATTATTTTTATTGAAAAAGTTGTTAGGAGAATTGTTATTAATATTTGGATTTGGAGAATTTGTTTTCTTAAACATACAATTGAAGAAGAGAAACTTGCTGAGCAATACAAAAGTTTTTTTAACTCTATTTTTAGTAATATTCTAGTTGACATTTCACAAGAGCGGCAGATATCTATAACATTACTACATACATACCTAACCTAACTTTCTTCAGTAAACAAATTACCGATTTTTCTTCCCAAGAGTATACCTACAAAGCATAAATAATATACCATCACATTACACATTAATATGTATATTATTAGTTCAGTTATTCGTAGCTTTATATCTCTTTAAACTTCATTCATGAACTTGTTAAATCAAATCACAACACAAGCGACACTGATGCCCTCTAGTGAAGATACTCTAATGAATACTTCATCCGCACATCAGCGCCACGTGTGTATTTAGTTAGTACTATCATATCGTTGTGCAAACACTTGGCTGTTACATGAAAAAGAGGGCCACTGAGCCATATGTTTACACAACTTTACTCTTGTTTACTGCTGCAATGATATTTATGCACACTTTTCAACATTTCTAGATATTTAATTCTGGAAGATAAGCTTCAAGCATCGACCTGCTATCAATTCGTTATGTATTGGTACAAATACAAAGTACGAAATGTACATAAAAATATTATATTACCTAATCTCAACTGACCACTTAAAATAAAATATATTACCGCCTTAGGCAAAGTATTTCTAAAGCTGTTCTGCTAATAGATACAAAAGCTATACTTTATTTGCAGCACTAGTTACTGCAATCAAAAAGCACGGAACTTAAACAATGCAATCGCACTGACATTCAACACTGCGTATTTGATATCGTTTTCTACCGAATCTCCCTTTCTTTTGGAATTAAAAATAAACATTATTGGAGTTCCTGGAAGAGAAAGATATCTTACATATTTGTATGTGTATGTTGTGTCACACATGCGCTGAAATGTCATATATTGTATTAACATTTCCTGCTGTATTTAAATTCATTTGTGTTATAATTAAGAATTAGATTGACATTGGTTTGTTATGCTGTTTAAAAAAATATTTTTGTATGGAATAATGATAAACGATGGTAAGTCCGCTCGAAATACGCGATGATCCGTTTGAAAAAAAGTACAATTAAACACTAAAATACGAGAGCTATGGTACTTATCGTTCAATAAACTGTACAACTTTCTGCAAGAATTTAAGCTTTGTCCAAATCAGACCTTTAACTGTTCTATCGTCGAGTGTATCCCTCCCGAAGATCTTGGATGCAACTTTCTCATCAGTAGAAAAACTATTTTCTCTGAGATTTCGAGTATCCATGAAAGTGCACACCGTTTATCACAAACCACGAAGAAAAGAAATCAGATATTTTGAATTTGTACAATTTAGAGGCTACATATCTGGCTCACTTCCACTACATTAGTTACTATAAAAAAATATTATTCAATTCAATTTATTTTTCCAATTATGTCATATGACAGTGCATAAATTATATATTATTAGTGCTGTATTAGGGTTACTTTTAAATAATTTTATTATACAGTTCCAAACTATGATTTTCAGTTATCAGTTTATAAACGTTGGAACAATTTTACTAAATATGTTGAAAACGTTTTAATTGTTTAATTTTTATTTTTACTCTATCTGTTTCTAGAAATATTAATATATTTATTTACGTTTTCTTGTATTATGCTGTTGATATTGTTTCCTCAATGAATAATTTCCAATATTATATTTAACATATAAAGGACAATAATGCATATAGTAAAGTCTAGATTTTAAGTTGTTTACAATCTGGATTTTTTTTTTTTTTTTTTACCTAAACCAGTTATTATTCTGCCTTAAATATTACACTTTATCTTATACAGTTGTTCCATGCCGGACTCAATATATTAAATGACAATGAAATAATGAGAAGTATATATTAATTAAACCAGTTTTAGACACCCTGTTTTTAGTTGACGCAGTAAAAACAATATTTTAGACAATTTATATAGTAATTCATCAACATACATATTCCGAGTTAAATGCAATATCTAGAAATTTAGCACTTGCAGTGTTTGTGTTATCCAATTGCAATTCAGAAAACGAGGGAGCTCTGTTGCGCGTGCATGGCCATTTGTTGAGACGAAAGCAGAGTTTCAGGGAATCATATAATGCTCGTCGCGTCTTCATTTTGCTGTAAGGGAAACTGAACACGTCTCACTTCTCACAGGCTGAAACCAGACTGTAAATAATGAAACTAGTTCACGTGATTATGCACTAAGCTAACAAAGTATTGTAAAGTTAATTTGCTCTGAAATTCCGCTTTCGTCTAACCAAGTTTTCAGCTGAGGCCTATGGAATGCATTCAAATAAATACAACTGTAGCACGGTCCTTATGACCGTACATGCTAATGTGTTCATCACTGATACAGTATTTGGTACCCCATCAATCGGGAAAAATTGATTAGAATAAAAACATTTTATTTCAGCTAGCTTTAAGTGAAGGGTTCTGTTTGTAATAATGTCAAGAAAAGCAGGAATTTTGCTCGAACAGCAGAGAGACCGTTTTGGCAGACAATGGAGCTTTTGTTCATTAAGAGGACGGGTGTTCGCCCCGGCCAGGTATGCTGGGAAAGAACCACGCTATAATGCCGCTAAGGCCGTTGATCTGTAACGTTCAGTAAAACTTGAAATCAGACGCTGGACGAATCGCCGAGTGGTTAAGCTCAAATAATCAAACGGGCCAATAATTCGAGAGTGGCATGAAGTCACAGCCAATCTATGATGATGTCTAAATTCATAGTGGCGGGAAAATATAGCGTCCCTGCATCACGTGGTAAAGCGTGTTATATTGGGTAGTTAAGGACGTGAAATCGCCCTTTTCGAGGTCTTTTTGGTTCGTCTATTCCGTTACTCTGGGAATTCCGAGCAGTTCTCGTCAGCATTCAGGTGTCATAGGAACGCCGATGTTCGAGCGTCACTTGAGCTTGACACGTCTTACGAGCGGTCAGCAATCACACTGCTAGTCAAACATTACACCTCCACGTGTCTGCCCGACGTCTCATTACTGCGGTCCGAACAGAAACGCCAAGAGATACACTCTTTGTTAAATAAACGACGTCAACCTGCAGATGATGTGTTCTCTCTGGTCGATGTAATACCTTAATTCCCCTCACTCAACCCGGCACTACCAGGTCCCGAAAACCAGCTACATCCCTGAGATCGACGAGAAGAGTTATTGAGTGGTGAGCTGAGTCATGAACAATCAAACTCCTATCACCATTCTCCCCACCACCTATAACCCCTTCAAACCTTGACCCCCCAACGCGAGGCAATTATCAAATAACCCCCCCCCCCATCCTCCCACCAATAACTCCTTCAAACTTTGGCGCACCAACTTTGGGGCACGAAGCTGGTGAGTGAACAAGGGAACTACAGAAGAACACCGTAATACGCCACTGGAGTTGGATGACGAAGCTGCAGACTGCGAGGTGACGGAGGAACTAGCAACTCTGCACAACAACCGCCGCCGAGGTCAGAACCCAGGTGTAGACCCGTACCAGACCACACACAGCCTGCGGAAGGAAACGGAAGAGGCTCAACGCCACTGTCAAGAGAAGATTCATCGCGGCTTTGGACTCCAGCATCTGACGAAGACAGCGAAAGGCAGAGAACAAACAACTTATTATAGCATACAGGGCAATTGTAGTGTGACAGTTAAAGTGTTTCAGTTAGGCCTAAATATATTTTGATAACATTTTTCGCGTAAATGTTTTTGAGAAGCCGAAAAATAAATAATATGGAGAATAATAATATAGAAATACAAAATGAAGCCCCCTCTGAGGAGCTGACTAGCTTAGAGTCTAGACCAGAAGATATAGAGACACGAGCATGCATGAGTCAAATGAAGTAAGCCTGGATAGGCAATGTAACGTCATAGGGTTCGTTCAGCAGGAAACAGGTGTTAGGATAAGCAATATAGAAGCAGTGCAGGCTAAACAGAGTAGTGCTGAAATATCTAGTCGTCAGGAGTCGAATAGCTACGGAAGTAGTTTTGATCTAGGACAACTAACATTAGTAATACAGCAATTAATACAGTAACAAAGAGAATCATTAAGAAGAGAAACTAGGGCGCTCAGGGAGAAATTAAGCAATGACATTGAAAATCAAATTAGGGCTCAGAGAGAAGAAAGTAAAATTCAGATAAAAGCTTTAATAGAGGAATTAAATAAAAAATTAGATAGCAAATTTGAAGACAATAGAAAAGCGCAGGAGGAGTTTATGAAGGAACTAAAAAGTAACCCGAAAGAATTAGGTAGAAAAGAAAATAGAGAAGAACTAGAGGTAAAATCTACAAATGACCGAGGTGAATCTAACTTAGAAGTAGAAATAAAACTGGATGAAAAGACGGGAGAATTTAAAAACGATAGAGATTAGAGACTATGAATTACGATAACGATAAAATGGAGGAAATATGCGATGAAAGTAGAAATGAAATAGAGGGAAAATCGCTATATGATCATAGAGAATCTATTGTAGAAGTCATTAAGGAGGATAAAGAGATTTCGAAAGAGAGGGTTATTTAGTGTATACAAACAGGTCAGGCTTGCCTCCTTGAGCAGTGCGACGAGACAAACAATAGACCAGTCGAGGATCGAAAAGAATTAGGAGGGAAAGCTATTAGTGGAAATAAGGAACAAGAAAAAGCACCTGCCGATAGTCAGAGAAGGGATTGCAGGAATGAAATAAAAGGTGAGAAGGCCCACAGTCAAATTAGATTAGCGAACGAATTAAGTGATGATCAGGGAGAACTAGATGTTGAACCAGACGGCCTGTTAGTATGTAGAAATAGCGAGCGGAAATTAGAAACCCTGAAAGTAGACCCCGATGAAAGTAAATGTTGATGGAAGAAACAAGTGTGTTGCAGATGCCTATCAGGGATGCAAACCAAGGTTCTTTTGGGGTCGGGGCAGAAATCCTTCCCGACCAACGAACGCATGATAGCAGCTTTGAGATGCCATTCAATGGGCCCAAATTAGAAATTAAGCTAAAATGTGCGTATATTCAGAGGCAGGTCACGTGCGCGAAGAAAGTAGTGCACCAACAGGAGATATCGGGAATCAAACCGCGACTCTGGAGACCGCCTTGGCAATTTAGCCATCGATTAGACTATCAGGGAGATATCCGCAGCAGAATGTGAAAAGAAATTGAGCGAGCTCTCAGATACTGTAAACTTAAAGGAAAATAAGTAAATGATGTAAATAGTAATGAAAAACGAGCATAAGGAGTTAAAATCAATTGATAAAGTGTTAAAAGGAAGTAAATAATTAAGTAGGATGAATGTATAACAGGTCACACTAAGCGTATTAAGAAAGTATTACTTAATTATAAGGAATCAGATAGTAAAACAAAGTACCGTGAATTAAAAGAGTCAAGAAATTTAAATAAATAAATAAAAATTGCAGTCAGGTAAAATAAAGATGGTTATAAAACGAATGCATAAGTAGCAGGAATAACATTATATAGGGAATCGGATAAGAAAAAGAATAAAGATGGATTAAAAGAGTTAGGGAATAATTGATCAACTATCATCATGTTAAAGAAAGTTCGATGTAAGCAGATGTAGTAGAAATAAGATATCTTGGTGACGTTAAGGACGGAACGAGACAGCGAAAAAGGTGAAAAAGGGAGAAAATCGATTAATGCGACGAGAAAGAATTTAGTAATTATGATTATATTGTGAAAATAATGAAGTAAAATGGAGTAAAAGGAAAAAGATAGGATATAAATAATGATAATAAACGAAAACGACGAACAAAGTGGACAAAAGAAATGATGAACCTTTCGATAAATAGTTCTTCCCCTGCACCGTAATGATTGCGAATGTAACTTTATTGAATGACCCAAGGTATCTCTAGTTTTTTACAAGTAATGTTGTTAAAATCAGATGTAGAATGCTCGATAAGGCATGAAGGTATGTTCCATGTATATAATTGGCAAATGATATAATCGAAATCATCGTAAAATATAAAGTTGCCGAATGTCCTACAAAGTGTATTTTGATCGTAGACGAATTTAAAGACAGGCTGCCTAATGTAAATTCTTGCTATGCTATGTGATATCTGATCAACTAGTAATTTGGTTAAATCAATTATAAAATTGTAATGTTATTTAAAGTCAATGATACATACTTTGATAAAAGGTAAAGTTAAGAACAGATTGCCAAGTATAATTTCATTAAATGTATATGGTCTATGTCTAAATAGTGAGCTGAATAAAATCTAAGTACTGATTGTAATCTTGGTAAATTTAGTGTAAAATGTATATGTTATCATATTATGGTCAACAGTTAATTTCGAAAGATTATTTCATTAAATTGATTATAAAGGTAGACGAGGTATTATATGCCTATATATGTTACAGTAACAGTAAGTTAGGTAAAAGATAATATAATAACGGGGGAAATCGGAAGCTACAAGAGCAAGGTCTCAGCGCCACGATGAAAACCAGGACTCCTGAGAAATGTGAGGGATGATCAATTATAATTAATATTATCTGTATAGAGGTTTGCCTTATTTGCCTAGTTAAATCTAATTATATGTGCCATGTGATATGAAGTTAAAGTATAAGGGTCAGATATTAGGGAATAACGTGAGACCATGCAGTGCTAAAATTAAGTAATGTTCTACCCATAACCTGGCTATGTGGTTGGATTGAGGTAATAGGAGAAACTAGATTAATTATATTGTAGAGTGAGCAAATGTAGTAACAAGTATTGTCGTAGCAGTAGAATAAATTATTATGTTTAAAGATGAATACAGCATAGAGAATAAACGACTCAGATAACAAAGCGGTGAAATAAAGTGAAGAAACTAATCCGTTTACGTTGCTACAGAAAGTAGAGAATGTTAAGTATTGCGAAATAGTGAGTCAGATAGCCATGAGTACTGATACGAATTCATGAAGGAGCTCGAGTAAAAGTGGAAAATACAGATGAAGTTAATATCATTGTAACAGGAAGATAAGCGTATTTCAGAATGAGAATGAATCCCACAAATGAAGTAAGTACCCTGTAAACAACAATGTTTAGATGAGTAATAAAAAAAAAAAACAACTGAATTGTATTGTCTAAAGAAAAAGCAAATAGGGTGACGGACATTGCGTAAATTGACTATTAAAAAAAAAATGTTAGTCTAGAGGTATTATAACATTTGTATGTGTGTATGTAAATATGTCTTTAGAAATAACGCTAATTGTATTTAGGATTAAGCATATTTTGCGGTGTTTCAAATCGATGTGAGTAGCGCCCTGTATGCTCTATTGCGTGTGTAATGTGAAAAGTGGCCCGCGCACATCTCAGCATTTCGGCTTAATGAACTTGAAAGAAATTAATGAAATCTGAGTTAAACGCGAGTGATGTGCACTACAGTGTGATGCTTGGCGAAGGCATTGTGAAAATCTCTTTAGGAACATCGGGTCATTACTTAATGCAAATTTGTAATTTCAGAATAGCCCGCCTGGACTCACAGACTATGAATGAAGTATAGGCACTTGTTATTGTGTTTCATGTATTACTATTAAGTGTAATATGTACTGCTTCGCCCCAACTCGTTACACCACAAAAGAAATGGTCGTTAGGTAACAAAGTATCAATAATATTAAAATGTGTTTATTGTGTATTTTAGCGCAAGATAGGTACCACGGCTTTGGGGTCGAACATTCCGAGAGGAAATTTCCCCTGAGGAAAGAGATATCAGAATGTGGGGCATATGATAAAGTATTTTGGTACCCCAACAATCGCGAAAAATTGATTAGAATGTATCTTTTATTTCAGCTGGCTTTAAGTGAAGGGTTCTGTTTGTAAGAATGTCAAGAAAGGCAGGAATTTTGCTCGGACAGCAGAGAGACCGTTTTGGCAGACAATGGAGCTTTTGTTCATTAAGAGGACGGGTGTTCGCCCCGGCCAGGTATGCTGGGAAAGAACAACGCTATAATGCCGCTAAGGCCGTTGATCTGTAACGTTCAGTAAAACTTGAAATTAGACGCTGGACGAATCACCAAGTGGTTAAGTTCAAATAATCAAACGGGCCAATAATTCGAGAGTGGCATGAAGTCACAGCCAACCTATGAGGATGTATAAATTCATAGTGGCGGGAAAATAGAGCGTCTCTGCATCACGTGGTAAAGCGTGCTATATTGGGTATTTAAGGACGTGAAATCGCCCTTTTCGAGGCCTTTTTGGTTCGTCTACTTTGCTCTGGGAATTCCGAGCAGTTCTCGTCAGCATTCAGATGTCATGGGAACTCCAATGTTCGAGCGTCACTTCAGCTCGACAAGTCTTCCGAGCGGTCAGCAATCACATTGCTAGTCAAACATTACAGCTCCACGTGTCTGCCCGACGTCTCATTACTGCGGTCCAAACAGAAACGCCATGAGATGCATTCTTTGTTAAATAAACGACGTCAACCTGCAGATAATGTGATCTCTCTGGACGATATAATACTTTAATTCCCTTCACTCAACCCGGCACTACCAGGTCCCGAAAACCAGCTATATCCCTGAGATCGACGTGAAGAGTTATTGAGTGGTGAGCTGAGTCATGAACAATCAAACTCCTTTCACCATTCTCCCCGCCACCTATAACCCCTTCAAATCTTCACCCCGCAATGCGGGGCAATTATCAAATAACTCCTTCAACACACACACACACACACACACACACATACCTACATACAAATCTACATGCATACATACAAAAAAAAAGTACTTCAAAATATTTACGTTTTCTATTAATAATTGTATATACAAATACATAAACATGAATGGAACCCTTACTCTTGAGCCCCCCTTCCATTTACTCATACCTCCTCCCCAACTCCTCTCTTTTCATTAAACTTCTATGTCGGGTCTTCTCTATGGAATGTTACAGGAGGTCTACGGAGAATTTCTTACCTATAAGCACAGTTTGAAAATGGTTCAAAACGTACAAAGAGGGGAAGCAATAATTTCAAAAGTAAGGTGGGCCCAGAGCCTCAAAAGAAAACATTAACATGCTGTTGTCATTGTGAGAGAAGATCATCGAAAAACATTAACAACACTTTCAGAAATTTTGAAAATTCACCAGATGTCACTCACGTGTAATTAACTGAAACTTTTCACATGAGACGTGTTTATGCACGGTGTGTTCCAAGACTGCTAATTCCCAAATAAAGGACGTTCACATGCAGTTGAAGATGATGCTACAGGAAGATGTGGAGTTTATTTCAAAGGTTACTTGGGTACTCCACTCCGATTGTGAGAACAAACGGTAGAGCTCCATGTGGAAATCTCCACCATCTCGAACTCCAATAAAAGCAAAAGTGATTGCATTTGCCAGGAAAATATGGTTAGCTTATTTTTCGATATTCAAGGAATGGTTTACCTAGTATGCCACAAATCCGTATGAAATCGTAACTGGGCAATACTACAAATGTTCTGAAAACTCTGCAAGGTCATATCACACACTTGTAAAAGGCCACATTTTCATGCAACAATTGAATACAGTACATTACGATAATGCACGGCCACACAACACAAATGTTTCTTCTGAATATCTCACAAAGACCAATATGAAGTCACTCGTCTTCTCAGTGGTCCAGATTTTTGTCCCTCTGACTTTTTCCTTTTCAGGAAATTGCTGAAACACCTTTATGCGAGGCGTTTCCCTTCATCAGAAGCAGTTGGTGAAGGCTGTGGAGGCGATTCTGAATGACTTGGGAAAAAATGTTTCCAGCATATCTTTGAAGACTGGAACAAACTTTGAAATAGGTGCATGGCATCCAACGTGGATGCTTTAAGAGATATCTTTCAACTTTTGAGGATGAGTAAATTAATGTTGTCAAAAATAAATGATGATTATTCTCCATTGAACAGCCCTCCAAAATTTCCAAGGCGAAGTTGGTTAAGGTATAAGATAAATGTTGTAGTATAGTTCGTGTTCTTTAGTTTATGTCCATCCTGGTGGTGTAGCGGTAACCATACTTGCCTCCTAAACCCAAGATCGCGGGTTCGATCCCGGCCAGAACCGATGGCTTTTTTCGGGCGTAAAAATCCTAAGTATCGCTTCCTTCGGAAGAGAAGTAAAGTCACGGGTCCCGTGTCGTACATTTACGGCACGA
This sequence comes from Metallyticus violacea, assembly GCA_030762175.1. Taxonomy (NCBI): domain Eukaryota; kingdom Metazoa; phylum Arthropoda; class Insecta; order Mantodea; family Metallyticidae; genus Metallyticus; species Metallyticus violacea. The sequence continues at coordinate 97,181,806 of CM060836.1, forward strand.
AAAAGAACCTCAAGCCTGAAAGAAGAGGCCTCTGAGCAAAATTTGTCGGCCGTTTCACGCCCTGATTAGAATGGGACGCTGATGACCTGAGATGTTAAAGAGCGTCCTTAAGTAAAAAAATCAAAAATATCCTTAATTTATGATTGCGGCTAAATTTTTTTTACTTGAAAAATCACAATCTTTTTGAATCGCAATAGGGTTTGCTGGAGTAAATTTTGAGCCTAGTGTGATAAAAAAGTTTAAGTATCTGATGTTCTGAAATCATTGAAACATTGTATATTTAGTAAAAAATAAATGAAAGAATAAAAAAATGTTTTTAATTATGATATTATTAAACCAAAACATGACCTAGCATAAAAAAGATCGAATACAGTGCATAGTGTGTCTGTTTTGTAGTAAATGCTTTTGCTATAGCATCGTCTATAACTGTTGATTGTTGATTTGGTTTATTTACGGACGCGCTTTAACATCTCAGGTCATCAGCGTCCCATTCTATTCAGGGCGTGAAACGGCCGACAAATTTTGCTCAGAGACCTCTTTTTTCAGACTCGAGGTTCTTTTTCGTGTCGTAAATTTACGACACGGGACCCAGGGCTTTACTTTCCTTCCCAAGAAAGCCATACTTATACGCCCGAAAAAATCCATCGATCCTGACCGAGTTTGATCCCGCGATCTTGGGTTTAGGAGGCAAATATGGTAACCATTACACCACCAGGACCGACTCGTCTCTGACGTATTTATACTAGATTGTCATATGGTTAGGTTAGCATTATTTATAAACTAATAGGCATGCTAATAATTAATAATGACTAATGAGTAATGCAAAATGCTCATTAGTAAAAACATAGTGTCATGTGTCTACTATCGTGCTTCAAAGTTGGTTATAAAACTGAATTTTAGAACTAGTTATTAACTAAGTGCACTCTTGAAATGGAGATAAAGTGTTTCTAAGAACTCCAGATTCTTAAAAAGTAAGAAGAAGAAAACAAAGAAATGAAAGAAAACGTGTTAAATAATAGAATTAGCACCAAGTATAACACAGCTCATAAATACCCTTGTTGTCAAAATATTTCCCTTCAAAAATCATCATTTGCGACACTTAACATGTTAGGTTTTTATCTACGCTTGTCCAAATACTGAATGCATTGTTTTACGCGAATGTTTCACGCGAAATATAGGAAAATAACTAGTTTGATTTAAAGATCAAGTGTTTGTCAGAAATATGTGTAAATTAATGTGCTTCGCGTTACTTCTATTGAGAATTAGGATCTCAGTAAATTTAATATATGTAGGCTATTCCATATTCTAGAGGCTGCAAGAAGCTTAACTTTGGTAAACTGTACCAACACATTACCTACTATGTGTTACACATTCTGAAGATGTGTTATAACTAGGGCTAGGATTTTAAAAAAAAATCTGAATGTTCATTTTAATCTTCTGCTATTCGCAGAATATACTTTTTTAGGTTTTCCTATGTAGCCAGGAGTCAAAATTAAAGAATGGCCGTGAGTAAAGCTAATACATTTATTTTCATACTTATACCTTTTCCTAAAAGCATTAAACTACACATACTCACAATAATAAGTACCAGCTATGTTGTAAAAGGATGTCCTGGGCGGCAAAATATTACTGGCATCTACGTAGGAAATTCCTGTATTTGGTCTAACTTTTCTTCAGTAAGACCACTTTTTTTTACCATTGAGAAATAAATCCTGTCTCTCGTACAACTTTTTAACAAGCACGCTACATTTTCTCTAACTGGACAAAACTGCCATAATATTTTCTGCAAGAATACGTTTTCATATATACATCTTATATAAAATCTCATTCTTCAATATTATATTTATGAAATATGAAATTAACCCGTGATTGAACGGTGCATATGGGGAAGCATCCCCCTCATATTCTACTGTAAAAGAATGGGCCAAACTTTTTCGAATGGGTCAAGAAAGCATAGAAGACGAAGAGCATGCAGGCCGGTCCTTGGAGGTGCTTAATCGTAAAAATATCGCTCTTGTAGAAGGAAAAATTATGGAAGACCGGCGGCTCAAAGTTACAGAAATAGCAGCAAGGTTTTACTAAAACAACAGTCCTTCATGAACATTTAAACTTGAATAAGTTTCCTAGACTTCTTTTCTCAGTCTAAAAGCAGCAACGAGTCGTCTGTTTTCAGGCATTTTTGGAGCTCTGCCATAGCAACGAGAGAGAAGTTCTGCAAACCATTTTCACAGGAGATGAAATTATGGTCCTCTACTATGATCCTTTGTACAAAATAGAATTAATACAGTGGCAAAAACCTGGCGAAGCACTGTCTCTAAGGCCAAAGTCACTCAGTAACCAACAAAATCATGGCCACAGTATTGGGACTGTGAAGGAATACTTTTCATTGACTTCGAGGAGAGAAACACCACAGTAAATGGCGAGTACTACGCTGGCCTACTGCACAGACTACGTGCTTCCATCAAAGAGAAAAGGCGAGGAAAGCTGAGTGGTGGTGTGCGTCTTCTTCACGACAACGCGCCTGTGCACACAGCTCTTGTTACAAAGGAATCTGTAAGAAATGTGACTTCAAGGAGATCAACGATCCAGCCTACAGCCCAGATCTAGCTCCCAGTGACTATTTCTTCTTCTCTTTCTCTTCCTCTTCAAAACTCAAGAAGGACCTTCGAGGAAGGATATTTAAGTGTGACGAAGAAGTGATGAATGCTATTTATGCCCATTTTACAGACAAGACTTCTGAATATTTTGGGGGGGGGAATTGAAATGTTAATTCAAAGTGTGAGAAGTGTATTGCAATAAAGGGTAATATATTGAAAAGTTAAATATAGTTTTTTCCTTTATCATACCTAGAACATTGTTAGGCCGGAAACTTATGGACCTACTCTCGTAATTAAGGCACCGAATAATACATGAACGCACAACCACTCGCTGACAAAGATTTCCTCATACTATAAGCTGCTACTTGCACATGCATTATAGGCCTTTCTGTATGGCATTTACCTTTGCCTAACTGCACTCTGTATATCCATAACTCATTGGAAATAAAATTGCACATACAAATAAAATATTTTACTGCGTATTATGAATTTTTTTTTTTTTTGCTATTTTGTATAAACTACTGTGATTGACTAGTTTTGTAATTAGTGATATTAATAGATGTGCTATAAAATTCCAAGTGCTTAGTACAAAATGTTCGTTTTCTAAAAAAAATTACTTACACATTTTACAAGAACAACGATGAAATGCATCACCGCAAGATCGATCCTTAGCGCTGAATGCAAAATGATAGCATAAAAATTTCTGAAGTAAAACAAAAGATATACGAATAAGGTAAGAATATAAATCATATAAATTAACAATAAGTATATTTTAAATTCTATCAATAAAACTGGAAAATGTTTTGTTTTCATGCAACATGACCTTAAACCTTAGCCTCGACCATGTCAATAGCAAGGCGTATAAATAAAAATTAAGTTTTGAAAAGCTTGAAAAGCATGAAAATTTAAAAGAATGACGCTATATTATTTCCAAAGCTCTCATCTTCTCCAGTTCTGTTGATGCATATTTTCAATTGGCTAAAACAAGGAAACATGTTCATATAAATGTGTAATATTTTCGCTTAGTTTTCAGTTTCAGTAAATTTTTGCTTACTCATAGTTCTGTAAAAGTGCTCAAAATGAGCTCTAGTATAGACTACCACATGTCTGCCATCTTTGCTGTATTCCTAATGCATTAAATAGGCAAATCATTTCTGCTTTGTAATAAATACATAGTGGTCTTTAAATTGGCTCATATGCAGACACCCAATAGAGTGAGGTTAGAAGAGTGAACAGGCAAGAATGTTGGCCCCTCACGGCCTATCCACTTATTGCGAATAAATGACCTAGAATAACTAGCAGCACGAGATAAATGAGGTGGTGACCTATCATGCATAAGCCACAACGGCGTATCGAGCTCTTTTCGAAATATTTTCCAATATGATGCTCTTGTCAATGTTCCATGTAAAATTAAAGAACAAATTTATGTGGCACACGTTATTCCAGCTCATATATTTATGCTAAACTGTTGTTGGTATTTTGTTTCCACAACTTTGGCTCCTATATGATCATTGTTAAAGTTCATTACCGCATTCTATTACAACTGTGAAGGTGACAGATGACTTTGATTACAAATTGCAATAGAGCATCATTTTGGGCTTATTTATCAGTATAGCGCAAAAATTATTGCAAGGAAATAAAATTCCTGCTGAAAATAATTTAGGATGTATAACCACAATCTTCAAGATCATACTGTTCCAACTACCTTGGAATTTGTGGGTGAATATTTTGAGGTGTAAAAAACGTTTTGAAGGCATAGAAAAACAACTTGACTTACCAGTGACAGATCCTGTACACACCACACATTCACAACACGACAGTTGCTTGAGAAACGTAGAGACAAAGGAAAAAATCTTATGACAGTGTACCTAGGAAGACGCTCCGAAAAGTTCTTCAGGTGGCAGGTGATGAACACGCCCTTGATACAATAAAGTTAATTTATGAAGGAAATTGTGTCAAGTCAAAATATCTACTGTCCAAGAAATGTACATTATGAAAATGTGTACGGTTGCCCAGATCCTCCTACAATCATTAAAGTTTATCTAGTGGTGTGGTTTCCAGACTGGTTCCAAAAATGTAAAAGAATGAGCCGTGAGATAAAGGGAGGAGAGTTTCTTCAAACTTGTTATATGCGGATGACCAGATAATAATAAAACAAGATAGTTAGGATGTAAATGATATATGCACACAGCTCTCCAGAGCACATACAGAATGGAGATTCAAAATCAATTTTTAAAAACCGAATTTGTTGTGCCGTTTTTGCACGCATTCCTTCATTACTGAACAATACACCAGCATTCTTTCTCACTTACATCCTCACGCAAACATGTTGAGATGAACAGGCTCGTTAGCTATCGGCAGAGTTAGATCACATATATCAATGAAATCAGGGAAACCCACGCTCGGTGGTAACTTCGCTTCCCTTCCTCCAACAAACAGAAAGCAAAACTCCGCCTTGGTGGGATGCAGAAACTTGCGGATCTTCAATTCTAAAATGTTAGGCCCGGGGCCTCCTTCGTAATTTACTCCCACTGACACAGGTAAAATGCATCTATAAAATATTTTATTGTGAAGTTTTTATTGCATTACATTATTACATTGACTTTCGGTTCCGGTTATAGTTTTAGATTGGTAAGCCAAACAACATATCAAGTAATTGTGGTTAAGGCACAGAGTTTTAGGCATTTTAACGTGGGAGAATTTACAACAGGCTTTTATATCTTAGTATTTGCAAATGACTGGGTTGTGCATTAAGTAGTAAAAGTTTCAAATATTTAAAGACTTACAGTATCAAATATATTGTTTTAATTGTTTTATAATAGTTGTACTGCAGAATTAAGTTTACATCATTTCTATGTTGAATTATTTATTGATTTATTACGATTTGTGTTAATTAGATTTCAAATCTATTTTACGTGTGTTATATAACTTTAATTGTTGAAAAATTGTATTACTTCTTGCACTGTTAGAAATTTGAAATATTAAAGGTAGCTTCCCATAGCTATATTTTGGGTGTTTACTTACAGCATGCTCCCTAAGTCAAAACTGTCTAACATTAAAGGGAGGGGCAGATCTCAGACTAGTAAAACTATTTGCTTAATACATAGTAAAATGTCCCCAAAGATTTTGGTGATTTACATAAATGTAGAAAAAATTCAGAAGACGAACACTTTCACTTACCTTGGATCAGTAGTAGAAAATATATTGAAAGATGTTCTTGGATTGAAACTAAGAAAAATGTAATCAGCGGTAGAAAAAATTTGACTTTTAGAAATTTGGTATATAAATTCATTCTGGGAGTGTGGTTTCCTTTGGCATTAGACCTGGACACATATACAAAAAAAAAAAAAAAAAAAAAAAAAAAAAGAGTAAGCTGTTTGCTGTTAAGATGGTCTTCTGGAGAATATCTGCAAGAAATTCCGAGTAGAGAAGAATAGAAGTACTGAAAAGTTGTCACAAAGGAAGTTTGGAATGAAAATAATTTGGAATTTTTAATAATAAGGTTTCGTTACTTGCCATTTTTTAAAGACAGTAGCTAATATCAGTTTTGTATAACATCGGCAATGTTGCATAGCATCAGCTAAAGTAGAAAGCAGGTTCTCGCGGCCGGGCATTGCACCATGAAGCCACACATCCAGGTAGAAAAAGCAAAGTCAGAACATTCCTAACTTGTCTCTTCATCTATGTCCGTTACCAGAATGGTCTGCGGTAAATGCAAACTGGAAAGGATGACGTTAGAATTCCTAGACCGGCCTTAGGAATTGATTTTTTTTTATAAAAGGACTAAACAAGTGAGCTCACTTCATTTTCGTCTTCACTGTTTTTCTCTCCACGGCTCTTGGGTGGCGAGGATAAGGATTTGGAGAGTTGCGGTCGTTAAGGAGCCCCGAATCAGGCACCAAGCTGCGTTTGCCACATTTTCCAAAGGCAAGATGATTGTGTGATATTGTTAGCTGCCCCCCTTTAACCCTTAAAATGTTATTTTAGCTTTGGGATAAAGACTTTGTTAAATCTAAAATTGTGTTATGATCCTCTCATTCTCCCCGGAGAGTTGAAGAGAGCATAATGGACTCAGTGAAAAGAAGACGTTTGAAGTGTATGGAGTCGCAAGGAGCACACTCGTATTCACAAGATGTGTAAGGGTGGGTGTTACACGAGAGAAGAGGCAGAGGACGACCGCTGATGTCATTAGGATATGATGGAAGAAGTGAATGAGGAGTTTTGGAGTAATGTCTGATGATACCGAAGATAGAAATCGATGGAAGCAATTGATTAGTGGAAGAACAACTAGAATTTGACAATAAGGCTATTTGTTCTGGCTGAAGATGAAACTCTGTGCATAGGATTCTTCTCAATAAATTAATTTATAAAACTAAGCCAACTTGACTACATGTGCATGCCACTTTTCGCTTGTTTTTAAGTACTCTGTCAATTCTCAAGAGGTTTCCAACTTGTAACATTCAACTTAATGGAACGCTTAACTTAAACATAAAAGTTCACTAGTGCTTTAGTTATCATCCTGTCATTCCGTGAGTGACCTTACCTTGTGCACAATGTGACAAGTTAATTTCAAAACGTGTGCTTAGCAACAGTTTACCTGTTCTTTATGCAAACTGAGACAGCAGATGCAGCTAGACAGGGACTTGCTGAGCAAGTATGTGTGGTGCTCGCGCACTTTGTCTATCATTGAGCATAATAGCAATAGCCACATCATTAAGTGCTTCATTCTATTTATTTCGACGAGTTACTGGTAAGCAATGCAAGCCTCGCATCTTTTCAAATGAAAAGTGAAATTCTGCATTAACTAACTTTTTTCTGAGTTTGTCTATAATAATTTAATTTTTACATTATCTGTAAATTTTACATTGATAAACAAAAGTATTTAACCTTAGATATATCACATATTGTGTGATGTTAATATTAATTTAATAAGAGAAATCCTTTTTGAACTTTCACAAACAATTAAGGATAGATCTACAGGATGCTTAGCAGTTAGTCTAAACCTCAGGGCATGAAAAATATATTTTTTCACCTTTATTTATGTGCCAACGAAAGAATTACTTCCTTAGTGTCAATATAATTAGTTGAGCAAAAATAATAAGCGTTCTTTTTCCATTTCGCCGTTCTTTTCTGCACAACCAAGTGTGATATTTTATCAATATCCATGGCTAACACTTTTTACATGTTTCGATATTCAAAACCGACGTCCTCCTATTGAAATCATTTGTATGCTTACCGCAATTGAACCCTTGGCAGTAAACATGCAGTGGCGATTCTACTTTTCTCTCTATTTTGAAGTAATTCTACTTATATGTCCATTTCTGAAATTAGTTCAAACATTCCTCGATTTATTTTCTAAATATTTAATGAAGAAATTTTATTTCATGTTAATCACACATAATATACCCTGTTATAAACAAATGTTGGTGTCCAAGCTTAATTTATAAAGTAAAAAATGCTTAAATACTTATTTAGATTCACGGTTGACATAAAACTTTTACCCCGAAATTAAATATATGGCATGTTTAGGCAGTTGAACAAATTCTCCCTACCCGTAAGGACAGGAGTTTTTTTTGTTACTTACAATTATTATGTATTGTAATAAAAATTTACAAATCCAGCTATCTTTTCTGTTTGCTTTCCAAGTTAAGTGTTGCACATTTTGTCTATTCAATCTACAGTAAAGGCATAATAAATTGCTTTCACTGACTAATCCTACATATAACATTATAATTCTCTTATATCTACAAACAAAATATAATACAATCAATACTGTACGTCTATTATTTGGTTCCTCCTGTTATATTAAGAGGTAGGTACAATATTTAGGTTTCTAAGCGCATTCTGGCAAGTAGTTTGGGCTTTTCCCCCATATTAGGAACTTAAGACAAGATTTCACTTATATTAATTCATTTTCTTTAGCTCGACAAGTATGCTACGAAGGACTGGGCTGTTTTCCTGAAGGAAAGCCGTGGACTTCATTGACCCGTCCCTTGCCATCGCCTCAAAGCCCGGATGTGATCCAAGTATTCCCATTTCTTTACACTAGGTAACGCGCTTATTATATATATATATATATATATATATATATATATATATATAAATTAACAGTAATAATAAAAGTAGAATAGAATAAACACTTAGATAAAGTCACACTTGAAATTGCTATATTTCGAACTCGTTGAGTTCTTCAATGGCAAGAAGCTAGACAAGGGGTGTGTGTGTGTGTGTGCGTGCGTGTGTGTGTGTATACACACACACGAAGAATTTAGCTTAACTAAAATTGTCCAGCGAATAGAAATAAAATTCAGTAAGGTAAGCACTCACTTATGAGTGACGTCAGCATAAAATTGGCGGGAGTATTTCGCGCCGTTTCCCATGAATATTCGTCAATATATATATAAATATTATAGCGTATAAAAGATACAGTTTCCTGAACTCAGTGCTACGCAAGGGATGCTCGCAGTAGCTGCCATGTCTATTGGCTATGTCATGTAAATACTAAGTGCAGCACCTTTACAAAAATATGCCTATTTTCATACGTAACGTTTGAGATTTGTATTTTAGGACACGAAATGAAGGGAAATTAACAATTTTTGTAACACCTTTTCAAGATATTAGTACATTTACGGCACGAAAAAGAACCTCAAGCCTGAAAGAAGAGGCCTCTGAGCAAAATTTGTCCGCCATTTCACGCCCTGAATTAAATGGGATGCTGATGATCTGAGATGTTAAAGAGCGTCCGTAAATAAATCAAGTCAACAAGAAGATATTAATATATTTATTCCATTTACCTCCTCTTTGATTGTTCAGGACTTATTTTAAATATTTTCTTCCACGTTTTGTTAAAAAATTGCGCAAAAAGTAAATTGTTTTTGCTTTTCTGGAGCAGTTACAAAAAAGCCTAGTCTCATTTTGTGGAGCAGAAGGAGAGTTATAAAACGGTATATTTATAAATGTGTAGCCCCAGTGTTACACGAAACTATTGATGCGCAGCAAATAATAGTATTTTTACGACCGTTTTAATACTGAGGCACAACAGGCGGTGGACACTGATGATACATGAGATGAAATAATACATTAGGAATGGACATTTTTAAGGAAGGAAACGTTTCAGGCCTAAGTTTAGAGTACCTTCCCGACATTTTCCATTTATGAGAATTGAGGAAAACCTGGAAAAAACCAATTAGGAAGAACAGTCCTGGCGGGATTGGAATCCCGGGACTCCCCCTCACGAGTCCGCCCTTTAACGACCTCGGCCACCCGTGGCGGTTTGATACGCAGCATATATATATATATATATATATATATATATATATATATATATATAACTAGAGAGGCGAAATGGATAAAACACTTGCTTTCTGCCTTTGAAGAAGAACTCAGCGATTAGAAATAAATCCTCCGGGTCTAGTTATAGCATCCAAACTTCATACGCGTCAAGTCGATGCATGCTTAAATCAGTTTCCTAGTTGAGGTTTTACAGGGACTTCAAGTCTCAGGGTGAATGCCTGGGAAACTTAGGTCACAAGTACTGGAGTTCATAAAATTATCACCCATCATCCTATCCCTCGACATTTCTCTTTTGGAACATTGCCGCACCTTCCAGGCATCCCAACCTCAGGAGCCATCGCTCGACTGGTGGAATGCTCCCCCTGCCTGGTGAGAGTGTAGCCGAGTAAGGTACTAAGACACAACACGGATGGCTGTTTTCATTCTTTATGGGTGAGGCTGTTGTGTGATATGGTAGCATCAAGTGAGCTGGGTAGTCTTCACCCCCTTGCCACTCAGCGTTCCTTAGCATTTTCTTGCGGTGCGTGGCAATTTATTCATACCTTTTACATAAGCCAGAATAGTAGGAAAGAATAATTTATTTCCACTTTAGGTAACAGACAGAATAGTATTAATTCCCTTATTCTTGCGCGTTTTTGCAATATGAACAGAAATAATTTGATGATTAACAGTCCATGTATGACCGCTTTTATACAACAAAACAGGAATATTTTTGTTTACTATATCACGAAGTAGGAGCGTACTCTAACCCTTTTCAAATTGTATAATCCCAAGTGCACATTTTATAATGACTATAATTAAAATAAACATAAAACACTAAATAAATTATACATAAAATAATAAATAAACATTTTAGCGATGCAATTAGACAACTAAATATGGCATCGCTGAATTTTCTTCCACTGTGCGGCGAAAGGTGTTACAAACTGGTCGAAAACACATAAGATCGGTAAAAAAAAAAAAAAAAAAAAACTGACAGCAAAAAATGAAGGAAGAGCAAATAAATTTTCTTCAAAATACATTTGGTGTAACCTTAGACACAAAAAAAAAATAAATAAATAAAAAGCATACAATTGACATCAATTTTACCACTTATATTTATTTTTGCAACAAAATTTTGTTAAAACTTAAAAGATGAAATTTAAAGCTGAAAGCATGCGTAGCAAAGATGAATAATCCTCTAATTTCCTTATCTTCAGCAAGATTTAAAAGAGCTGTATTTTCACTAAATAACTACAGAATGTTCATGTAGAATTAATTTTAATGTTCTCTGCTTTTTACTTTTTAAAGGTTTTATCCAGTAGTATAGCTGACATTTTTAAGTTATTTTTGACAACATTAAAGATATGTTTGATTAGACCGCTGATGAATGACAACGCTACAATATGGCCAGGAGTATCTGTGACATAAATGAAGCAATGCATGTATTTATACCTTCGTATTCTTTCGTTTTGATGAATTTTCGAGAGAAACTAAAACTTGATATACTAGTCTTTATCTTTTAAGATTTCAGTAGAACTAGAAGCTGTTCCTGGCTAATTAATGTGTGTAATTTTAGAATCAGCAACTCAGTAATTATGTGCAAGTATGTTGTGCATTTTCTTTCAGTGCAGGAACTGTAATGGCATATGTAGAATTAATATTATATAGTGCTTAAATGCGTTCATAAAGTGTAATTTTTGTAATATTTAAGAATTGACATGTAGTAATATAGCAAGGCAAGGAAAAAATCACGTCATTCTCCGAATACAGAAAGACTTGGCGAAAGGCAGACAATGCAAGCTAATCCCTTCTAGTATGCAGCTAGGGTTGAAAATACCCCTGCCTCAGGCAGTTACACCGGCTGGTTCGGTGATAAAGTTGTAGATGTCCGAGTCGTTTACAGTAACGTATGAAATTTGTTTAATTTCATCTTACTGGCGAATAGCGAAGCATTTGGTTTGACCAAAATTGTTCAGTGAATAGAAATGAAATTCAGTGAGGTAAGCACTCGCCTATGAGTGACGTTAACACAAAATTGGCGGGCGTATTTCGCGCCGTTGCCCGTGTATAGCATCATTTTGTATCGTATATAAAAGGGATGGGTTTTGCTCAAAAGCGCGCTGTCTCAGAATTTTCCGGGCCCAGATATGTGTGGCTGCTGTCTCCCGGAGATCAGCGGAAGAGCGGCCTAAGTACCAAGTACCAGTTCCGGTGACAACGAAGCTCGAGTGCCAGTCACCATGTTAATTGCTGATACAACATTGGGCTGCATTAAGAATTCTGTTAAATTAAAAATTTCGTCGCACTAGGCACCATTTGGTCTACGCAATGAACTTACGCGTTTGCCAAGATTACCTTGCCTGTACTTTGAAGTGAGTTTGCCTTAATATTAACGTAAGGATAATAAACTATATCAACAAAGTAAATAACGAGGTGTTATTTGTCGTCACCTTCGGAATCCCGTCTCAGGCCCGGCCGGTCACACCCACCAAAATCGAGCGAAACGCCCTCGAGAGAATCATCGAAGAAGAGTGGGGTGGTCTACAGCAACCTGGCAAAACCTGCGATCAGCGGGCAGAAATAATTTACAGCAGCAAACATACAGCCCAATTCTCACACCCCACCTATCAAATCCGTTTCAAACTGCAGCACAAAGTGGGACCAATAATAAACATCCCACTAACCACAATCTTTTTGAAAATATCTACTTGTTTCGCTGTGAACTTTTTGTGCGGTGTTACTTTCTATTATTTCTGTTAACTAACATACAGTATACGTTTTATACATCTTTCTTAGTGTTTTGTGCATTATAATGAAATCACGATCACAAGGTAGGAAACTAAATGCCCTCATAGGGAAACAGGGCTGACTTTTTCAAATTTGTTTGCGCCAATTAATGCTACTGCAACCTGAACAGTTGCTATTATCAGCACAGCACTTAACAATCAGACTTCAATATCAGCAGGTACCTAATTTTGTAAATAATTATTTTTAAACAGTTTTAATTAATTCCGCAGAAATGAATGGACTTGAAATAACAAAAGTGTTTCATTAAAATATTTACAGATATTAGAGATAGTTAAATATAGATTAATATATTACATAGTTACATTTAAAGTATTTATAAACTATGTTATGTATTATAATATAATAATAAATTACTTGCATCGTTCATCAACTCTTTTGACATTATATTCTATCCAGATGATCTCTCAGCCTTTCTTGTTTTGCGACATTTCTTTAATCGTTGTCTACAATGATTATTTGCAATATTTGAAATTTAAAATAATACAACGTCCACAGAGCATTAAGTTGTACAAATAATTTGTTAAAACTAATTTGTTAAAAAAACAGATGCCCAAGGAATTTGTTTAATTCCTTGGACATGATAGCATTTTAAACTCATTTATAAATAACATAAAACATCTACCCTTCTAGTTTCACTTTTAGTGCCAAATCAAATAATTTTTTCCATCATTCATTTCGAACACATTAGTGCTGAAAATAAAAATGAAACAATTAAAACACAAAAAGTAGTACACTAAACTTGTTCTGTTATGTTGAAGGAATAATCGTGAAACGCCTGAAAGAATAATCACATGGCCTTCAATAGAAATGGGTAATTCTGAGTACAACGGGCAAAAGAAGAATTTCTTATTCATACATGGGTGGCTTGTCAGTGCTAATGTCTCCACATACTTAGAACTGAAGGATGCTGTGCTCAAAAGGGTAAGTAATGAAAGCGCTTTACTTTACACAATAACGTAAATTTCATGTAAATTGGAAAATATTTGTCAACCACATTCACCGTTTCTTACCGCCCGAAAAATACAAAATCCATCATGCAGGAGCTGTATAAACTAAGCGAATTCCTCACCTGTTAAATAACTTTTAATAAAAATTAATATAAAATCCAAATTACGCCTTATTAATTAAGGAAATAAGTTATGGCATTTTTCTGCGGTTCTAGGAAAACAAAATTATAATTCCTGCAAACTTGTATCATAAAACAGAAACCACAATTTTAGAATTATCATCATCATCATCATCATCATCATCATCATCATCATCATTATTGAGATTAAATCACAAGAATTAATGCTACACTATTAATTAAATGAAATATATGACCACTGATAGCCAAAGGTTTAATGTGTAGGTATTTTTAAACATATTTAAATGTAACCATATTTTGAACTTACCAATTGATATCTTCACACTCACTTAAATAAAGAGTTGCATTGTATTTTTAAGAAGATTATGTTCAAAGGTTTCAATAAAACAAAAGCATGTTATTATTATAAAACAATTTCGATGTGCTAAGCAAATACCAGCAAAGAACAATCGAAATTCAATGATTTTGAAATATAATTTAAATTATTGTATTAAAAACATGTAACGCAAAAGTTTTCTGAATGTAATTAAGCAGCGCTCTTATATACAGACGTCATTCTCAAACACTTATTAGATTAATATTTCATAGCTACTATATTTACGACGATACTTTTGTTAAATATAAAACACATGCAACGTTATAAATACAATTTACATACTAAACCAATTTCCCATTTTATTTTAAAACAATATCGAGAGAATTAAACGCAAGAAAATTTTTAAAATTTCGTTTTTTAAGTATACCTTTAAACCATATATTCCAATTTCGCTAATTTTCAGAAACGATTTTTCATATTTACTTAAATGGTATATACCGAATTTTGTTGTGAAGAAATAAATATTGGTGCCAATACAGCGTTTTTTAAATTTTGGGTACCCCTCCTCCTAATGGCCCGATTTATCTGATTTTCTTGTTTTATTTCAATGGCATATATGGAGTTTCATTAAAAAAATTAAATTGTGGCGGTTAGAACAATTTTTAAATTTGGGCTTAACCCCGAACTCAGATGTGCCTCCAGTCCCAATAATCTGATAATTTTCAAAAACGATGTTTCTAATTTGATTTAAGTGGTATATGCCGACAATTAATTGATACTACTAGAGCGATTTTTAAATTTGGGATTTCAGGTAGCCCCTGATTTTCAGAAACCATTTTTCTTATTCTATTTAAATGTAATATACGGAATTTCGTTGAAAAAAAAAACATATATTAATGTCAGTGGAGCGATTTTTAAATCTTAGGGTGCAGGCAATCCCCCCCCCCCTCCTAATGCTTCAATTTCTCTGTTTTTCAGGAACAATTTTTCTTATTCTCTTTAAATGGCACATAGGGAGTTTCGTTGAGAAAAATTATATTTTAATTCCACTAGGGTGATTTTTAAATTTTGGATTTCAGGTAATCCCCCCCCCCCTTCTAATAGTTCGATTTCACTGATTTTCGAAAACAAATTTATACTAAGTTTCCTTTAAAAAAAATTAAATTGTAGTTGCTACAGCGAGTTTTTCATTTTATTTTTAAATTTTCGCCGCAGAGTTAACTATCTCCCCAATGGTTCAATTTAACGAATTGCTCGAATCATTTGTAATAAATTGATGGCTATGTGTCGAGTTTTGCTGAGAAAAAACAAAAATTGCGACTGCTAGAGCGTTAACATACACACACGTACACACACACACTTATAATATAAAATAAAAATAAAGTAACACTATTAACAATGTAACAAATTAACAGCAATTATAACAGTAGAAAGGATAAAACACTAAGATAAAGTCACACTTTAAATCCCTATATTTCGAACTCGTTGTGTGAAGACAATGACGGCGGCGAAACCTCTGGCATTAGGTACTCGGTGAAAGAAGCGGCTATCTGCTACGCCCACGCAGCTAATAATGAATCGAGAACTGAACCATTTTCATCAGAGACCCCGACGGAAACCCAAACGCTATCACAACTAATTTGGCCAAATAATCATATATGATTCTTCATTTGGTACGATTTTAAGGTCGCAGAGTCAGTATCATTAAAATAAACCAATAATAACAATATAACTTAATATGTAGCATTAGGATATACTTGTAGGTCCTGGTGGTGTAGTGATAACCATACGTGCCTTCTAAACCCAAAATCGCAGGTTCAAACTCGGCCAAGATCGATGGGTAAACATCCCAAGTATGGCTTCCTTCGGAAGGGAAGTAAAGCCGTGGATCCAGTGTCGTACATTAGGGCACGAAAAAGAAACTCAAGCCTGAAAGAAGAGGCCTCTGAGCAAAATTTGTCGGCCGTTTCACGCCCTGAGTTAAATGGGACGATGATGACCTGAACTGTTAAAGAGCGTCCATAAACAAATCAAATCAAGGATATACTTACTTGGCAATAAAATCAAAGCAGTTCTAATTGTGTCATATGCAATTTTAATGAAATATTTATAAATATTTATAAAAAAATCCATACTAAAATAAAACAATATAGTCCGCGATAGACATCGAATTTGTATGCACTAAAAATATCTAAAATATGATGCCAAAATCTTTAAAATATGCTGCATAATTCGAAAACATGCACATTTTCTTGCTTTCAATGTACATTTATTATTCTGGTTGATTTTTATTTATTTATTTATTTGCAATATTTCTTCAAATGCTAAGAGTAAGTTTATGACGTTCATCTATTAACGCAATTTTGTAAGCTGAGAAGGATCTTTCCATGTCTTGAAGCGATTGGGTTTGGCAACCAGGTTGGGCACCAAATTTTGAAGCGGTTTAGTTGTTGGATGTTACTGTTGTTGGCTTCACGTTGGTGAGCAAAATATAAGATCTTTTGGTACGGCTGCGGCTATATGTTCCAGGTTGGACACCATCTTGAAGCAATCTGCTGTTGATGTTGAGTGGCCTCGCATCATGATGCCAGTTTTGATATTATTTTGTACATTGATTATTGGACGCTTCGGGGTGTTGCCAACGCTTCAATGACACAATTCTCAGGGCACTCCGTTATTTTGATGATTGGGACTCAACAGGGCTGGGAGGGGAGTTCGATAGTGTAAATATGCGCACGCGATGCGACATAATATGTACTTGCGTATTTTATTATGTCCAAATTATTTCGCGTACTTTGGTGTTTTGTGTATGATAGACATAACTTCTTTGAATAGAAACTTAGTTGCCGCGTGTGAAACTTACAGACGAGTGTCGTGGCTCATGGAACTGAAAGTGGAGCTTATAATGAGTACTGCGAACTGTTTATGCAAACTGACGGTTTGAATGGTCCTTGAGTTTATTTACCTTGCAGTAGTGTCCTTTAAATCTCGACCCGCGAGTCTCTTTTATATGATTTTATTGCCCTCTTGTTGGGTTTCCAGGCTTCAATAGTCAAACACTAAGGAACTTTCTCTTTTTGTTGACATATAATAATTTTACAGGGTACCGCTATACCGTATTATAAACATATATACAAGGTATCTACATCACTAACTACAAAAAATATAATATTATAATTCTATGTGTAACACACACTTATAAATTAGCAGAAATTATAGAAGCAGAAAAGGATAAAACACTAAGAAAAAATATTTTTCAGTGTTTTATTCTTTTCTGCTTCGAAGATTACTATTAATTTATTTCCATTGTTAATAGTGTTACATTATTTTTCTTTTATATATATTAATATTTTATTTATATTTTGGTGGGGATGGGCAGTAGGTACAGTTTTAGTTTACAGGTGTTAATTGGCAAAATTTGAAAGCACTTGCTAACTCTGGGGAAATTTCTTCAAGAAGCATTACGTTTTCACCTTGAGGATATTTATCCACAATCTTTAATATCAGGATTTCTCTCTAATGCACCGCGCAATTTACCGCTTAATTTTCGTGCATACTTCTCTCAAGTTTACTTTGAATCTCATTGAGAATTGATAAATCTTCATGTAAAGACAAGTGCACCCTATTTAAACAAGTTCTGGGAAAGTTGAATTGACAACGCGTTAGTTGGATTCAGCGTGTCAACGAATTCTTTGACGGCATTGAAGTTATCTGAATGGAAGAGAGCAGCTTCAATCCACGTATTCCAACGACTTTTGACTCTAGAGGTAATGGAAGGTGTGGAAAATTTACTCTGAATGGGACTTTATCAAATATCTTCTTGGTGTCGGATATTAAACTGTTCACTTTAGGGAAACCCTCCCTTATAGCTTCCGCTGCTCTGTGAACTGCATGCACATACACGTATGGATTGGAAGAAAAACACTTTTAACGTGTAAGTTACAGCAACTGAAAGCAAAACCCAAAAATTGTGTTCATTGCTTCCTTCTGGCCAAAGTAATTTCAGACCGGTCAGTCACAAAGCCAGCAATTGTGGACTGATTTGATTTTTCTTAAACCCTACAAGCAATTGAGTACAGTTTTCCTGACTCAACTCCACATGGTTTCCTTTAAGGAAATTTGCCACATGACGACCACAAGCATCTGTAATTTCAACTAATACCCCATACCTAAGGAGTTGTTAATGATCTCGAATTTCCAAAATTGCTACGTGGTAACAGATGTAGCGATTTTTTTTCTCAGGTTAGATTCGTCAGAAATAGAGTTATAACAATTTTTTCAAAGAAAGTGCGGTTACTGAGTGAATTCCACGCTAGTTTTATGTGGCATAAGGGCTTACATAAAGCACTGCTAAATTCAGTCTTTCGCGAAGTTGAAGGAACTTGTGCCACTAGTGTTTGTTCGGATGTCCTTTTTCCCTGTTGTTTGCAATGTGCTGAGTTGAATGAACACTTTTAGCAACTGCAAGTTGTTTATTGCACATAATACAGTAAATAACTTTATTGTCTATAGTAAAATCCGACTCTCCGCAATTTTTAAACCATTATTTTAAAAGTCAACTTCTAGACTACTTTTCTTAAGGCAGTGAAAACCTCATTGAAAACTGAACATCATCAGATCAGCAGGCAAGGTTTGAGCTGCATGGTGACGCAGTACAAACAAGGCAAATGGAATGAGAAATTCCCCAGTAACATCACGCAATTTTGTCGCAACAGCACTGGAGAGCTCCTTATGGGTGTCTTTATTTTGTATTATATGCTCGATGAATGATGAAATATGCACCAACATCGGAAATATGCAATTATGTGCACTATAACACTTTACACACGAGTACAGGTGAGTGTGAAACTTATTGCTAAACTTAATTCCATATGACAAGTAAATACACACTGAATATGCATTTGCATAGAAATCCGATGTCTATATTGATATGTATAAATGCCGCCACTGAACTGCACCGCAGCAGATAGTGTTCCATGATTGCTCCGCAATTCGAAACGATGCAGTGCATTCCTTACATCGCGTGGCAGAATAGCCTGAATGCCGACGTGAAAGGACATTCATTTGGTGGGCACTGATTTTAGGGTACAAAATATAAAATTATATATAAATATATATATATTAAGTTTACTGTTAAAAATACAATTTCTGTGTTCACTTTCCATGTATAATATATTTTTTAATATTACATTTGGAAATAACTTAATATTTTTCTATAACACTGTAAAGGTAGCGTGGCAGAATTGACAAATGATGTATCTATTTGTTTTCTAATAATGAGGTCTGGCTGCATGCAAACAATTTTGTTGATAGCCCAAATAGTGTACGTAAGAAATTATCCAGGTACGCAAACATGGAGCATTATTTATCGTTTGGATGCGAACAGGGCGCATATTGAATGCCAAACAAAACTTTCGAATGGATGCTTTCATGTCATACGAGAGTAGGTCCATAAAAAATTCCCGACCTAACCATTTTCTAGGTATGATAAAGACAAAAAATATATTTCACTTCTCAAAATAGTTACTCTTTATTGCAATATACTTCTCACATCTTTAAAATAACATTTCAACTAGATCTGGGCAGTATACTAGATGATCTATCTGCTTGAAGGCAAATTTCTTCACCGCTTCCTTTGCAACAAGGGCTGTGTGCACAGACGCATTGTCGTGAAGAAGGCACACACCGCCACTTAGCTTTCCTCGCCTTTTCTCTTTGATGGAAGCACGTAGTCTGTGCAGTAGGCCAGCATAGTACTCCCAATTTACTGTGGTGTTCCTCTCCTTGAAGTCAATGAAAAGTATTCCTTCAGAGTCCCAAAAGATTGCGGCCATGATCGTCTTGGTTGACTGAGTAACCTTGGCCTTAAGAGGCAGTGCTTCGCCAGATTTACGTCACTCCATTAATTCTCTTTTGGACAAGGGATCATAGTAGAGGACCATAGTTTCATCTCCTGTAACAATGGTTTCAATAACTTCTCTCTCGTTGCCACGGCAGAGCTCCAAAATGCCTGACAACAGATGACTCGTTGCTGCTTTTGGAATGAGGAAAGAAGTCTAGGCACTAACCTTATTAATATTTAAATGTTCATGAATAATTCGAAGGACTGTTGTTTTAGAAAGGCCCAACCATGCTGCTATTTCTGTAACTTTGAGCCGCTGGTCTTCCATAAATTCTCTTTCCACAAGAGCGAGGTTTCAGGAGTGAGCACCTCCAAGGGCGGACCTGCACACTCTTGTCTTCAATGTTTTCTCAACCCATGCGAAAAAGCTTAGCTCATTCTTTTATGGTGAAATATGAGGGAGATGCTTCCCCATATTTACCGCCCAATCGCTGTTTAATTTTATTTGGAGTAGGTACTTCTTTTGTGAAGAACTTGATAACAGGTCGATATTATATTTTGAACATGTCACAATCTAAGACTTTTGTGAAGACGACACTCCTTATCGGGGAGGCCGGAAATTTATGGACCTACCCTCGTATATATGAAAGTTGTTGCTTTTGGTGTAATAAAATTTGTCTGAAGTTCAGAAGTTCTTTTGTAGAAACCCTGTATTTTATGTAATGACCAAGTTCATATTGTTGTGTGCTCTACGCCTGAAAAAGTCCATCAATTCTGGCCGGGTTTAAACCCGCGATCTTGGGTTTAGAAGGCAAGTATGGTTACCACAACACCACCAGGACCGACTTTGATTACAAAAAAGGCGAAATCTGGTTGATTAGATTTTTAAAAGACAATAGGCTTTGCGTGGTAAATAATCTTCAGTAAGGGATACACTTCTACTTAAACAGAGTTGCAGTACTTGGGGGTCAGAAAATCCTCACCTGATTCAAGAAAGGGAAATGTGTCACAGCCAGTGACGGTTTGGTGTGCATTTTAGACTGGTGATATCATCGGCTCTTATTTTTTTGAAGATAAGGCGTGGACAAGATTAATGGAGACTTTACTGTACAATGATAATACTCATAGATTTTTTTGGCTTCATTTCGATGGTATGGCTATTCAAATGTTACAGTTTCAGCAGGATGGTGCCACCTATCACATTTCCGGCGAAACAATTGCGTTGCTACATGAGAGGTTCCTGATGTGCTCATCTCGCGTAATGGTAACCAGCAATGGCCACCAAGGCCATGAGATTAAACCCTTGTAATTTTCTCCTAGAGTAATCTTAAATCATTGGTTTATGTCAAAAAAAAAACCGAAACATCCGCGAGTTAAAGCATTGGAAATTCGACGAAATATTGGTGAATTGGAAATACCAGTTTGTGAGGCAGTCATAGTGAATTTCATGGACAGAGCTCTTGCATGCCAGCGTGGTAGGAAGGAGTCATATGCCCTATATCTTTTACCATACCTGGAATGGGAAGATGTGATGAATATGTTTATGTACTTGTTTAATTATTTTAAATGTTCATACTTTTATATATTATAACAGCCGTGTTTTATGAAGCATTTAATATAAATCCCTAAGCCTACAATGTGTGGATTTTATATAAACTAAAAATAATTATGTATTAATCTTTTTCACAGTTTGACTGTAACGTGTTCTTGGTGGACTGGAGCAGTGTCTCCAAAGAAGCCTATACCCAAGCCGTTTCTGATATTCGCGTGGTTGCTGCTTTGATGTCCAGGTAATTAATTACAATTTAGAATGTAACACTTAATGTATATGATAATATGTGTGCCTAACCGTTGATTATTGTATGAGATTCTAAACATTCCTGAAACGTCGCTGGTGGGGCACTTAAATCTTGCCCCTTTAGCATTCCTGTCATTGAATTTTAATACGTTAAACATACACTCACTCAAACATCACATAGAATAACAGAGTATTAAACTTCTCTCTAGCTTATTCTTCAAAACAATATTAGAAAGCAAATCCTTTACTTCAAAGATATACTATATTTAGTCGCTAGTTACACTATTATTATTCTTTTCGTATATGCGTTCTACCAGATTGAAAAAAGGAATACATATCTTGTTTTATAGACCACAGCTCAGTTTCCTTAAGGCAAAAACACATACGCGGACTTTTTCTTTTTCTACTTTCAAGGATTAAGTGATTTCACCTGTTCTGATC
Source organism: Metallyticus violacea (assembly GCA_030762175.1). Lineage (NCBI taxonomy): Eukaryota > Metazoa > Arthropoda > Insecta > Mantodea > Metallyticidae > Metallyticus > Metallyticus violacea. The sequence goes on from CM060836.1 coordinate 97,203,970, forward strand.
TCTATCCTCAAGCGACCTTTTACTGGATCTACCCAAATCTCTGCTCCCAATTGGTTTATAATTCATTATCTTCTTTGGCAATCTCTTCTGCCATCCTATCAATATGATCTTTCCATTTCATGTTATTTCCATTTATCTTATAGTTAATTGAAAAAACATTCAAATCTGATTTTATTATTTCATTTCTTATTTTATTAACTCCGGTGTATCCTCTTATACATCTCATAAATTTCATTTCCGCAGATTGTAAACGTGATTTCTCTCTTATAGCGAATTCCGAAGGAATGTTGTACCCAATATATATAATAATATATATTATATATTATATTATATATAATAACATATATTATATATTATATTATATATAATAATATATATTATATATAATATATTATATATGATATTATATATATTAATAAGATTAATAATTTCTCCAAATATGCATCGATTGTGCGTACTAGACACCTACAATGAAAGAAAAAAAATGTTATGTATATTTATCACAGATTTAGTTTTTACAGAAAGTCATTGAGTTAGTTCTTGCCTAAGAAGGACGAGAGATTTTCGAAATATTGCGATACTAAATCTGTGACTTTTTTTTAGTGTTTTGTTCTTTTCTGCTTAACTAGTTGATGCTATTTTAGTTACAGTGTTCATTGTGTTATTTTATTTATCATTTATATTATATGTATGTGTGTGTCCGTTAACGCTCTAGCGGTTGCAATTGTTGTTTTTTCTCAAACGAAACTCGGCATATGACTAAAATTAACAAACCATTCGTCGAGTTCGTTAACCAGCAAAAATGGACCATTGGGGACAGGAGCTAACCAAAAAGCGAAACATTTAAAAAAAAATCACAAATGGTTTTAGCTGCCACAATTGTTGTTTATTCTCAACGGCACTCGGTAAATTTATTTAAAATAAATTGATAAAAGTGATTTTCTAAAATCATGGCAATCGGTTTTTTAGGAGTGAGGTTATATCTGAAAAAAATTAAAGGTTTAGGCGAAACAGCAGCCCCAATTTAAAATTGTTAAGGGAAACTCGGTATATGTCATTGAAATCAAATGCAGAAAAATTTTCCCGAAAAACAGTGAAATCGGACAATTAGGAGGGGTTTTTTACCTGAAACCCAAAGTTTAAAAATCGCTCTAACGGCATTAATATTTGCTTTTTTCGCAACGAAACGCTGTCTATGCAAATTAAATAAAATATAAAACGTAGTTTCTGAAATTTAGGGAAATTCGACCATTAGGAAGGAGGTTAACTTGAAACCCAAAATTTAAAAATCGCTCTACCAGAATTAAATTTTTTACAACTAAATTTGGCATATACTTTTACGAGCAAATGGAATAAGAAAAGTTGTGTCTGAAAACCAATGAAATCAGACTATCAGGAGGTGGGAAGTGTTTACCTGAAACTCAAAAGTTAAAAATCGTTCTAGCGGCATTAATATTTTTTTTTTCGCAATTAAACTGCGTATAAAGCATTTAAATAACATGACAAAAAAGTTTCTGGAAATTATATGATTAGTGGCAGTGGGAGTTTACCTGAAAAAACGAGTAGATGTTAAAGGGAAATTAAAAAATCGCTCTAACGGCTGCGTTTAAATTTAATTTAAAAGTCGATCTAGCGGAACCAAAAATTGTTTCTTCACAACAAAATTCGTAACATGCCATTTAAATATAATAAAAAAATAGTCTCCTAAAATTAGGAACATTGAACCATTAGCAGTAGAGTATACTAGAAAACCGAAATTTAAAAAGGTCTGTATTGTTTTAAAATAAAAGAACAAATTAATTCAGCAAATAATTTGTATTTGTAATTATACATGTGCTTTATATTTAGCAAAAGAATTATCGTGAAGATAATAAATGTGAAATATCAATCTCATATGCGTTTGAGAATTATATTTGTATGTGAGAGGGCTCTCCAATAACCTCCAGAAAACACGTGCATTACATGTTTTAATTACAATAACATTTAAATTAAAATTTCAAAGCCAATGAAAATTTATATAACTTTCGATTATTTTTTTTTTTTTTTTTTTTGCTTTATAAATTTTAATTTCTCCTTAATTATACATGTTTTAGTTTTAGTTTAGTTTTCGTTTTATTAAAACGTATGAACATCTTAAATACACAATGTAACTCGAAACTTTTTGTTATATCTCTCAATTTTATTTTATGTAAAGATGATATCAAGGGCTCAGTTCTAAATAAGGTTAATTTTAAAAATACTCACACAGTATAGCTTTGTCTATCAGTGGCTTTACATTTAATTTAATTAACAGTATATTATTAATTTTGTGTGTTAATCTCAATAATAATTCTAAATTTAGTTTTTCTTTTGTAATCCTTATGGGTTGCAAGAATTCTAATTTTGTTTCCCAATACCACACAGCAATACCATAACTTTTTCATTTCATTAATTAATAAGGTCACAATTTGGATTTTATATTCATTTTTATTAAAAGTTATTCAACTTGGCGAGGAATTAGCTTAGTTTACGTAGCTCCTGGTGACGGAATTTAATTCTTTAAGAACTTCAGTAGTTCCTGAAATATTCCGTGAAAGCCTAACGACAACCCATCAACGATTTCTACTTCACACTTGGAGAGAAATTATGGTATGTTTACATGATCAGGCAAATGGAAGTTTTCAGAAGCCTTTTGCTTCAGATAAAATGAAAGTTATTTCAAAAATGAAAAACTTTGCCATGAAAAAGAAATGCATATTCAGTGAACAGTTTTTAAAAAATGACTTTGATGCCAATAACCTAGCGCTACACACGAACATGCGCCTAGATATAGCCAAAAGTGCACATTTATGTACAGTACCTAGATAACATAGTTTCCTTTCATGAACATTCTGGAAAATGGTTCCACTATCAGTAAAGTATGCATCGAGTTTGCAAGATGCATTGGGTCTACTAACAACTCCTATATAACGACAACTTATATTGTCGATCATTTTCACCATTAAGGTGTCGGTCCTGGTGGTGTAGTGGTACTTGCCTTCTAAACCCAAGATCGCGGGTTCAAACCCGGCCAGGATCGATGGATTTTTTCGGGCGTAAAAATCCTAAGTATGGCTTCCTACGGAAGGGAAGTAAAGCCGTGGGTCCCGTGTCGTACATTTACGGCACGAAAAAACCTCAAGTCTGAAAAAAGAAGCCTCTGAGCAAAATTTGTCGGCCGTTCACGCCCTGAATTGAATGGGACGCTGGTGACCTGAGCTGTTAAAGGCTTCCATAAATAGACCAAATCAAATCAAGCATTAAAGTGCTTAAGACCTTGAAAACAGAACGTCTCAGTAACATTACATGTACAGAAGTAATTGATGAAATCCATGGGTACCGAGGAGATCATGGAAAAGTTCATAAACTCTACTGCCATTCGGCAAGTCACCTTCACATCTGGGCACTTTGGCATCTTTCGCTTCAGATCAAAATAAAGGATAGAGTGTTGTTATTATTACTTTCATTACACGAGAAATTATTTTTAATGTATTTACCTTATGTGAGAAACATAGAAGTCAGAGTGTATGTGTTTATATGTATGTGCAAATCGACAGTTACAAGATTGCGACGTTTTTATGGGGGGAGGAGAAGGAAAATTGTTAATTGATTGATGGGTTATAATTAATTAGAATATTCATAGCCATAAGTAAAATTAAAGACATTCTCCATCTCTTTTCCCGCCGCTGTCTCGAAGTGTTGCCAAGCCACAGCTAGATTCGGTAGAGCGCTGGAATTTTGTGACCTTTTCAGATCAACGGGAAGAAGGGTCGGGAATTAGGTAATAGATGAACACAAGTCTTAGAACTGGAGATGACACGATTTATTCACTTGTATTGCCTGTTCATTGTTAAGGTCTTCTTTTAGTTCTGTTAAGTGGTTCTTACTTGCACTATTCAAACTATCCAGCTAACTGATAATTCATGATTTGAATCGTTAATAACTGGCTGTTTACACTGACTATGACTGAACAAATTGTCTATAACTCTCCGTCTATAGTTCTCTGATATTGTGTGTCCTCTGATAGCTGAACTCTTGACTTTCTCTCTCTCCCGATAACTCAAAACTCAAATCAAATGCCCGGATAAAAAAAACTTTAAGATAAAATGTAATAAAATGTATTGATAACGGTGTTCCATATCATCATCGCAAAAATCCAACATTTCAAAATAAATGTATAGTTTTTACCTACTATTTATGTGGATAATTAATGGAAAAAAATCACTATTATGACTGTTAATACACTTTTAAAAAGTTACTTCGTCTTTGTATCATTTCATAATCGCTTTAATATAGTATTACGGCCTTTTTAAATAATAATATCAGCATTTGGTATATATTTACATTCGTTATATGTGATCATACTTTTTCAGATTTATAAGATACTTAATAGCCACAAAGGGTGCATCTGTGTCTAAATTTCATCTTGTGGGGATCAGCCTTGGAGCGCAAATCGCGAGCTACATTGCAAAGAATATAACAGGCATCGCTAAACTAACAGGTAAGCGTTAATTCAGAATTTGTAAGACATTTTTTTATATCTGAACCGCAAGAGGAGTTATAAATAAAACTTGATTTTCTTGACATTTTTAAATGAGTTTGAACAATTTTCCAGCTTTTCTGAATATAGCTTTCGAACATTCAGCTAGAAGGTTCTGGTTTTTACCTTTTGCTAGAGGAACTTTCGCTTTTGCTGTTGGTTATTCTGACAAACAGTCTGAACAGCTTCTAAATTTGGAGCAGACATGCATCACATTCGGAGGTGGAGCTATGAGTGTTTTCAATAATTTTATATCAAATTGCTTTAACTACATTTTATATATATAAAGGAAAAGGCAATGACTTAATTACCTTAACATTTTAATTGGTGTTTCTAGACATAAAAATGAAGGTATTCAAATATATGAGATAACGTAGGCTTTACGGGCGGAGTCGCAAATATAACTAGAAATATCTTCCGGGCTGTTATGCCGTGATCTGCTGGAGATGAGAGTCCAGACGTTTCGTCCACAACTGCGGCGGACATCGTCAATGGCGTAGACAAAGTCTCCTTGGAGAAAATTTCATTACGTTTGATGCGTTGTCGTCAGCAGAAATAACAGCCCGAAAGATATTTCTAGTTATATTTTCTAAAATATAATTTTGAAAAAAAATTGTAACTTATGAATTGCGGAAGGTTTAAAATTAAATTCCTGAAGAAGAAAAAAAAAAAACAACACAGACTTCAAATAAAACAGTTATAACTATTCTGTTTCAGAACACACATAAATGTGTCAATATGTTGTTTAAATTTCAATGTTATATCTCCAATGGTTCAGTCACAGTAAGAACTAAACTTAGCTCATTCAACATTTGTAAGATGATGTTTGCTTATAATGGTTTTTCATTCATAAGTGCCGCTTAATTTCAACAGCTGGTCGCTCATAATTCCAGCATTTGTCACATAATACGCTCTTACACACCGAACGATGCACATAATGCACACCATCTTCATGCTCCTGAAACAATTGAAATGTAAAGGAACAGTTTTGGATTAATTTTGATTGAAATTACGCGATCTGTTCTTTTCCTCGTTCAGTTTTAACACCAAAGACATGAAATGCATTTATCAAACACATTAACTATAAAATAAACACGTTCTCTTATTTAAATACATAAATACAAGATTGTTAATATTGCAATTAACATCATACGAGATAATTCAAGTGAGCTTATACTAATTTAAATTGAATCTGTAAATGGTGAAGTAAAATATTGAAAAATTGGACCCTATTATTATAAGAAGAAAAAAATATAAATATATTTAAATTTCTTAAAGAAACAAATTTATATAGAAGGGGAAAAATATATTGATTGTTTTATTTTTTTAGTACTTCTTTTGTTTTAATGAATTATGATTTCTTTTTGAAGCTTAGTATAAACCTGAAATGAAATGTTACGGTCTCTATATTGGTATACCTGTCGTTGACTATTGTTCAGTGACTAGTAGGATTCTTAAACATCTCAGGTATTTCAAAGAGAATTCAGTGTGCGCGATTGTCCATATTGCAAGCAAGCCTACCATTTTATTTCCTGTACAAGTGTTGAATTATTGTGTGTAAAATGATATCTTCTTGCAACAGTGCAAAAAGCTACCCCAGCCATAAAATCTGACCTGAGAATTTCCGTTGCCTAATGTAACAATATTTGTAAATATCCAAGCAAACCGATGTTTTCTGGAGAAATTTCTAAAGGAAAACCCTTGAGCAAGATGTTTATTTGTATACTGTTAGGGAATGGTAAAGCAAGGAAGACGTAATAAAGAATATGATGACTATGGGGGGGGGGGAAGACAAGGGAATAATCCTAACGGTCCCATTAAATGCGTAAGAGTTGTAGGTTACATGTAAGAAGTCACGTAAGCCACCTGGCAAATAATACAGCAGAGAAAAAATGGGGGGGAACAAATTACCCAATAGAGATGCGAGGATGGGAGAAATTTGTCTAGATTTTTCTAAAAGCATGTTTGAAAGAATAAAAATAGCTTCGTGAGACCGGCAGACTGCCATGTTTATTTAGTCTTGCCATTTTGCGACCCAGGGGCACTCGATCCAGATTCTATCAGTTCAGTTGGTTGGAAGAATAGACAGTCGATCCGCATTCATTCTCAGTTCAGTTCAGTTCAGTTAGTGGAAAACTGCAGTCAGTTTTGGAAGAGTATTCAGTGTGGAAGATAGGCACGGTCAGTTCATTTCCGTTAAGTGAGAGAGTATTAAGTGGAAGAGCTTTATCAGTAGAGTTCATTTGCTTCTCAGGATTAGTTTATTTCAGGATCAGTCTTTATCAAATTAAGAAACGTCAGAGTGATCGTCATAGTTAGTGTGAAAGTGGCACATGTTCTCCAGAAAATAACGGCAGTACATTTTATGTGGAATAGTTTATGAACAATAAATTGTGTTTCATCTCCCAAAACGATAAATCTTATCAATCTCCATATATTCCTTCCCCTATGGTCACAGGACCATAAAGTATTCAGCACTAGAGTCTCAACAGCCGTGGCAAAATATAAATCAGCCGAAAGCAATCGTCGAGAGGAGAGCATTCAGAGAGATATAGAATTATTAATGCAACCCATCAACCCTTAATCTGAACAATTAATCTAATCTAATTAACCAAAACGTTCCCTCCAATCTGCATATTTAATTAACACATTCTCTCTTGATTTAAAACCACTGCAATGCTGCACCATGATAATGTACGGGTGCATATCGCAAATGTTGCTAGTGAATATCTCATAAAAAACACGTGAGTCATGTTCCTCACCCTTCCTTCGGTTCAAATTTAGCGCATATTGAGGAAACACCTTCGTGGGAGACATTTTTCATCATAGAAGCAGTGGTGAAGACTGTGGGGGCTATTATTAAGGGTCTGTCATAAAATGGTTCCCAGTATGTCTTTGAAAGTTAGCAGAAACGCTGGGACAGGTGCGTTGCATCCAAAAGAGACTTCTTTGAGAATACCATCAAAATTATGCAGATAAGTAAAGATATGCTGCTAAAAAATTATTATTGAACAGCCTCGTAAGACAACACGTTAATAACAGGATTTACCTGAAAAGAACGTAGACAGCTGAATGTAGAAACCACAGGAATGAGAGAGGGCATTGACAAGGGTACACTTGAGAATGTCAAAAAATGTGGTGCGAGCGTAGGGTTGCGCTTACAAGATATGTTGCAAAACTTCATGTATAATTCAGCTTGATTTTTCTGTTATTGCTTTAGAAGCTATAAATTACTTAAACGGATCTCTTTGTACAAAAATCAGATATTGATTGGCGTTGGCAAAGGTAAGACTTCTGTATTGCGTCTGTTTTCAGCACTGGATCCAGCAGGTCCGCTGTTCGAGGGCACTTCTCCAGAAGTTCGAGTGGATGCACAAGATGCCAATTTTATGGAGGTAGCTCACACCAATGGCAAACCCTTAGGATATGGAATGTGGAGTCCTGTGGGTGAGTGAAAAAACAGACATGTTCTCTACTTGCCTCTAGAGTAGCATTGTCAGAGATGCAAGCTCCAAAATCGGTTGCGCACTTCGGGGTTGAACTGCAAATCCCTACGAAACCACTGCTATGTTTACGTTCGTCTCTAGGTTCTGTTCAAAAGTGTACTCTTAACATCACATTCAACCTAGCTGCCATGTAACATTCGCTTCATTGTAGTGTTCAAATATTTCAGTTAAAAAAAAAAAAAAAACTATATTTGAAAAACTAGGGTCAAATAGAATTGCAGATAAGCAAGTAATATTTCAGCTTCTCTTCATTTAATAATAATAATAATAATAATAATAATAATAATAATTGATTTGATTTATTGATTTATTTACGGACGCTCTTTAACATCTCAGGTCATCAGCGTCCCATTCAACTCAGGGCTTGAAACGGTCGACAAATTTTGCTCAGAGGCCTCTCTTTCAGGCTTGAGGTTCTTTTACGTGCCGCAAATGTACGACACGGGACCCACGGCTTTACTTCCCTTCCGAAGGAAACCATACTTAGGATTTTTACGTCCGAAAAAATCCATCGGTCCTGGCCGGGTTCGAACCCACGATCTTGGGTTTAGGAGGCAAGTATGGTAACCACTACACCACCAGGACCGACGTGATGATGATGATGATGATGATGATGATGAAACTTTTTCTAAAAAGAAACTTGTTGATTAGGAAAAATTTAAAAGGTATCTCTTCATAAAGAATTATTGTTCTTAATAATTAATATATCATTCAACAGAATTATATAAAGGGCCCCAACATCATCACTAAAAGCAAATGTGCAAGCATGACTACGTGAAAATAATTTATAATAAGACTTATTAGCAACAAAACCAGTGCGGAACGAATTTGTAAGACAAGAAAGACGTCATAGGAAATATGAAATTGATAAAATGACAAAATTACAAGGTTCTGATATAGTGCGACTACTCCTATCATTGTGAGTTCAATGCCTGGAACTGCCGCGGGAGGCCAAGTCGTGAAGGCGCGGACTCGTGAGAGGAAGTTTTTTTTTTTTTTCCAGGTTTTCCTCACTAACTGACTAATGCCTAGGAGGTATCCTGACCTTAGACCTGAAATGCTTCCTTCCTTTAAAAAAATTCTTTTCCAATATATCATTTCATCTAATGTATCATCAGTGTCCGCCGCCAGTGGTGCCTCACTAGTAAAAACGGGCGTTAAACACTGTTCAAAAAATGTCATAGAAATGATATGCGCGGAAGTTAAGAATGACGTTGCTTAACATAAATACTTTTTTTTTTTAACGAATGACGTTAACTTTTTGATGGAGACTTCTGTGGCCAAAATGACAGTGAAAAACTGGAATTATTCATGGGAGCATGTAAAAAAAGTCGAACGGTTTTTTTAGCACAAAGATTATTTAGTGGACGATGTTATGTTTTATATTTAATTTAAATTATTTTGATAACGAGATACAGAGGAAGTTCGTCATGCAGGAGCTGCTAAACTAAGTGAATTCCTCACCTTTAACTTTAAAAAAGAGTATAAAACACCATATTATAGCGTATTAATTAATTAATGAAATAAGTTATGGCATTACAGTGTGGTATTAGGGGAACAAAATTAGAATTCTTGCAATATATTATTATTATTATTATTATTATTATTATTATAATGGAAATCAAACAAAATTTAATAGTATACTATTAAGTAAAAGCAATATATGACCACCGATAGACAAAGATATACTGCTCGAGTATTTTTAAACATTTTTAAATTTAGCCATTTTATGAAATGAGCCCTTAATATTATCTTTACATTCACTAAAATAACAGAAAATTTCAAGTACACTGCGTATTTAAGAGGAAGATGTTCGTGTTTTCTTTAAACAAAAACATTTTACCATTTAAAAACAATTACAATACACTAACAAAATATAATCTCAATCAGCAATAAACAATCGAAGGTTCCATCGATTTTCATTGACTTTGAAATTTAATTTAAATGTTATTGTAGTAAAAACATGTAACGCAAATGTTTTCTGAATGCCATTACAGAGCGCTCTTACATACAAATATAATTCTCACACACATAATAGATGAATATTTTACATTTGCTATCTTCACGACGATGCTTTTGTTAAACATAAAACATATGCACCGTTATAAATACACTTTATATGCTGAATTAATTTTTCATATCAATTTAAAAACATTTAGAGAAAATTAAACGACAGAGCACTTTATAAATTTCGATTTTCAAGTACATCTCTACTCCTAATGGTCCCATTTTCCTGAGAAACTATTTTTCTTATTTTATTTAAATGGTATATGCAGAGTTTATCTGTTAAAATACAAATATTGCGACTGCTAGAGAGATTTTTAAATTTGGGGTATAAGGTTAACCCCACTTCTAACGGTCGGATTTCTCTAATTTTCTGAAACTATATTTTTATTTTATTTAAACGGTATATAAGGAATTTCGTTGCGAAAATCAAATATTGATGCAATAGAGTGATTTTTAAACTATGGGTTTAATGTAAACTCCCCCTCCTAATGGCCCGATTTCACTGATTTTCGAAAAATATTTTTCCTATTTTATTTCAATAGTATATGCCCAGTTTTCTTTAAAAAATAATAAAATTGCGCACGGTAGACGGATTTTAAAATTTGACTTTAACCCCTACATGTTTTTCAGGTATACCCTCACTAATGGCGCGATTGCACTGATTTTCAGCAACTACTTTTATCAATTTATTTTAATAAAATTTGCCGAATTTTGTTAAGAAAAAGCAAAAATTGCAGCCACCAGTTTTTATTTTAATTTCCTCTCTAACTCCCACTAGAAATGGTCCAATTTAGCTGGTAAACGAGATAGACTAATCGATTAATTAATGACTATGTGCCGAGTTCCGCTGAGAAAAAATTGCCACCGCTAGACCGTTAACGAACACACAGACACATATGTTCATATAACATAAATGAAAAGTAAAATAACAATAACAATAACTAAAATAACAATAACTAAATAAGAAGAACAGAGTTAAACACTTAGAAAGTCACAGATTTACTATCGCAATATTTCGAACAGTAAATTTATATACAATTAAAATAACAATAGCTAAAGAAGTAGAAAAAGGATAAAACACTTGGATAGACACAGATTATCTCTCACTATATTTCGAACTTCTGGAGTTCTTCTAAGGCAAAAAGACAAGTGAAGGTAGTAAAAATAAATATTGAATATCGAAGGTAAAGTTATGTATGGAAAGAGATTAAATAAGCAACAAGTGTGTGTGTATGTGTGTGTGTGTGTGTGTGTGTGCGTGCAAGAGGGAGAGAGAGAAATAAAAATATATTCATATGTAAGATTTAAATCCGGTGGTATACGCGCTTTATGTAAAAACATAGCTGCCATTTCTCTATCTCTGAGTAAACTTTCACAGCATTGTGTAGGTAACGCATCAATAAGTGTTAGATTAAAAGCATCATCAAAATCCTTACAGTGAGATAAGGCATGTTGGGCAACCGGCAAGGGAGACTTGGTTTTAACAGAACGTCTATGATTGTTCATACCTAGCGAAACAACAGTAGAAGTTAAACCAATATAAAATGCTTTGCAAAGATTACAAGATAACATATATACGACGTTCTTGGAAGAACAAGTAGCAAATGAAGAAATGTTGAATTCTCTGTATAAATTAGGGCTGTGGAATGAATGGCGCAGCATAATTAGCGCACAGGTTTTACATTTAGGGCGTTGGCAAGAATATGAGCCAGCAAAAGGACGTGGTAAATTGAAAGGAGAGATAGATTGCAGCGAAATATACTTTTAAGGCTAAGGTACAAATTGTAAAAAAATCACTTAAAAACGAATGCATTAATATAGTATCAGGACATTCTTTCATAATAATGATGCTCCCAATTCCAGGCACTTAAGTAGTAACAGGGTTATTGAAGTGCTTATGGGAAGAACTATATATTGTTAACATGCAGAGGGTATCAAAAAATGCATACAAGTTTCAAGCAAAGAAAAAACTGTGTTAACATAACAAAACTGAATTCTCACAAACAGAAAATGATGAGCACTAATCATTTTGAACTTTTACAGCTACAACAGTTGCTCAAAATGCCCACCATCGGTGTCGATAGACTTCTGAAGTCAGGCTTGTGTAGCTAGGGCATAGGGCATACAACATCCTTAAGAGTTCCCCATAGGTAGAAGTCCAACGGAGTTAGATCCGGAGAACGCGGTACGCACGTCTCCGTTGCCTTTGAATTTCAACATTCTCGGTTTTCCAATACCACTCCATAATTGCTTTCCGCTGTTCAAACGATAATCTTGACTCCATTTTGTTGTAGCAACGCTAGCATAACGTAATGTGAGTCACATCTGTTTACAGAACATCGTACTATGCATTACTGTTGTTTTTCAGTTCAACTTTGAAATATACTAAATAAATATCTAGCTGTGAAAGTGTATATACATTTTTGACAGCCTATGTTTGTACAAGCACGCACGCACACGCGCACACACACGCATATATATGTAATAATAGTAATAATAATAATAATAACAACAACAACAATAATAATAATAATAATAATAATAATAATAATAATAATAAATATAGGACTGAAACAATGAAAATTAATCGTCACAGCTTCATCTAGTCAAATTCCACAAGTTTGTCACCTATTCCAAAACGCTGCAACCTCTTCGTAGAGTTGGAGCGTCAACACGGGCGTGAGAGGTTGAATCTCTTCTCTTTCTGTAGTATTTGTGACAGGACTCGCCAAACACACACTGTACTGAACTGCGCTGCTGGTAACAACGGAGTAAATTGCACTGAAATCAATCGCAACTAAATTAAACGTTTATTACGTATGTGTTATTTGGCGGTGAAACGATCATTATAGTTAAATTCAAGATGGCTTCATTGATAGTTCTACATCGACCTGGTCTAATCGAAACAATTCCTTTTAAGTACTGTGAGAATGAAAAAGATTTCAGTCTGGAGTAGATCGACAATGTAATCATGGAATCCTTCAATACGTCCAGTACCTTCAAACGATTTCACTTAGAAGATTTGGACCTACCGAGAGAATACATTTAGTCATTTGGAAATCTTATTAAATGACGAAAAGTGCATTTTATGAACAATAGTTTTAAGTCAAACCAAGGGCTGATGCATTTTTCTTGTTATAGCTTCAAACAATAAAAATTAGAAACCCTAATATATTTCACTCATATTTTTTTCCCATGTTCAGCAATTTCCACAGTGCTTCCACTTTTATCAGACACATGTCATGATCGGTCACCTTTCAATAAATTTTATACATCTATAATAACGCCAGTTCAAATTTACTTCAACTTTTATTGTTTCACAATTTTAGAGAGTGGAAAGTAGAAATTTGCTGTTAAGTATGCCAGCTGTAGTAGAGCAGATTCTGAGTTCGCTAGGTGACCTTAGCATCTTGCGTATTCGGAGGGTCAACCACGGAATTCACAGCTTAGAAGTTGTTGTAGTAGTACACAGTAGCATCGATCTAGGAGCCCTGCCGTTTAATGAGTGATTCGTGGGCAGGTGAACACTAGAAGATATTGATCTGATGGAGCTTAAATGAAGATTTTCAGAAACTGACAGACTTTAGAAAAGCGAGCGCTATAGCGTGCGCAAGACAAATTGGATGCATCACCTTTGAATAAAAGTCTTTAATGGCATTAGCAGCTTTTACCATGTACCTTGCTGCATTATTGATAAACAACAGGACGGTCGTCATAACGAATTCATTTGGACCAGAGAGATGCATGAAGTCGAACTGTCGATAGATTGTTGAATGATTAATTGCCTCTAAAACTTTAGAAGATTTACTTGGCCGGGATGGTTTCCATAGTCCACAATGACGAGGGCTAAGGAGCGGCCTCCAGTTAGCTATTTTTATAGAGACAATTGTTACCTTCGATTTTTAACCTAATTCTTCTTATGGTGTCCTCACAGTACTGAGGAATATACCTCTTTCTTAAAGTCGCCTCATTAGGAATTGATTGACTGTAGGTCCCATAGTTTTCCATTATTCCATAAAGGAATATTCACTGAAGTTAGAACGTCATACTGTACTTTGAAAAGTGCCAAATTTACTGCTGCAATTGTATTAATATTTTCATTTGACATCATTGTCGAGGGCAAGCATATGTTTGTGGTGTTAATGTGCTGTAGTATTGCCAATCCCTTCTCTATTGCCAGGTTAACTCCACAAATCTTGCACAACAATATCAAACCATAATTCGAAAACAGGTCTTCATTCAATTTAAAAACCATTTGGGTTAAATGATAATGCTTACATTGCTTTCAGAATTTTTAGAGCGCAACTGAACTGCAACTAATACGGACCCTTCTGCAGCTGATTTGTAGGCCACAAAAGTAATTGGTTTCCTAGATTTTCTATTTCCTTGAAAGAAGGGGGTGTAAAACAATAGCTGTCCTGGAATGCAATACCAGTCGTCTCTAGTCATATAACGTTTATATTGGCAGCAATGTAACAGTGGTGAGAAGCTCTGGTTGTTCATTGTGGCAGTTCCCAAAATGTGTGGCTGGCTATTTAAATAACTTTCTGGCAAGTTTCTAGGTAAAGTTGTAAACTTTTTAAACATATTTTTCTATTACTGCAGTTATTTCACAGTTAAGGAATGTCTCATTTAAAAAGTCCATTTTAGCTTTGCTTATACGAGGAGGGAAGCAGCACTGTAAAATACAAAATCATCTAAAACTTTGAAAATGAACCTTACATAGAAAATTGTGGAAAATAACAAAAATTGAAATTAAAGTATTTGGGTTTATATCCACGATCAGAATTCATGAAGTCATTAGCATTATCTACGATATTTTATATATAAGATTTCATAATCAACAATGTCCGACCCTGCTAACAACTAATATGTATAATGTCTACATCCTTTACAGGTTTGGTGGATTTTTATTTCAACGGAGGTGAGAGGCAGCCAGGATGTACTGCAGAAGTGGCGGAAAACGTTTTCGAATATATCATTCATGGAGAAGGTTCTATCAAAGGTAGGTAAATAAATATATATTAGTTTTCAAAATACAAGGCGCATCATAGTTTAAGAAATATTGCTGCCCTTTAATAAAGCCTAAACACTTTATTAAAAGATCACATGATTCCTTTTCAAGAAAATTCACCGTAATTGTTATCCTTAACATAAATATTTTGTAAAAGCAACCTGTCTCTAAACATATTCACTCTCTGTTTTTAAGGTAGCACATACCTCGGACTTTAGTATGTCACATTCGCAAAATAACACTGTATTAATCCTGTTGCTGATTGCTGTGCATTTCAACAGTGTGCGCATCCTTTATTTCAAATATGGAGGTAAAAGTATCAATGCCACTCAAAACCTGGAGCGTCAATAAAAACAAATCATTTAGAAGACAATAACTGAAACTGAATTTTAACTTTATGACAATCAGCCCCAAAGGGATTGCAGTAATCAACATAGGAACTTATTATTATTATTATTATTATTATTATTATTATTATTATTATTATTATTATTATTATTATTATTATTATTATTATTATTATTATTATTATTATTATTAATACTTTTTTAAAAAAATGAGGTTAATTAAACTAACTTTTTCTATGCAAAGTTTAAAAGTATAGCTTATATTGAGGTAGTGTTAAATGTTTTAATAGTTAACATTACTTTCACGCCATTTAATTTCCCTTGATTCCTGAGAATCCTTACATTTTCCTGGAGGGGAGAAGAATGAACCTCTCACATCTTCTTCAGTGCAAATGTCTGCCCGCGGATTTCTTTACGTATTAGGAATTCGTTGGTCTTACTTTCATCTCCATATGCTTCTGTAGCGTCAACCCGCTACGTCCATTGAACAAGCTCACTACAGCTAACAGCGTAGAATAAGTACTTATAGTTTGAACGCGAACCACAACGTTGCTAATATGTAATATACTTTAAGACTCAATAAACTAGAGAGCACAACAGATACTACGCATTATGGCCTGAATCCAGCGGGGGGTATAAATAGGCCGACCAAGGCTTATACCGCCACGGGTGGCCGAGGTTGTTAAGGAGGCTTGAACTCGTGAACGGGAGGTCAGGGGTTTGAATCCCACCAGGACCGTCCTACCTGACTGAGGGTTTTCCAGGTTTTCCTCAGTCCTCATAAATGGCAAACGCCGAGGAGCTACCTTAAACTTAGGCCTGGAACGTTTCCTTCCTTAAAAAATATCCTTTCCCAATATATCATTTCATCTCATGTATCATCAGTGTCTATCACCTGTGGTGCCTCTGTAGCAAAAACGGGCGTTAAACACCATTCATTCATTCATTCATTCATTCATTCATTCATTCTCATCCTGTCAACCCGTGGCGTAGCCGTACCGACCTAACGATCCTGGACAGCGTTGCTGCAACGCTGCTGAAGCGGAGCCTCGTCGGTATTGGCTAAACCGCAGACACTCTATCGTCCGGTATGACGAACCCAGCGCATGCCCTGTGACCCACCTCGCCAGAGGAAGAGCTGGGGCAGGGCACACGGCGCCATCACGGGCCGATTGGGCACCTCTCGCAGCTAGCATGCAACCATGGACAACTTCTGGTCCACAACAGCTTCTTTACAAATTTTATAGAAAGTTTACTGTACTTTCAGAATTTTGTGATTAAACCAAGGAAGTTTGTCGCACCAATGATATTGTAAAATTTTCTTTTCTTAACACCATTAGTTATACTGTTTGTCTAGAAAAAAAATAAATAAAGCACCTTTTGGGAAAGAGAATGTCCAGGTGTGCATATATGAAGGGTATGAAAATTATATCAGTTCAGATAACAGAGGCAATGTAACGGTGCTCGTTTCGAATATTTTCAAGCCACATTTAGTTGCTTTGTGAAAATAAAATATGCTGATTGCCATGAATATTTAGTGTAGCTCAAGAAATGACGGTATATCTTAATTGAATATAAAATGAAACACGTGAATACAGTGAGTGACAGCCGAGCGGACAACACACTTCTTAACAATTATATAAAACTTTATTACGAATGTACAAGTTCGCGCCCTCCATATTCCGATTCGTTTTAAAGTTTAAGAACAACAATATGAACTCTTTTGTTCCTTTTTTGTCAGGAATCACTTCCTGAAGTTTGTCCAGATAGTTTCTGTTCACTAGGTATGAGCTCTTTGTTATAAATGATTTTGCAACATGATAATCCTTCCCACTATTTGCGGGCTGTCTATCATTACGCTCCTTTTAGATGCTCGTCATATGCAAGCATAAGGCTTTTCTTAGTCTCCGTGGATTTGTACGCTTTTACTTCAGTGTTTTGTTAATGTAGTATTTAAAACTGAAAATGGGTTACTGCATGAACCATAAAACAGGCATTACGCTAAAGTAAGACTAACCGTGACAGATTAATTACCGAAATACTGTCACGACCACTTTCGTGACGTGGAGGTGAGCAGTGGTGAGAGGTATGATGGAAAATACTTTACTCGCTTGACAGATCCATTTATTAATTATATGAATATATGATTACATGTTATACCTGTTGGTGTCGAGTTGGAATAATACATATTATGCAATGTTGATATAAGTTCCTACATGACGGAGTTCTCACCTTAGGGGATGTGTCGGCCGTTGTAGGAGGAAGAGTAGAATCACGTCGCCGTCAGCGGCGTCGATCCTGCAGAGCTCGCAGAAGCGGCAACTACGGCAGGGCCCAGCGGGTGAGGACCTTGTCGAATAGTCTAAGAGCGCCGTCAGTGAGCTCTACAGCTCCTTATATAAAATATGCTTGCCTAGGGGGGTCTCTACATTGTCAGGTCGGCATTACCAATCATGGTGTACCAACGCCCTAGATTTAAAATATATCAACCAATACAAGAACACTGAGTAGGTGTTCTGAATACTTCCTAGTGACGTATGACAGGCTCCGGGTGCAGCATAATTCTGCATGGTGCTGATGTCATGGTAAAGTCCCTTAGGGAGTGCCATAGGAAGTGGTTAACCAATTGATTCTTGCAACATCTTTGTACTCACTGAACTAGCAAAGTTTACTTAAGTTAAAGAATCCTTATGAAATAAGAAACGTCCCAAAAGTATATTAATTTAGTAATTTATGATGCTCCTCAACGGTGTATGTGACAATACTATCAGCAACCACTGACAGAGTAGTCAAGAGGTCTAACAAGCTAGTTGAACAACAATCAGTATGTAGAAAGTGCGCCCCATAAATCAACATTTTAATTATTTTTTTTAGTAATAAAAAATTCTACAAGCCCACCTAGCCATGGAATTTTTGAAATTGTAACAGAACTAACTGAACTAAATGACAAGAATTGGGAAAGCGAAAAACTAGTGAACAGTATAAATCCATCAGGGAAACTACGAAAAAGTGAGCATGGCCGGTTTCAAGGGATTTGAATCCGGAAGTGTTATCGCCTGAGCCAGGTCGTTCGGTAAACCTCCAGTATTTAGGCACGTCTTCAAAATTTAAACAAGAAGATGCTCCAAAGGTTGGATCATGCTTCTTGTGAGACTAAACGATGCTTACTAAATGTATCTTTATTAAAATTAAAAATCATTTAAAACAGACATAAATAATATTGATGTCACAACCGATCATTACACCATTCAATATGAAAGACGCAAGCGTAAATATTTAGCCAATCAAAACATGAACAAGCGAAGATCAACTAACAGCTGATTGAAAATGGCTGCTTCTAAGCATAAGGCGGTAGCGTTTATGCATATGCAAAGTGCAGTAACTAATTTGCTTGGAATAATATGAGCAAGGATATCTTTCTTATAATGCAATTAACCTTTTGTCCATTGACGCCATTCTGTCTACATAGTCACTGATCTTTAGCTCTCTCTATCGTAACTTACCCTTACACGGAGCACGGAACTGCTGCTAGCTGCTGCAAGTCCCAAGCGTTAGCGGAGAGAGCCGAACTACTATGCGTGGCCGCAGTGTAAATGTTGCATGTATTATTTTGTTGTTAAACATAATGTAATCTATCCGTTGTCCTCCGTAACTTTTAAATATATATTGATAGGGGATTGTTAGACGGGTAAACTATTGTAACGGTGGCAAATTTGCTCTTATTGAAATTCATAATTTATTCAGATATATACATATATATATATATATATATATATACATACATAAAAAACACTCGTTCTCAGAATTCTCATCACGTGACCAAGAGCCAAGCTCGAAATATCCGTGTGGTTTTAGTGTTCAATTTTACGGTTTTTAGTGTGAAATTTTATGTGAACTTTTTTATATTGCACTCTGAATGTTTTTTTATGAATTTTTATGCTTTTTAGAGGTTTTTATTACTCCATTAATATATATACTAATGCTAACCTCGGGTTAATGCTAGAAACCGATGGACCCAGTGGTTTTTCGTAAATATAAATTGATAACTATAATGGTGACTATGGATAAATTCTACCATACAGCTCTACAAATAGAGCAGCTGTGTTCTGATTGACTGATTTCTTAAGTTTATGTTAGACATAGACGCAAATCCTTGGACCTTGCACGCTTCTAAGTTTACGTCTAATTGTACGTTTATTTTTATGTTTACGTGCTTCATTGTGAATGGTTCCATTACAATACATAGCATCTGCTTTTACGTTTAAGTTTAATTTTCATTGTGAATGGGTTTTTAAGAACTTCTTGCATTAGTGGAGTCTAATTTACTTCAAATTTGGAGTAAATATTAGCTGACAGTAGTCTTCGAAATTGAAGACATCGTTTTTTATTTTTGGATTTTATTTTTGTTTAATCAATAGCTATATTAATTATTAGACCTAATAGTATTAGACTTTTGTTTGCTAATTGTACAGTTAAGTTTCCTGGTCGGATGATTTTTCTAATTGTTTCAATACACGCTACCCTAACCTTATATCTTTTGAGATATTATCTCATCTTTCTTCCCTAATTTCTCAATGTAAACTCTTCGCTGGTGATTATTATTAAAATACACAATGGTCTTAAAACCAGCATGTAAACGCTATGAGTATATATGGCTTTAGTTATAAGCTCTGTTCGTCACGCAATGCTTTACTTCTCGGCTATTTGGTGTCCGGAGCCGGCGGCACCCCTACCCTCTTGTCATGTTTCCGAATGTTCGGAAACAAATTCTGGTCTTAAAAAGGGTACACAAGTACCACATAACAAATGTAACTCACTCCTGATACACACTATGGTTGGTAAACACATCATGTGGTTCACAACGAGGATAGGCTGCCTTGCATTGTCTAATTCTAATAGCAGTAGTAGGTTATTTCAATAAAGATTAACAAATACTAAATTAATTATCCGGCGCACGGGTCTAAACAGATCGTTCCTGCTATTTATACATACGAAAAGTTAACGAAAAACACATATATACACAGAATTACAAACACTAAGGCCCGGTCTCACAGTTCAAGCGTAAGCCCTAGCTTAGTTAATCTTTCTTTCAACTTAAGCCCCTCGAGTTTTACACTTACGCTATAACCTTTAGCTCTATTAAGCTGAAGGTCGTTTGATACAGCTGAAGTTGGCAATGCATGGGCATGCGCGGTTAGTTCAACGTTTGTCTTTATTTTTTTTGTTTATTATTTACGATTCTGCCAAGAAAATAAAGTGTACGACTATAATATAATATAATAATATTTATTTTGGAAATGAGCGACAAAAAAGGACAGGAACTTTCACAATTGAAGAAATTACCATGTTGCTGCAGAATGTTTAAAAGTGCAGACACATCGTAGAATGCAAACTGTCTGACAAAATGCTACGGAAAAAGAAAAGCCATATTTGGGGTATTTCAAAATAGTTCAACGGCAACAACAGTACTGTTTTTAGGGATGCGGGAGTTCAAAAAAAGCATGACAATATGAAGAAAAAATACAAAAAAAAAAGCAGTACAGTGATGAAAAATGCGCCAATATGGTACAGGTGGAAGACCCAATGTGCCTTCATCAATAACAAAACTTGACGAGGAAATCAAGGCACTTACGAGATACAAGTCGATGACTTCGAGTCTGTATGGGACCCTTGCAAAATACAAGGTAAGTTAATTAGGTTTTTTTAAATATTTATGTTATGATAATTTAATGTAAATATAAATTGTATGTAGACACACTGTACTTCTTGGTGAATTAATTAAAGTACTTTAATCTTATTAATTTTAATTTCAGATTCTACCTCTGGGGTTTCTGAAAAAAGCGAACAAATATCGAAAAAAAAGTCTATCCATAGACCACATAACCGGTTGGTTCACCTACAATGTTGCGACAGTCAATAACAGAGGAGCATCTATTGCTAGATGAAGGAACAGTAGTAAATGAGGAAGAATTCTATACCAAGTACCTCTGGTAAGTGTGCAGTCTGAACATTTTAAAATATGTTGCATAATTAAATTAGAAATTATATTAACTAATCAAATATTCAGTTATTTAATTGTGTACATTAAATAATAATAGATAAATGCTACATGAATTCTTACAGTTTCATAAACTGTGTAATGTATTTATATTTATAAGTAAAAAGAGTAGAAGGTTATGCTGCTAAACTTATTTTCTAGGCGCAGTCTTAGAACCAGTAGCGAGGAGCACAGAAAATGAACTCGGCCATATAAGCCAAAAGGAAAAGCAGTATGGAGTAAGTGGGAACGTGTGGCAGAAACCAAGCTACAACTTCAAAGGGAAGAAGTTCAGGCTCAAGCTTAGTTCGGAGCTTAAGCTACATTAAGCTTCGCTTAATTGACTCTTGGCTTAAGCTAGAAGGGGCATGGTTTAAGCTTGGTTATTATTGTATGTCAAAATGTTTTCGGAAGAAAAAGATACAAGTGAGGAAGAAAATGAGTTTCTTCTGCCTCATATTGAAAGGCTAAGGAGACCAAGAACATTTAGTACACATTCGGATCATTTTAATCTATGGATTCTGAATTCTACAAGAGGTTCAGCTTAAGTAAACAGTCAGCAAACGGAAATCATAGGAGATGAAATAAAACATGAAACAAAACATGAAACACGCTGGTAACAATATTAGTAATGCATAAGTCATAGAGGTATTATTTATTTTAAAAAACAATTAAAACTTTTAAATAGGGATTTTTATTATTTCGGGAACAAGACTCTATCGCGGAAACAACGTTTCTTCTTACTTTGAGGTTATAAACAACAGGTGTATGCAGATAACAACAGGCGATTTCTGCGGCATTCATGAGAGAAAGATTTATAACATTTCGTTCAACGCATGAAGGACATCGACTTGTATTCCGATAAATGCCTTGATTTCTTATCACGTTTAGTTAATGATGAAGGTGCATTGCGTCCTCCATCTGTACCATATATTGCGCATTTTTCATCGCCGTACTTTTTTTTTTTTGTTTGTTTAGTAGTTTCCTTCATATTGTCATACTTTTTTTTTAAAATCCCACATCTCCAAAAATAATAAGCAGTTGAAGTTGAACTCTCTTGAAATATCCTTCCAAATCTGGGTTTTCTTTTGACGTAACATTTTGTCAGACTGCTAGCATTCTACAACGTGTCAGTACTTTTTAACAGTCTGTAATTTCTCCTGTTGTAAAATTTGCTGTTCCTTTTTGCACCTCATTTCCAAAATAAATATTATTACATTATATTATCGCCCTACACTTTATTTTCTTAACTTAGCAAAATCGTAAATAAAACAAAACAAAGAGCAAACGTTGAATTAACTGCGCGTGCCCATGCATTACCAACTTCATCTGTATCAAACAATGTTCAGCTTACCAAACCGAAAGGTTATAGTATAACTGTAAAACTTGAGGAACTTAAAGCTTGAACTGTAAGGCCGTGTGTTAATCATGTTTAGGAAACAACCCTTTGTCCACTCATGATGTGAACAATTATGCAATTAATAAGCACCAAAATTATCAGTACGGCACCAAACAGGAGAAATACATATATATATATAAAGAATAGAAAATAAAAAAACCAACAGAATTACCTTTAAAGTATGTAAATACATTATGTGCTTTGTTCTCTCTAGCCAGAGATTTTCACTTCTCCATCTTACCTTACTAATAAATTTACATAGTCCCTGCCAATTATTCTTATGCAATACCAAATACCGCCCTACTACTTCTTGACCTCATAAAGTTTTCGTGGAGAATCTGCGACCTACAACACTCTGTAGCTTCACATTCTACAAGAACATGTACCCAAGTTGCCTTCTTACTACACATAGAATACATTCTTTCCATCTAGTGAGACGGAGCCAGGACATTGCCGTTCTGTTTTCTCCTGTCATTACATTTATATACGCTCCTTCCCTCACGTCCTTTTAATTCTGATTGTAATTCCATTGATCCTTTGTTAGAGCATTCAGTTTCCACCGCCTGCCTAAAAATATCAGTTACTTTCCTTCTAACTTTCTGCCAAACATTCTTCTAATTCTAACTTCCATCTTCCATACCCATCCCATTCCTATTCCTTCCAAATCCCTTTTTATGGCAGATGTCAGTTCCCAGTTTCCAGGTTTTTCATTTGTTCCTGATAGCAAAAGAATTTTAACAGAGCAAGGAGAGCAGGTGATTGATTTATTTGGTTTATTTACGGACGCTCTTTAACATCTCAGGTCATCAGCGTCCCATTCTTTTCAGGGCATGAAACGACCGACAAATTTTGCTCAGAGGCCTCTCTTTCAGGCTTGAGGTTCTTTTTCGTGCCGTAAATGTACGACACGGGACCCACGACTTTACTTCCCTTCCGAAGGAAGTCATACTTAAGATTTTTACACCCGAAAAAATCCATCGACCCTGGCTGGATTTGAACCCGCGATCTTCGCTTTAGAAGGCAAGTATGGTTACCACTACACCACCAGGAACGACCTCGCAGGTGAGAGGAGACATAATATTGCCCGGATATTTGTTGCATCACTTCTGAAGAAATTAAACGAGGTCTTAAATCATAAAAAAACTTATTCTTTTCTGGTATATTTAATTTTCTGTTAGAAGAAAACGTGTTATAGTTTTTCTTTTGGCTTTTGCATTAATCATAATTCTTAATAGTCATAAATAGTTTTTCTTTTTATTGGATTCTAGATGAAACTTTTTCCATTAAGTTATAACAATCCCTAGCTTCTCAGCACTCATAAAATGATTTTGTCCTATTTATTTTTCTTTTGTACGTCTTACGCTCTCGCTGTCTCTCTCTCTCTCTCTCTCTCTCTCTCTCTCTCTCTCTCACACACACACACATATTTATATATATATATATAATCTTCGTCTTCTTAACCGTCCTGTATCATCTCCAATCGTGATGCTGGTAAAGCCTCATGTTGGAAGTGTGCGTCTATTGGCTGACACGCCTTCCCTGTCAACGTGCATGTAAGGTATTTGATCTTTCCACAATCCAACGAGAGCAGACTCTCCCTAGATTTCTTCTGAAGTAGACGTAGTCGAGGGCTCTGGCTTGGGGATATATTTGGCTTTTGTAAGTACAAATTCAAGAAACCTCTTGGCTGGATACCCAGTGACCCAGGTATTAACTGTTAAACTGAAAAATCAGCATATTGTATAATATGTTTCTTTTGGATTTTAGTGACTTTCTTTCTCTTTCCGGTAATTTTATTAACTTTTTGTCAGCTATTTTGAGAGCATAATGATGTATTTAAGGTGAGCTTGCTTTGGCAATGAATTCACAGTCATACCTTTTTAACAATTTTATTATTTTATTCTTTGGGGTATGAAGGCAAGTTGTCTGCAGGTTTTTTTTTTTTTTTTTTTTTTTTTAATTACTGCCGGTTTTCCTATGGTCTAATGTAACCTTTCAGCTAGATGGACCAAGGTCTTTATAATTTTTTGTAGAGGCCTTTGTTTAAATTTTTGTTGTTATTAATTTCTTTTTATTACCATCATTGCTGCTATACGTTTAGTACATGTTATGCCGCATCTCACAACTAGTGTTTAAATATTTATAAATACTGAGTTAACAACAGTATTTAAAGAGTATTTCGGAGTTTTGTCAAGTTACACTTCTTTTTCCGGATGTCTCATGAGGTTTAAATTAGTGCGTTCCACATATTTACGACGAATGTTCAAAAAAATCATATTTTTTTAGAACATACCTTTGCTAATGGTTATAATTTTGACCACCTTTCTCAAAGTAGTCCCCGTTGGATGCAATGCACATGCCCAAAGGCTCTGTCAGTCTTCAAAGACATGCTGGAAACATTTGTTTGACAGGTTCTTCATAACCGCCTACGCAGTCTTCATCTTTGCTTCTGTGATGTCTCCCTTGAAGGTGATTCTTCATTTGGGGAAAATGAAAAAGTCACATGGGTCTAAATATAGACTATAGGGCACTTCATATTGCATTTTGTGAGATATTCAACAATTATATTTGTGATGTTTACCATGCATTATCGTGATGCAGCATCCAACTTGTAGCACGGAAATATTTGTATGACCTTTAGTGTGCGACATGGCTTTTTGCAGTTTTCAGGAC
The DNA here is from genome assembly GCA_030762175.1 of Metallyticus violacea. NCBI lineage: Eukaryota > Metazoa > Arthropoda > Insecta > Mantodea > Metallyticidae > Metallyticus > Metallyticus violacea. The sequence goes on from CM060836.1 coordinate 97,229,511, forward strand.
ATTCCTGTAGTATCGACAGGTAACAGACCTGTCAATACTACAGAAATGTTCTGAAAACTCTAAAAACTTGTGAGAATGTATGATGTACTGATAAATAATTTCTTGATTATCGAAAATGAGATGGTCGTAACTTTTCCAGTAGAAGCAACCATTTTTTTTTTATGTTGGTGATGATGAAGATTTCCACACAGAGCTTTTCTGTTGCTCTCTGTATGGAAATGACGTAGCCAAGTTGAAACTCATTATACACAAAACACCTGCAACTTTTCTTTTACCAACGTGCAGATGCTACCCAATGAAAATTTCAGCATTTCTGAAAGTGCTCTTAATGTTATTTTACATTCCTCTCTCACAATAACAACGGTGTTAATGTTTTCTTCCATTAAAGCATTAACTGGAGCTCGGGTACACCTTTCTTCCTACCTTATTAAAAATAGAACAAATGTATAAATTATAGCATAAAGTTTATTCGTATTCTATATTCGTTTTAATGTGATTGTATTTCTGTTCCCCCGTTAGTCATTCAAGAAGAATGCTTTGTCATCACTTGAATTTACAGCTATCAACAAATTCAAAAAATATAAAATTTGCTCGCATAATTGCACACACAATAACATTTCTGGATAGTTTTTTTTAAGCGTGTGAAGTTCATAGTGTTCTCCTTCAAACATATCGATCATTTTCTCTCTTTCTTCCACTCTTAGGCGCAACAAGCTGACACTTGAAGGACTGTGCAAAGTAACTTTTATTCTCTTTCCACTTTTCTGTTTATCCTTTACCGTACAGTGTACAGCTCGCGAATATGGACAGATGATTTTAGAGCAACGCGTTTTGGTGTGTAACCTTTATTTTAAATATCAATTAACTTCTCGTGTGCCTTGCGGAGTTGACTATACAGTCATAATTCTAGGCTACCTTCATTATGTTAATAAATTGATTGTAGTAATGATTACATGGGCACTGGAATTAAGAATGCCGAGTTATGTTTATTAAAGTAATGAGTTAGTTGAATATTTAATATGTACGTATATAATTTGATGATTCAGAAGTACCTTTACTATGGATCGATATGTTTATTCCTTGTATGGGTTTCTGTGATATGTAACGGCCTTTGCAAAAGGCTATTGTATTTATTTTCGTTTTGTGTTAGCTTTAGCCATATGTGGGAAATTCATTAGGGAAGGTCAGAATTCTTGTAGAGTGTGTGGACAGACAGCTCGCATCCCTTCTTACAATACAACTAATAACAAAAGGAGAAAGAAAGGTTCTTTTGTGAAAGACACGCACCAGGTATTCGGAGAAAAGATGGGATCGAACTAGAAGCCGACAAAGAGGTCTAGACGGGCCAGGCTAGAAAAATTTCTATAAAGGGGTTGTTAGAACCAAATATAAGGAACGCACTTTGAAAAAAAATAGAAATGTAAAAAAGAATTAAAATGACAAAAAACGATACGAAGTATTTTATTACAGACAGGGTAAAGCGCAAACCAAAGAATTCTGTCGCCCAGCCAGAATAATAGTAATAGGAAATATACGGGCGTTATCTCAACATCTTAGCTCCCAGATCTAGGATAGCGAAGGGAAAATTGGAAACGGAACTCTCCAAATTTTATCAAAGGCAAGGCCAAAATATACGACAGGGGCTACTTTCCAGGAAATCCCAGGCTGTGGAAAAAATGAAAATAGCCGGAGCAGAAGTAGATTGTAAACGATTTGTAATAGTATTGAGAGTAGGAAGTGGCAAGGACAGCATAGTAAGGCAAAGAATTGAGAGGGAATGTTAGATCCAATACAGCGAAGCAATAGGTATTGATTAGGCAGTGGCGAGCAGTCAGGTATTGATAGACAGGTATCTTGAACTTGAATAAACTGTTGGTTAAGAAATCAATCTCGTGGGTCTTTTGTGTAATTTATTCCCTGTTCCCGTATATATAATTGAGCCACGAAACACACTAGTGAACCCTGATACTCGTCATAAATGAATTAGTGCAACCGACAGAGCTACGAACCGGTAGATCAACACTTAGCATCGAACCACCGCATCCCCCCTACGCACATGAAATACACACCCCCTTACCTAAAACCGTTCCACATAACGCAACCAAAGTGGAGCATTGAAACAAGGAACATTATTAAGTACACTAATCATCCAACTATATCAAATCACTCACCCCTCTCTCCGAAAACCGCTCCAACTAAAAACATTCCTGATCAGATCTCATTCCAGAACTGCAATGAACGACAGTTCGCACAAATTTGAATATACTGGTTAAGAGCAAAACAAAATACACGAACAAAGACGTATAATTTTAGTAGAGAGAGAACTAAACCAAATTGGCGGAAATATTGTATGTTCGCTAACAATATCGTTCCCAATTTTAAGTTTCGTAATGAATTGGAAAATATTAGCAATGATATCAGAAACCTTACAGTGGCCGCAATTAATCGTTTGTTTTCCCGATAAAATGTCTATTTGGCCTAGAATGAACGTAAATGCCAACACATTCTTAAGTAACTTACGTGCATTATTATAGGTATAACACTCTGTAAAGAAAGTTCGTCTGCGCATGCGTACTCATAAGGAGAGAGAGATCTTCCCCCTACCTCCCTAAGAATGTTAGTTTGCGCACGCGTGGCCGTAAGTAGGGAGAGCTCTTCCTCCTTCCTTCCATTCGAGACTGCTATTTCGCTTACTCCATCTTTGTCAGAAAAAAATCAAGTTTCATCACATTGCATATTTTAACGCAAGCAACAACATATGAGCAGTGGTTAAAATATGATTAATTGTTTGTCATAGAAGATTATTGATTGTTCATAAAACGACATCTCTCATTTTCTTCTCAGTGTGTAAATGTAAATGTAGCCAAAGAAACTGTTCCTTGTTGCATGCATGCTTGCTTGCTTGGCCACCCAGCTGGCCAAGTCAACAAAATCATCAGTATAGAAATCAGTTCCCTCAAGTTTAGCAAACTCTTTTGACTTTATTATTTAACGTTCTCCAGTTGTTTTGTTTTTCATGCATGTTCCTGTAGTGTTTTTGTTTTCATTGTAGTCACTAACATCATCTCTAATGAAAAGCTTCATTTTGTAAGTTTATGTTATCAATCTTATTTTGTGTATAGGCGATGTTAAAATCTTTTCAACACGATAACTCCTACTTCATAAAAATATTCAACAATGTTTGGAAGGCCTCAATTCGGTCCTGATGGTGTAGTGGTAACCCTACTTGCCTTCCAAACCCAAGATCTCGGGTTAAATCCCGGCCAGGACAAATTCTACAAATTCTAAGTATGGCTTCCTTCGGAAGGGAAGTAAAGCCATGGTCCCGTGTCGTAGATTTACGGCACGATAAAGAACCTCAAGCCTGAAAAAAGAGGACTCTGAGCAAAATTTGTTGGCCGTTTCACGTCCTGAATTGAATGAAACGCTAATGACCTGTGTTAAAGAGCGTCCGTAAGTAAACAAAATAAAAAGGGAGGTGAAAGAAGGCCTCAAGAAGTCTAGCGTGGTAAATATAATGCAGCACAATACGTTGAAAGAATAGTTCAGGTATAGCTGTTTCTTTGTTTTAAAATGTTAACAGAATATGATAATATAAACAATGAATGAATGAGGTATTTATTCAAATTAACATACACACTAACAACTTTACAACCTTCTTACGGATCCACTGGTCCGTACGTGCCTTTCATAATACACAAAAAGCACATTATTTAAATAAATAAGTTCGTCATACCTCCATTGCTTAACAGCAACAACAACAATAACAATAATCTCAATATTAGCTTCATATACATATACAGAATATAGAGCCCCTTCCCCCTTGTCAGTGGAATAAGTAAACACCATATAGACATTTTATTCAGTTTAGTTCCCCTTGCCCCTTCGGCCGGTTTTCAGCCTTTTCAGACCTGAGCTGTCTCACTTTCAACAAGAATTTGCCTACCTGCTCCTCATCCTTACCTAACAGCAGAGCCCAGCATTAAATAATGGAACGGGCAGAATTATTATTAAGTAAACAAGACTGACGAAGTTAGTACGTTGGCAGAATTTAGTCGGAGAGGGGAGCGCGGAGAGAGGTGGAGCTGAGACGATGGAGGGGGAAGTGACCTAGCAGCACACACTTTACGGCGAATCTTGACACCAACTTCGTTTTCAGCGTGGTATAGCTTTAGGAAGCTGGCGTAGCTAACTGCAGTACGCTTAACACCGATAGGTTTTTTTGATTGATTGATTTATTTATGGACGCTCTTTAACATCTCAGGTCATCAGCGTCCCATTCAACTCAGGACGTGAAACGGCCGACAAATTTTGTTCAGAGACATCTCTTTCAGGCTTGAGGTTCTTTTTCATGCCGTAAATGTACGATACGGGACCCACGGCTTTACTTCCCTTCCGAAGGAAGCCATACTTAGGATTTTTACGCCCGAAAAAATCCATCGGTCCTGGTCGGGTTCGAACCCGCGATCTTGGATAGGAGGCAAGTATGGTAACCACTACACCACCAGGACCGACGCACACACCGATAGGCAAAACACTATGTTAGTGCACGAGGTTTACAGCTAAAGCCAAAAATTATTGCAAATAGTAGCAAGTGCATCTGCATCCTGCAAATGTCATAGATTAAAATATTACAATTGGTGGCTTTTCTGTTGTAATTTCAACATTAATACAACACAAAAATAAATTACTTAGCAAAATTATTGCAAATAGTAGCAAATGCTGTGCAAATGTCATAAATTAAAATATTACAATTCGTGGCTTTTCTGTTGTAATTTCAACATTAATACAACACAAAAATAAATTACACAGCAAAATTAACAAAATAAGTGGCTGAACTTGATTAAAGTGGTTGTATCATTAAAACTGTACTTTATCATTTTACCTGTTACAGCTGACATCCTCAACTACGTTTTATGTTCGCACTTGCGAGCCGTCACCTATTACATTGAGGCTATAGCAAATGAGAGCTGTGTGTTCTGGGGCAAGAAACAAAATCACCAAAGTGAAGTTATCAAGTAAGTCAGTCTAGTACATGTATAGCAAATGTTTTCTATTCTCTACTCTTTAAAATATAGACATGAATGCGTTGAAGCACGTACAAAAATACTGTTTGTTTCTTTATTTCTTTTCTGGCTGCTGAACTACAGAATGTCCCTAAAAGTACTTTACATCTTTGTCATTATGTAACTCGACTTGTAACGGACATAGAGGGAAAAGACTTCACCAACTTAAAATTTTTTGTTCAGTCCATTTTAAAAAGCACGGTCTTAATGGCACGTAAAGGCGGGAATAGTTGGAAGACGTAAACAAAGCAGAGCTTGTGTTAAATTTCCCACTCCACGAATTAGGAAGGGGATACACGTTGTGCCGATATTAAGCGCAGTGAAACGAGTTATTCCTGTAGTGATAAATATTTCGGGGACTTCATTTCATATTTAAAGTCATGAAACACATGACGTTAGTAATGATACACATATAAAATATATAAATAATGCAAACTTACTAAACAAAATCAAATCAGAAATACTATAAAGAGTTACAAATCACTTCCCTTTAATATATTGCAGGCGATACATTTTAATTGTACTGAAGTAAGATATTTTGATGACAGATTATAACTTGTATAAAATTTACAGAAATATTTCTGTAAATTCAGCTGTTCAAAAGAAAATAAACTACCCTTTTGAACTTAGATTACCCCATCAGCAAAATTGACCTGAAGCATAACTAAGAAATAAGTGTGACGAACACAAAACTAGGTTTTAGTTTTGTTTAAAATGTTAAATAAATATTTAAAATTATATTGTATGATGAAACCATTAGCAACAATATTTATAGATATAAGGTTTTTAACATTACAGTTGTTATCAGAAGTCGGCTTTGTAACGAAAGCGAGGTATTATAAAGAATCGTAACGTTGACAAGATATAAGAACATGATATTGTATAAGAGTACACTATATATCCTAGTTGGTGAAACGTACTGTATAAACCCAAACATAGTAAGACGTAGAAGTAATAAATATTAAGGGTAACGCCTTGCCACCCAGAGGTGACGTGATCTGAAAGGGTCCTCAGAGAAACAAAAGCAACAAACAATCCTCTTTTTTTACTCACTTAAAATATTATGCCTACGTGTGCATGCTATAGATAGACAGAATTATTGTGCTGACGAAGTATTGTTTAGTTTTAAGTTTAACAAACCGAAACTATGAACCTCTTGGAACTTATGATGACAGGACCTGGTAACTGTTAACCTCATAGTGTTTTAACAATAGCTCTTATGTCTAGATTAGGTGATTATTACCCCTCCTTGGGCATTACACTTGTATAAAAGGCCCCTGAATTTATTCAAAGAGGAGAGAAGTCTTGGTGCTTGCAGGATCCACGTCCATCTGTATAAGAAAACCCTTTAATAAATGCTTATACTTTTAACAGAGTGGGTTGAGATATTCAGCATTCGTCTGGAAACACCTCGTTTTTCCTGGAGGAGTCGACATAACTCGATTCCCCGAAGTGACGCCTATTATGCCGATATAACATCCCTTCTCGTCTTAGCCATGGAGACTGAATAAGGAAATTGTAGCACCGCATTAAACAGAAGAGCATCACCAAGTTGTAAGTCAGTCGACGGACTTCACAACTTGGACTTCGTTTAATAACATCCTGGTGGCATCTCGGCCGGCGGTATTACATATTATTGCAACAGAAATTGTAAAATATTCAAATGCAAGATCTTAAATAGTAGGGTCAAGCATTATTTATATCTAGAAGGTCATTGAGACGTCTTCGAAATGGATTTATTAGGTTCTCAAAATATTCTGGGTCTTTTCGAATGTCTTCCCTAACTTGTATACAGCGTTCCGTTTCGCACTTGTTAAGAGCCTGATCCCATTCGTGTTCTATTAATTCAAATCATGTGGTTTAGTCAGTCAATCCAGGAAGTCAGGATGTGGAGCAAAGAATTTTCTAACGCGACAAGCTCCGCGGAGGATGCTGCTATTTTGCAGCAGTCTAATAACTGGAACTCCCTCTATGGGGAATTATCTCTCTCTTGTTTGTGTTCAATCTTCTTCTATGTGTGTAAAGAGCGTTATTCTAGTTACTAACAACTCGGAAGAGCTTTATCACTTAATATTTCATCATATTCGGCTGCATCTATGTATGGTGTAGTATCAGCTCTACATATCCAGAACCAGCGATCCGTCTCAAGTACGACACAAGTAATATGTTCCACTAATGTGTTTTTGCGCGTTCATTTTTTTTTATCAAAATGCTGGACATTAGGGCGCCAGCACACACGTTGCTTACTTGAATGGGATGAAAATAATTTTCCATCCAAGCAATTTTTTTAATTGGTGTTTAACGCCCATGTTTACTACTGGGGCACTACAGGCGGTCCAACCAAATTGTGATATCCCATACTTCTCGTAGGATGTTCCTGAGAACAAATTCCAGCCGGAGTTCCCCATGGAAAGTAAGAAGTTTCTTTTTCTTCGCCGGTCTTCGACAGTGAAGACCAGCGCTAAGGAGTGGATGCCACAAAGACTTCCTGGGCAGCAATTTCAATATCACAGGCACACTGCTGAAAGTACGAACATTATTTTCAACAATTGCGCGAACAACTGCGACATCTTGTTCGAGGATTGTGTTTTTAATTCCTTCTATTGCGCTTTTGATAGCCCCTTCATCATTTGCCTGTTATACTTGCTCCATCTCCTCACTTTCCAGTATACATGTTATTTATTCTGAGAGCATATTCCAAAGATTCGACCCCTTTACTTGTGAAAGCAGCAGAGTTATGTTATAGCTATTGAATGACTAATCCTGCACTAAACTAGGAATCCTGCGTCCACCCTTATTTTATTTACCACCTCCGATATTGCTGTCCCCTTCTTTACAATATCTAACCAAAATTTAAATTCTGTCTATACCAGCCTTAGCATATTCTCAGTTACTCTGGCCTTGAAGCAGGAAATGTCTCAAAATTTCCTATTAAATTATATTTGCTTCTGATGGAAATAATAATAATAATAATAATAATAATAATAATAATAATAATAATAATAATAATAATAATAATAATATAAAAACAATAATAATTGTATCTTGTTTCAGGCAAACAAGGATATTAATATTACAATTAAAAGGAGGACCCCAATATTATTTGTATTAGTGTATGTATATAGAATGTCTTTTTGACTAGTAAGTAATATTTAAGTTATCTTCCTATAAAACCATGGTTGACAGTGCATATGTCTTTGCTATGTTTATGTAAAAGTAATGGAAATGTTGTCTTTGTCGAAGGACATTAGCTTTACCTGAGAATAGGGTCCTTTGTTAAATATTACTCTTATCCTTTAGGACAGACTCGCCGGTCCCAAGGCGCCTTATGTTATTACACTCTAAACGGCTAGGAATATGAATGGAATGGTAACTGTACTTGTCAAAAGGAAATACTGCATACAGAAACACGTGTTTTCACAGAAACCAAGATTTAGCTGTTTCAAAGGGAGGCCGCATATATGGTCGATGTGTGCTTTATCGCAAGAATCTAGTGAAGGGTAGATGTCTTTTTTTTCCGTAGCGTGGAAATAGAAAATGTTTCCTGGTAAAACCCAGAAACTTCAACTAATCTACATAATTCATAATCAAGACAGTTTGTAATAAACCATGCACTTGTGTGATCCAATAATATTCTAGAAGGAACCAAAATCAATAACATTTAAAGGTATTACATTTTCGCGAGGGAGGAGCGAGTTCGCATAAGAGATTTAATATTAACTATAAGAAGTTAAGTTTTGAAGCATTCGCAAAAGGCAGCAGTCATAATAGGAACAGTAACAGTAAAATTCATGACAGAGGGTAACAGAAGTAGCAGCCGTAACGGTAGCAGCAAGAGTGACAATTAGTCTGTATCTGCATCAGTCATCAGTTATTCTGTGTCATAGTAGGATAGTTAAACCGTCCCGAAGAGTCAAAGTAAATCGTTCGGTCAGTGAGAGTCAGTCAGGCAGTGCAAGCGTGATAGTAAGAATAGTCACAATTGTGTTAAAGTGAATAATTACGTGAGTGAACACATCGAATTATAATCAGCAAAGTATAACATGTTCCAAAACCTTCCAAATTGTCAAATAAATTAAATGTCCAACCAGAGTAGAATTTCATTATTACAGTGAACAATCCTCATCCTCCCTAATAACATTGCGTCATTAAAAACAGTTCAAAATTCCCCTGAGATCCCTATTCTCTGCTTTGGAACCAGAGAGTAAGGAAGCATCGAACTCATGACTTCAAGAGCCTAGGCAAGACAAGAAGAGCATCTAATTGTTCGATTAAAATAAATAATGATACATCCCCATTCAATACCTCAAAATAACCCACCCACCATAATTCCGGTTCCACCTTCAAATCATCAAGATCATCCACAGTGTCCTGTACATTTTGTCATTCTAACACACAAAAAAGAGCATCCAGAGCTATAATGTCAAAGGATCCAGGATGCCAGTTTCTCTTTCAGTCCTAAAAGTTGGAAATGTCTTGTCCAGGACATTGCTTACATGTAAGGCCCAGGGTGCTGGTGCACCATTTTGCTAAAAGAAGACAACGGTATGAAGGATAGTGCCAGCATGTCAAGATAATTTGCTGACAACTGTGTCATTGTCAAAAAAAGAAAAACCCTACAAGAAACAGCACCAGAGTATACTTTGGGACTTTTGCATATCTTCTCTTAGAGCGTGTGAACGGGTTGGATTCAGTTGCAGACGTTAATCCTCCTGACTCTGCTACAAAGATAAAAATTGGATTCATAAAAATTAACACTTTATCTAAATAAAATTTGTGTTGTCTAACATCTCTCGTGTGTTATCCGACTTGATTGTTTGCATGGATACAAAGGATAGCACTTCCGGTGTACTGTCATGCAAAGGATTGCAGCTACTCACATGTCCTCCGAAGAGACTTCGATCACGTGACTAAGCATGCAAACGCAATGGCAAACTTAAAGGTGTGTTATATTTGGTCAGGCATCAGTTACAAAGGCCCAGGACGTCTTTTTCAAGTTTTTCAAAGAAATACGCCAGGACCAGTACAAGGAGGTGTTAGGAAGTAGGCCGATGCCTTAACTAAGAGAATGGTTCTTAATGGAGAGCGGTTTATTTTTATGCAACATGGGGCCAAATGCCATACTGCAAAATTTGTGATAGCTTTACTGCAAGAATGTCCTTTTGTTGCCCTGACCATGAAATTCACAAGGTACATTCAGGGTGGGAGAAAAAAAATTGACACTCTTATATTTGCTTTTATACTGTAATATATTTATTTACCATTAAATATTACGGTAGGCATTTGTTATCATGGAGATATGTAGTCTATGTTAATGATTGTTTTATAAACAAGTCATTGTAGCCGAATAATATTTCCATTATGTGTATAACATCTCAGGTAGACCAAACCTGTCTTAATCATTTTGTGCTTCATCATCATTATTTCTTTATTTTTATATGTTGTAAATATAAGTAGGTTGTTACATTTCACCGTAAACATTCGACCTGAAGATAGAGCTAGAGCTGTAGCCCTAAGTGATGATGGACGCAGTGTACGTTACATTGCAAATGTAATGAATATGGCTAGGAGCACAGTCCGCGATACAATAAAACCGTTTAGAGAGACTCAAACGACCAGGTACATGGTGTTGGCAGTTCTTAGGGAGCGCAACCTACCGGCGGTGATGTAGCCCAGCAATTTGTTAACATGTTTGGATGCCCGATTTCATACAAAAAGGATAGAAGAAGGTTGAAAGCAAGTCAACTGATATCAAGTATACCTGCAACCGGTCCCAGTTTGCTCAGAATGCACCGAGTCGAAGATTGTGTTTTGCAAATGATCATAGAGGTTGGAGAAATGAACAGTAGAGCTGTGTTTTGTTCACATGCGAGTCCTGTTTCATCTGCGTTCATCTGATAGACGTAAAAGAATTTGGAGAAGGAGGGGAAAACGATTTGCACAACGCTGCATTTCCGAAAAGTTCCATATGGAGGTGGTGCAGTGATGGTTAGGGCAAGAGTGTCTATGGATGCTCGTACCGAGTTAATTTTTGTAGAAAATGGAAGTCTTAACAGCTGATAGTTCATAAATGAATGTTTAGGTAGTCATGTTGTACCATTTGGTCCATTTACAGGCAACACCTTTCTTTTATCGCACGACAATGCACGCCCAAATAATGCCCACATGGTCAGAGATTATCTCCAAGATGTGAAGAAAGGGAGCATTTTCCTCAAGAATCCATTGCTAACCTGATCGAAAGCATGTCAAGACATACAAATAAAATTATTCAAACCAATGAGGTGCGAGGTCTGTTATTAAAATGCGCTTTTAATGTTTCAAGAACCGACAAATGTACTCACAGTTAAAACAAAATTTGCCATTGTTTTACGTCCCTCGTAACTTTTCTAACCAAGTAAGTTTTTGTTTCTATTGTTGTAATTTAAGGTGCTTAATAAAACAATCTTTTGTTTAAATGAATATTTTTCAATTTAAAATAATTAAGAACAAAATATTAAACAAAAGCTCGACTTATTGAAAACATTATCGAAGTTTGGTATGATTATCACATATGCAAGAGAGAATACAACCGTGTCAAGGCAAATCAACGCCTTAATAGCTGCCAAAGATGTGCCAACTAAGCACTCAATTGTGTATACTTAATAAAATTGATGTCCTCACAATCTCACATTATATTTAAAATTCAAGGTGCGTCTAATAAAACAGCTAAAGAATAACATATTGAGAACACTTCCTCCCGAAAATTACTAACAGTGTTTTTAAATAGATAGATTTACTAGGTTTCACCTCAAACTAAGAAACCACACGAGTTACCGTGATATCTAAGTGCATCTTCCAGTCCAACTAAAATGTAGATGTCCAAATACGATGTCTGGACGTAAACAGAAGCTTTGCCTACAACCCCTTCCCTGTAAGCAAATTAGTGACCAAACAATCTTCTCTCGTGTTTCATTGCAACGATTTCTGGCATGCGTAAACACGGTTCCCTTGCAAAACTTATACTACCATGGCCTGACACCCAAGAGAAAGCTGTATTTTCCCTACAGGGTTTAAGGACAATGCCTCTTAATAGAAACGAGTCGTGCGTCAGTTGTGGTTTTATCACTAAGTCAAAGTTCGGAAAGAAAAGAAATCTGTCGTTTGTACGTTTATGTATTATAGCTGCTCCTTGACCAACAGAAATTTGTTGTTTACTGAGAATGCAAGTGCTGACGGCGCTGAGGGGAAAGCGGAAATATATTTGTCTTCCTTATTATGACTTAATAACAAACTACCCAATACTTACTAAAAATGACATAATAACAACCTTAAATTAAATAATATAATCAAAACATGATCATAAAACGTTTAAAAATGATTAAAAATGAGCGTAAAATTGCATTTTGTAATCAGCAATATGGTAACATAACACCAGAATCCGCGCTCTGCTGATAACTGTACTTAACAGCACCTCTATATATCTTTATCAAGTTTATCTGTAGCAAGAAATCCTAAGTTATCAACAATTAAAGCGATTGTTCTATACAAAAGAAACGTGTGTTGCCAAATGTCTATTCTTTTTTTTTTTATCCAAAACTTTTCCTTGCAAATCTGCCAAAAGATTGAAGAAATGTGTTTTTAAACTTTTTCATTTTCCTTATCAAATCTCTTTTCTGGTTGGAAGGACGGCATCCTATGCTCTTTCAACACGGAACAACAAATCTTAAATATATATATTATTAAATGGTTCTCTGACTGTACAAAATATTAACGAAAAAGTTTCTTTTTCCATTTTGGGCATAATTGTCTTTAAATATAACTATTATAAAATGTTATGGGTTAAACGAGATAAGAGGAAGAAAAATGTGCGTTTTGCTCAAAGGTATTTCTGTTGATTATTATTATAATTATTATCATCATCACAAGTAGTTTCAATATTAGCTAAGGCAGAGTGAAACAGTTCCTCTGTTCCACCCCTACTGAAATGTAATTATTTATGTAAGAACAATCACCTTTGTGCCAAAACTGTAACTCTAAGAAGAAAGCCAACAAAAGTGTCATAAAAGCTCTATTCAGTGGAAGGAAACAGAGGATCGTATGCGGAGCCCCTTTCTTTTTTAAAAAAATCAGTGTTGTAGCAAGGTTAATAAACCTGAAGAGATTTTACAACTCCTTAAGGGCTCTGAACCCGACCGGTGTTTGTACAGCTAGCCTGTTAATGTGACTAATTTCAACAAACGTATTAAACTTTCAAATAACAACGAATGTTACGTACGGCGAGTGAACTTTAACCAGCCAATGATAGATATAAGTTTTAAATTAGAAAAAAGAAAAAGAGGCCAGGCTTGCGCATGCATTTTGGCGTCTCCTAGCCAACAATTTTTTATTTCATATTAATATTTAAAGGAGATTTTTCTCGGCTGGGGCACTCAGTTTTGAAAACGCGGCGAGATGCACGCAGTTAGGCAGTTTAAGTTTTACACACGATAAGGCATACTGTTATAGGACATTGACCGCGACACAAGCACGAGTGGCCGACGTCGTTAAGGCTCGGACTTGTGAGCGGGAGGTCTGGGGTTCGAATCCCACCAGGATCGTCCTCCCTGGCTAATGTTTTATTCCAGGTTTTCCCCAGTCTTCAAAAAAGGGCAAATGCCGGGGAGGTACCTTAAATTTAGACCTGGGACGTTTCCTTCTTTTAAAATCCTCCCCCAATTTATCATTTCATCTCGTGTATCATCAGTGTTCACCGCCTGTGGTGCTTCAGTAGTTAAAACAGGCGTTAAACACTGTTTAAAAAAATAAACAGTTCTATGTACTACACCCCGTGAGACCCATTCATCACTTATTCAACAAGTAGTTCCACTCGGTTAAGCAGCTCGCAGTGCTCGTTTATAAGTTTCACGAGCGGCAACTAAGTTTATATTCAACGTAGCCAAGTCTATCATAGGTATAACACCAGAGGACGTGAAAGAATTTGGATATAATAAAATACGAATACATATTATGTCGCTTTGCGTGCTTATTTACACTAAAGAAACCCACCCCCATACCTGAAGAGCACGAGTCAACCAAATAGCAGAAATCACCCTGAGAAATTGTTGTCATTGAAGCGTGGGCAATAACTCCGAAACGACCTGTTATCAATCTACAAAGTTTGACACCACAACGTGATTGGTTGATTCGGGTACTACTAAGCCTTGGGTCCAGGGGTATAACACAGAGGTCTGTGCTACCCAGTGGTTTTTTGCATTAGGACGGCACCTAGAGTCTAAACCGACCCGCCGTTCGGCTGCAGACGATTGCGTAGCCCAGACGCGCTAAGTTGCCTTAGCTACCAGATTCTCACTGGTGGATAGGTCATACTAGCTTAGACCTCCTCGTATTTAAGAGGCGAGTCACCCCAGCATTAAGGTAGCCACCATCCTCCCTACCAACAACAGCCCCAGGGTACACGCCATAGGCACTCCCCTGGGACACGCCGCCATCGTAGGTCCTCAATTGCCCGTGAATGACGGGTCCACTGCCACGCCGAGTCCAACCCAATCCGGACAACTCCCTTCCGGGAGGGGCTCGAATCAAGTCCGGCCCGGCTCCCTCTAGTAACGTCAGAGGTAATACGGGTACTCAGGGTCCGCACGTGACAATAGATGTCTTCAAGATTAGTGGCCAATCTAGACTAAACAGCTTCACAATCAGGTTGTAATTGTTGGGGCCAACAACAACGCCACCCTGAAACCACTTCAAACTTTGGCGCCCGATATCAACACCCACTACCAAAGGGATTCATAATTTGGCGGCATTGTGGGGGCATACATCTCACGAGCCAGCACCCCCACAATATTATCTATCAACAAAGGTAGCGAATACGCTGCAACAGCACTAATGTTGTTGTGGTGGTAAGCATTAGTACTATTGGTAGTATAATATTCAGTTGTACCTAGAACTCTAATACTTGTTTTCTCATATTCTTCGATATTCTCAGTAATTCTCAAGCCGACAATCTCGATAACTGCACGCTGCAAACCTGCTCGCCTTTTGGGATGCACACTGAGAAATATCCCGCGAGGGGAAGATTTGACGTCATAACGAGGACAACCCAACCATTCTGCGGTAAGTAACAACTGAACTGTAGAATGTATTGATAGATACTGCTAGGGGTTTATGAGATACCACTATTGGCAGGAAAATGATAAAATAATCAGACATGACACAAATATATTTAACATAAGTATTTCATAATGATATTAAATATTATAACACGAGTGTTAGGAACATTTTCCATTTATAAGCTAGAAGGTTTTTTTGCTGTGAATAATAAAGACAAATATTTCAACACACTTCCTTTAAAAACAAGTACAATACGTAATAAAAGAACTTGTGGATGGGTTAATACCAAATTCTGGATACCTGTGCATGTTTTAGTCCCGTTATTTAATAATCGCACATTTTTATCAAATAAAACACAAAACCATTTTATTATTTTCAGGGTATTAATACATCAAATAAAAACATTTGAATTTTTACCCACATATTCAGTTGAAAGTTCTAACTTATATTATTCGAAAAATAATAGCAATCGCCGAGGAACAACGTTGTCACATCTCTACAATCCCTTTCAATACATGTTTAGTGTTAACAGTCATCCAGTGCGGAAATGAAAGTGAATAGTTTATTCATTAATTAAGACATATCCATATATACTTGATGAAATGAGAACAGTAAATATTCATAGTTTCTGCTCAAACTGTGATGTATGAACGTTAGATAACTATCACTGTAAAAAACAACAAAATTTCTCATTAACACAATGACATAGCCTTATAATATACAAAATTTTGAGTCATACTTCTATCTTAACCGCAAACTAAATTAATAACAGAAAGACAGCAATTTCTGACTAATTTATTTATTTGGTTTATTTATGGACGTTGCCAGATTTCCCTATTAATAGAGTTGTTCAATAAAGAATGAACATTATTTATTTTTGCTACATACCTTCACTCATCCACATAATTTGATACTCTTTCTCAATGTTGTCCCTGTTGAATGCAATGCATCCATCCCAGAGTTTCAGCCAGTCCTCAAAGACATACTGGGAACCATTTTTGGACAGGACCTTCAGAATCACTACCGGAGCTTTAATCACTACATCTTATGATGGAAAATGCCTCCCGGAAGGAGTTTCTTCAATTTTGGGAAAGGGAGAAAAGGCACACGGGGCCACCTCTGGAAAATAGAGAGGGTAAGGGACGCACTTGAAGGGGTAATTAATAGCTTCAATCTCCACCCCTAGATTACCAATGTTATTATATTCAATTATTAATACTATATAAGTTAATGTAATTAATTTGTGTAGCACATTTAGGTAACTGTATGTAATTTCTTGTGTATTGAGGAGAGAAGCTTGTTGACGGAACCTTAAGAGTAACAAATATTGTTATATTTTCTTGGGCAAAAGACCCACGGACCTGTATCTTTTATGTATGTTTATGAAAAGAATGGGCCAAACTTTTTCGAATAGGTCGAGAAAGCATTGAAGACGAAGAGCATGCAGGTTGGCCCTTGGAGGTGCTCACTCCTGAAAACATCGCTTTTGTGGAAAGAGAAATTATGCAGGACTGGCGGCTCAAAGTTACAGAAATAGCTGCAAGATTGAGCCTTTCTTTAAAAAAAAAAAAAAAAAAAAAAAAAAAAAAAGTCCTTTGAATTATTCATGAACATTTAGACATGAATAAGGTTAGTGCAAGATGGGTGCCTAGATTTCTTTCCTCCGTCCAAAAGCAGCAACGAGTCATCTGTCGTCTGGCATTTTTGGAGCTTTGCTGTGGCAACGAGAGAGAAGTTTACAGGAGATGAAACTATGGTCCTCTACGACGATCCCTTGTCCAAAATGGAATCAATGGAGTGGCGTAAACCTGGCGAAGCGCCGCCTCTAAAGGCCAAGGTGCGCACAGCTCTTGTTGCAAAGGAATCTGTGAAGAATTGTGGCTTCAAGGAGATCGACCATCCACCCTACAGCCCAGATCTAGCTCCCAGTGACTATTTCCTCTTCTCAGAACTAGAAGGACCTTCGAGGATTGAACTTTAAGTGTGACGAAAAAGTGGTGGATGCTCTTAATGCCCATTTTACAGGCAAGACTTCTGACTATTTTGGGTGGGAAGGGGGGATTGAAATGTTAATTCAAAGATGTGAGAAGTGTATTGGAGTAAAGGGTTACTATATTGAAAAGTGAAATATAGTTTTTGTCTTTAACATATCTAGAAAACGGTTCGGCCGAAAACTTATGGACCTACCCTCGTAACAAGTGACCTAATATAGCTAGAGAAACAGTCACAGCGTAGCAAGTGGGTAGAGCGTCGTCATTAAATTATCAGTCTGCCAATTAATAGTACGAGATTTGACGATATTAAGAAGCGAAGTATGAGACAGTATCTGTTATAAGAAAGTTCGATAATAATAGATTAGAACTAGAGAACATGAATTATTTCGCAGTTAGACTGTCGGAAAGATATTGCAGTGTCATGGTTAAAGTTAAACAGTGACGCTAAGGTGAATATGCACGCGTAGTAGTAAAGAGAACGAGTGAACAGTATTAATGAACCTTATGTGAATGGTATAGAACAGAACTTGATCAGATTGTTCAGTAGCACGGTCTAAGGAACATCCTAAAAATTCCTTAAGACGTAAAGCCTACCTGATATAGTGAAATATATTAAATGGTAAATCGTATTAGATACAATTACATGAATTTGTTCATCTTCTGCTAGATTCTCCTTCCTTTTCCTTTGACACTGCCGTGTCACAAAACTCCAGTGTTCTATCATGAGCTAAAGCCGAGGCAAAAGCGATACTACAAGGCACCGGGAGAAGAAGATATTGACATAAGATACAACTAATTAATCTACGATCCAACTTAGCACCCATCAATCATTTTCCTTCCTGCTCCCATTTACCGTCCTATTATTTGAAAACTGTCGCAAACTTCACTTTTTTTTTTTACATATTCAGCAACAACATTTGCGATGTGCTCCTGTGCGTTATCGTGAAGCATAGCCTGCCTGCTTTTTGCATTGAAATATGGCATTTTGTGTGTGATATGGTTTTGTAGAGTTTTCAGAAGTAGTATGCAAAGTTACATTGTGTATAAATGTATTACAGGCTGGTAAACCATTCCTTCAATATCGAAAAATGAGAGATTTAGCTTTCCCAGCAGAAGCAGCCACTTTTGCTCTTGTGTTGGTCATGATGGATATTTCACACAAAACTTTGCTGTTTGCTGTAATGATCGAAATGATGTAGGCAAGTTTCACCAGCTCTGCTCACCTTTGAAAGAAATACCGCATCTTCTTGTAACATCATCTTCAAGTGCATGCAAACCTGCACATGAACGTTCTTTTGCTCGGGAATCTTGAAACCCAATGTGTACAAACACGTCGCATGTGCAACTTTTCAGTTACTGACGTGTGGTAGCACCCAGTGAAATTGTCACACTTTCTGAACGTGTTTTTAATGTCATTCGACGATCCTCTCTCACAATGACAGCGGCTGTGTTAATGTTTACTTCTGTTAGAGCAATAACTGGAGGTGCCGAGTCCACCTTCTTTTGAAATTGATTGCCTCCCCTCTTTAAACATTTTTACCCATCTCCAAGCTCTAAGGAAGAATACACTCTCCATATGCCTCAACTGAAGATTTATTGGGAGGCAGCGCACCAAAGGACTATGTTGTTAGGTGTCACCTCTATTTTACTCTAAGCGGAACTGAACATGTTTCAACTTGTAGACCACTCTGGCGAAAATCGAAAGTGTGAACAACGAAATTGGTGATACGTTTACATTACGCATTAAGCTAACAAAATGTTGCAAATTTAAATTTTAGTGCAAGAAAATATGCGTATAAAAATTATAATAATACTTTAACACCCCTCCAAATAATAATTGAATGTAATTAAGCATACATTCTAATAATTTTATTTGTTTTTAGACGAATATATAGCATTTAATGACTCTCATCCTTTAGTTGTAATTTTTAAAAATTATGAACATTTTTGTTGGCAGAGAAAATTTGCATGAATGTTTTTATTTTTCTATAACGCCAGCAAATTATAATGTATGATATTCGTTACAACATTTGTCTATTCTGTTTGCTGTTACCTCTTCATATATATAGCCATGTGGCGCACCTCCTTTCTCATTGGTTCCAGGACGACTTACGTCCCTGATTACGTTAGTAGTCGCTAATGGAAATGACATTTTAAACTTTAATACGAGCTAAGTTTTAATGAGAGATTCATATTAGTAAATACTATAATAATCTTGAGAGATTCCTGAAGTTATGAATATTTTATTATGCATTTTAAAACTCAGTAATTTACTCATATATTACTCTCCGTACAGTGCAATCAGTTTCAATGCAATGAGTCGCTATGGCGGAAGCATATGCTGGTTGTGCTAATATGGTAAAACCTGTCAAGGAAATTTGTTGAAAAATGGCCATAAGGTTATTGTATGAAATGAAACTTTAATGAAGTTTGTAAATAGTGGTAGAGAACTAACAATTAATCTAACTATCTAACTATCGGCAGTGTGTATCACTAATGGTGAACCTAACCATCGGAGTCACGCACCGCAGAGTGATACATTCATATATATGTTTACGTCGGTACAGAAGTAAAGGAAACGAATTATCTATAAACTTATTTATTAGAGTTTGATTTTCTTCGTAAAGGTCATGTTATAGAAAATTCACACGTTAATATCTATAGAATTACTAAAACTCATATAACTGGGAATTGTTTATGTTCACAACTGATTTAGAAAGTGTCAATGATCGTGTTGTTATTTACTTTTAACGTCCAATAACAGTTTTTAAACCGAATTGTTACTGTATATATTTTCAGCACATAAACATCTTTCTTTATCTGAGGAGCATTGTGTTATTTGGTGTAAAATATACTTTTACACTATCACAGAATACAACATGTGAAGTAGAAGAAAAAGTTTAAAATATCTTATCAACAATTAAAGAATTTACAAAGTAAAAAAAAAAAAAAAATAGAGAATAGTGCCATATTGTATCAAATACAAATGCTAAAGATTTAATACATTTAATTATCCATTAATTTTTTTCGAAATGGGATATACACACTTATAGCAAAGAACTCAACATTTTAAAGTTCATAGCCATCATATAACGAAAAATAATCACATCAAATATGGGATAATTAATTATGATCGAAATAATCTTGTGACAATTTTGTACAACTATTAATTTACAACCACGAATTAAAACGTTTAATTAGTTATAATTGTTTTGTTACAGAAAAGCATAAAAATGTGGAAATTTCCATGGAGAGACAACTTCATTCTACAACATAATGATGTATGTACTACACAGAATTTAAGTTTATATTACAGAAAGATTTCATATATTTTATGAAGTCTAAAAATGCAATATTATATATACCAACTCGGACTGCACCGTTCTGACAACCATAATACCCTCTTTTCTCAACAATTGTTATTAAATATGGATATTTATCTCCCCCTTTTAAGTTTATGTGCATAGTTTCTTGAATTAATAAAGAAATTTCTTTGCAAAATATCTATTTTAATAGCAATTCTATTAGCGATGACATAAAAGTTATATTTCCTCCAACTTATAACAATATTTTTTGTTATTTATGGCTTTGTATAATAATATGCGTTGTTTTGACAGGATAAAAAGTTGACAAGTGCTTTATAATATTAGAAAATTTAACTTTTTATCACTTCGGAAATGCGTAACGCAAAAGCCGAAAAACACAAGCGTAATCTGCATGTTTTATGCTCACGAGCTTATCTTGTTAATTTTAATCCATGTTTTATTTTGTAAATCAGCTTAATAACTAGAATGAAAAGCAGTTGCCTAAATGCTGAGCAGGAAAGGATTTTCTGCGAAGGGGTACTGCTGGAGGTAGGGGTAATATCAAGTACACACTTAAAGTCGAGAATCCGTGGAGGCGGTGCATGTGCTTAAGCGCGATCCCTGACGTTTTTACAGATGACAAGTCCCAGACGACGTCATGCCAGCTAGAACTAGAGGTCATTAAAGTGTCCTGAGGTCACGCTAAGAAGCCCCCAGACGCCAGGGCCTCACTGCTACGCCACAAGGCACCAGCCACCACGTCTGAATCTGTAACTTATTTTATGGAATGGGAGAACGGAAAATTCATGGAATGTAAATATCCATTGCAGAATTCACAGGAGACATCTTAAAGAATTAGCTTCCAAAATAGAGAACTGTTGTGTTTTCAGAAGAAAAGAGTCCAGATATTTAAAACTTTTTTTTTTTTTTTTTTGCAGAAATAGTAAAAATAATAGAAAGTTATTCAAAGGCTCCTTGAAGTTACATATTGCTTCAAGCACGACTAGCGTTACTTTGACAACTGATAATCTACCTTTATTATCGAAAACTGCGGCGGGAAATAATGATTATTAATTAATTGAGAGGATGAAAGGTAATAAAATGATAGGTATATTTATTTCTGGGAAGGACTGTCATCTGGTTTACGCATTTTACACCCATCCGGGAAATTTTTGGGTTGGGCGAGTTTGAGGTAGTATGGTGACTGCGGAAGTTTTCCTGGTGTAACTGTCGATTCTCTTCTCCGTGCGCTAATTCAAAGACGAGACGGTTGTGATGTCTCGGTCTTCTTCTGCTATGTCTATATGAGACTTCTAACTAGTGGCTTTTTTGAAATGTAAAACAAGTCTCGGATCGAGGAATTGAATAGGTTTTTGTTAGGTAATGGAGACAATTGAGCCTAGTTCACACAAGAGTTTTATTGGTAGTACATTTTACACTCGGAGATTAAAGTTAGTTAATAGTAATTGTCTGTAAGAAACTTCGACTATATGTGGTACATATTTAAATTACTGTTTGTTACGGGGCAAAAATCACTCAGAGAAAAGTTTATAGTTTGATAACAAACTGTAATTGCGTCTTTCGGATGCGTTTCCCTAATGCAACTTAGCTTCAACTCGATCGAACTTTCATTTGTCTTCCAACTAACTGTCTCCCTCCCACTAACAACTGACAAATGACTGAACTCGTCTCTTTCCGATGTTGTTTTTTTTTGGCGACAGTACGACGCTTCTTGGGTGTTAATTCTACTGTTTTAATTATTCAACTGTCCCGTTCATTGACTGTTCATTACGCTTTTTGTTACGTAACATCGATTGGTAAATCTTTTAGCGCTTCTTCTGTCTTGAGGCAGGGGTGTTACAATCTAGTGCGTGAAAAGATATACCTAACTTGTTTTACGAAGAAGTGTGCGTAACATTATTCCTAGGAGTGCAACAGTCGATGTTCCTTTGTTTGCCTTACCTAAAAATTCTGACGGTACATAGAGGGTCACCGTGGTTATTGCGAGAATAAGGGATTTGAGCCGTTTTTGACCCCCATCCGTCCTTCTCGCGTAACAAAAGATGCGATTTTTTGCCAAACTGACGACTTTGTGATATTTGAAAAGAAAAGTCTTGCTACCTATAGTTCAAATGTTATACCTTATAACTTCAATGCTAATTTAATCTTCTTATGACCATCGTGATTGCCTGATGTTTGCGTGGAAGGGAATCTACTGTTTCAAAACAAACGTTGCTCTTTTTCACTTAAATATAAAGCAGGACCTTAGAAGAAAAAACTAAGTAATTAAGTAATAACACAGAGCTGTTGAATAATGCATGATCATAATTTTTTGAACTACACACCTTTACTCATCCACATACTTTTTATATTTCTCAAAGTAGTCCTCTTTAATGCAATGCATCTGTCCCAGCGTTTCTACCAGTCTTCAAAGACATGCTGGAAACCAATTTTTTGACAGATACCAAAATGGCCTCCGCAATATTCACCACTGCTTCTGATGATGGTGGAAAACGCCTACCACGAAGGTGTTACTTAAATATGTGGTAAATTATTTATATATGGTCATCTCCATTATTATGTTAAAACATATTATATGAATAAGACAAGAATATAAATCACATAAATTAACAATAAGTATGTTGTAAATTCTAGTAAAATCAATAAAACTGGAATATTTTTCCACACAACGTCACCTGAAACCGTAACCTAGGCCATGTGGATAATAAAGCGTATGAGTTAAAATTTTCAGTTTGAAAAGCACTAAAAACACGAAAACTTAAAAAGAATGGCACTATGTTATTTCCAAACATCTCTGACTTTCCAGTGCTACTTATGCACACTTGTAATTGGCTTAATGATAAGTAAATGTTTTTTGAAAAGTATGGCCATTGCTGCATAATGTACGTTACGCTTGCATATATCTAACTTCTGTGTACTAGCTACATAAACGTGAAAGCTTGTATTGAAGGACAATTATAACTGTATTACTATTTTGTAGATAGCAAGTTTGCATATTAAAGGCCCATTCTGAAGAAGCAACTATATATAAATTTATTTTTTCTAGATATTAAAAGTATGCATTTGTGTATATGGTTTGTCCAAATGAAAGTGAGATTTTTTCTACCTGTAATGATTTATTGGTTGGAATATATGAACATAGAGAAAGTAAGAGTGATATTCGCTACATACACTTACCTTTCTGTCCAAGCAAGGTATCCCAGCGCGTCACAAGATTATGGATACCCTGTGCGAAGAACGTCCGTGGCTGACTGTGGGACTAATATTCAAAGAAACGACTCCCTTCTCCTTGGTAACACAGCAGATGCTCCATGTAAGCACCCACTCGCCTCAGAGAGATGCTTGGGGATCCACCGTGCGAACCCAACAGTCGATGGAATATGATGTGAAAAATTGTCGTGCTCAAAGACAACATTCCTGCAATCTCTCGGTGGCGATTCTCCCTTATAAAGTTGTCTAAGGCTGCAATTGATTCCTCGGTGATGTTTAAGTGAGCTTCATAAGGTCTGGGCATGTCCTTGGTGCACACACGTCTCGTCACGAAATTCTCCACACTATTTGAACACTGTGCTGCGTGACAGACACGCATTACTATAAACATTGTTCATATGACGATAAATTTCATCCCCACTAACACTTTCTGTCTTCAAAAATTAAATTATCTCTCGCTAGACCCGTTTGGACAAAATCCCCACTGTGAACATATTCAGTTCAACGTGCTGCTGCACATGCTAAACAACACACTGTGCCGTCAGATCGTACCAGCCTGCTTTCTTACATACAGCGCCACCTACCAGAGCAAACAAAGCTCTGCGTAATCACGATACGACAAAAGTCTTTCATTTGGACAACCCTTATAAATTCTGGGGAATTGATAGTGGCCCTAAAAGCAAGCAAACATGCTCATATATATATATAGATATATATATATATATATATATATATATATATAGATATATATATATATATATAATCAACTCCGCTTTAAATTTTTAGTTACAGGAAAGTTTTGCTTACTGATAGCTTTGCAGAAGTGCTCAAAATGTGACCACCATGACCTCTACCATAGGGTCCCAAGCGCTACTTCATGAATTGTGTTACTCTTTCTCATAGGTTGACTAGCTCGTTACATAAGCAAAGCATTTCTATTTTGTAAATAGCCTTTAAATTACCTCATAAGCAACCATCCATAACCTAATGGATTGATATCAGAAGATTGAGCAGGCAAGAATGTTGGTCCCTAACTGCCTATCCATTTGCTGTGAATCATAGCACCACGAGAAAAATGAGCTGGTGGCCTATCATGCATAAACCACTACTGAGCTGTTTTCGAAATATTTTCCGATAAAATATTTATATGATGCTATGATGCTGTTGACAATGTTCCAAGTAAAATAAAAGAACAAATTAATGTGGCGCACTTCATTCCAGGTGACACATTAATGCCAAACTGTTGTATTTTCTTGTTTCCAAAACTATAGCCCTTACATGATTATGCGAAAGTTATTACTCCAATCTGTAACAACTGTGATAGATGACAGATGACTTTGGCTACAAACTATAATACAGTATCATTTTTGGCTTATTTATCAGTAAACTATCAAAATACTGCAAGGAAATAAAATTCCTGATGAAAAGAAAATAGGATTTATATTTACAACTACTTAAAGTTGATTATGGAAACTTTCGAACTATTGGAAACTTTCGAACTATGTGCAATTTGTGTGGTAATTGCATGCAAGCGCCCTTCAGTCGATTATTCATCAATCAGAATCGAACTTACCCATAGTTTTAAAGCATGGTATTCTAAAACTAATAACTTATAATTTTTTTCTCCTACGATCATTTTTTTTATTTCTATAATCTCTGCTTAGATTCGAACAGGGATCTAGGAAGCCTGTTCTGATGTATTTTAGTGTGTGTTTTCAGAAAGATCGAACAGGTAAGCCAAACCCCTTCAAAGATTACACTAAAAATAATAATAAAAAAAAATCATTCTTGCATTGCAACAATCCCCCACGTGCATATACTTTTTCTTAGGTAATTTAATTGAGCTTTAAAACCCATATTTTTGGTCATTAAATAATTATTTTTCAGCCTTCGGTATCTAAATAATGATCTTGACAACAAACATTCGTTGACCTCACTGAAATTACCCCCCCCCCCCCAAAAAAACAGCATGAATAATAAAACAGACGTTTGAAAAATAATATAAAGGAATAGAAAAAACAATGTGGTTGAACCCTGGCAGATCCTGTTCAGATTACACATTCACAACACGACAGTTGCTTGAGAAATGTACAGACATAGGTATAAAGATTACGTTGGTGGAAATAGACCTGAAAAAAAGTTTATGACAATGTACCTAGGAAGATACTCTGGCTAGGCACCTCAAATGGCAGGTAATGAACAATCCTTTATTACACTGTTACTGTTAATTTATGAAGGAAAAGTTGTCAAGCCGAAATTATATCTGTACTGTGCAAGAAATGCACATCTTCTAAATGTGTGCGTCAAGGTTGACCAGGTTCTCCTACAATCTTAAAATATTAATCAGTTGTGAGTTTGCAACAATGTAAAAAAGGGAGTCCTAAAATAAAGGAAGAAGTGTATCTGCAAACCTATTGTATTAAAATGGCCAAATAGTAATAACAAAGGTGGTTAGGGTGCAAATGCATTCAGCTCTCCAGAGTACATAGAGAATGGGACAGGAGTTCTTTTATTTTGTTTTTTTTTTAACGAATATACTGTGCAGTTCTTGCGCTCATTCCTCCTTTCCGCTCATGCATTTGTCTTCCTTCTTCCTTGTTCTTATATATCAAATGGGTATACCAATATGATGAGCAGACCGATTGGGTTTTCGATGAGCAGATCACGTATCAATGAAATCAGGGGAAACCCATGCTGGGTGGCGCCTTCACTTCACTTCCCTTCCCCCTACAAACAAACAGCAAATCTCTGCTTGGGTGGGATGCAGAAACTTGCGGATCTTCAATTCTAAATTGTTAGGCCCGGGGCCTTCTACGTAACGTACACCATTTATTCAGGTAACATAAATGTATAAAATATTTTATTGTGAAGTTTATTGCATTATATTATTACAGTGTTATTCGGTTCCGCTTATAAAGTAGTTCGGCAAGGAACATATAATGTAACCAATCAAGTAATTGCAACTAAGGCACAGTATTTAAAGTAATTAATTATTAGTTAAAGCAGGAGAATTTACACTAGGCTGGTACCTTAGTATTTGTTAGCAAATTATTGGATTGTATATTATATGGTAAAAATTGCAAACATTTAAAAATTTACAGTTTCAAATTTATCATTTCAATTGTTTTGTAATAGACGTACAGCTCAATTACGTTTACACCAATTCAATGTTAAAATTGTTTATTGATTTCAAATCTATTTTACTGGTTTTATATCATTTTATTGTTAAAAAATTATAGTACTCCTTCCACTGTTATAAATTTGAAATTATTATATATCTTCCGCACTGCAAAAGCACCTTCCCATATCCATATCCTGGGTGTTTACTTACAGCATTCTCCTAAGTCAAAACTGTGTAACATCAAAGGGAGGGTGCAGATCTCAGAGGCACCACAGGCGATAGACACTGATGATACACGAGATGAAATGATATATTGGGAAATATATTTAAGGGAGGAAACGTTCTAGCCCTAAGTTTGGGTACCTCCCCGGCATTTGCCACTAATGAGGACTGAGGTAAACCTGGAGAAGCCTCAGTCAGGGAGGCGGTCATGGCGGAATTCGAACCCCAGACCTCCCGCTCACGACTCCGCGCCTGATCGACCTCGGCCACCCGTGGCGATGTCTCCAAGGATTATGATGATGTACATAAATGTAGAAAAATTCAGAAGATGGCTTACCTTCGATCAGTAGTAGAAGATATATATAGATATATGTTCTAAAATAGAAATTGGAAAAGAGTAATCAGCAATAAATGGTTTGTTGAAATTTTATAGATAAATGTAATCTGGATAGGGTTGTTCTCTATAGATATCCTAGACACTCCAGGAAATTATTAAAAAAAAAAAAAAAACAACATTTGATTGAGCTGCCTCTATTGAGATGGTCCTCTGGAGAATATCTGCAAGGAAATTCTAGCTAGAAAAGTTTAGGAATACTGAAATTTGAAGTATCGTAGAAGTTGAAGAGAGCATAGTGGTAAGAAGATATTCGAAGTTATATAGACAGTAAAGGAGAATGGAAGATGCTCGTATTCACAAGATGATGTTGAAGTGGGTGTTACATGGGAGAAGAGGCAGAGAATGACCGCTGACGCCACGGGAAGATAAATATATAGAAGTCAAATTGACTACCTGCTTGTGCTACTTTTTGCTTGCTTTTAGGTGCTCTGTGAGTTCCCAAGAGGTTTCCAGCTTACGTTAACATTAACTTAATGGAACGCTTAACTTAAACAAAAAAGTATACGAGTATTTTATCGTCCTGTCATTCCGAGAGTACCGTACCGCCTTATGCACAATGCAACACAGTTAATTTCAAAACGTGCGCTTATAATACTTTACCTGTTCTTTATGTTAATTGAGAAGAAGGGCTAATGCAGTTAGACAGGGACTTGCTGCTTAAGGATGTGTGTAACTCTTTGTGATGGTCGTACACTTTGTATATCATTGAGCATAATAACAATAGCCATATTTCATATTATTTAATTCGACAAATTACTGGTAAGTAATGCAAGCCTCGGATCGTTTCAAGTAAAAAGTGTCATTTTAAACGTATTTAATGTCCATTTTTCTTAATATGTCTAAAATAATTTTATTTTTAACCTATCTAATACTTTTACATTGAAAAACAAAAGCATTATCTTTAGGTATGTCATAAATCGTGCGATTTTAATATCAGTTTAATGAGAGAAATATTTTTTGTCATTAAGGATAGCGCTGGAGGGTACATAAACATTACACAAACCTCATATCATAAAAAAAGTATTTCAATTTTAATTATATGCCAAAAACAGTAGAGCCAATACAATTAGCTGAGCAAACATAATAAACATTCTTTTGTCTTTACGTCTGCACACCCAAGTCTGATATTTTATCAGTATCTATAAGAAGACAAGCCTAGTGCCCAATAAATTATTTTTGATCCATACATTGCTCTATAAATTTTGATCCATAAATTGTGGTAAGTCATCTAACATTTTAATTTTTAGACAACTTGACAAAGTTTACGTATTATGTCCTTCTATTGAAATTATATCTATGCTTTCCGTTATTGATCCCCTGGCAATAAACATACAGTGGGCAATTCTGCTTTTCCCTCTGTTTCGAAGAAATTCTACTTACATTTTCACCTCTGAAATCCCAAAATCTAAATATTCAATCAATAATTTGCTTTTATTTTATGTTAATCACACATAATACCCTGAAATAAACCATTGTTGGTATCCAAATTCTCAATTTAGAAGATTAAAATATGCTTAAATGTAGATTCAAAGTCGAAATAGAACTTTTAAATCATTCTTAAGTATATGAAATGCTTAGGCAGTTGAACAAATTCCCCCTCTCTCTTAGGATTTAAGCAGATTATTATGTTACTGCAATAAAAATACACGGCGTTATATTTGACTTAGAGCATTGTGCTAAGAATACATCAGTCGCTTATCACAATAACATACAGTTTAATTAATGTGGACGTTCAGTCACAATACTGTTATTACAGCAAGTACAGTAAGGTTGAGCCGCGGCCGGCAGAACGCGGCAGAAGTCAATTGTCATGGCCGTATAATGCATGTACAGCTAGCAGCTTGTTTCAGGGATGAGTAGTTATGCTTCAAGTGTAAATTGTATGCAATTTTCTCTTCGTTATTTATGCAAAGTCTTGAAAAACGGGATTTTATGTGGGATGAACGTATGAAAACGAATTCTTGCAGAGAACTTGTATGTCGATCCACAATAAAACATTCTGACAATCGTGTTCCAATAGACAAATTGTTCGCCAACTTGTTAAAAATGTTACAAAAGACAACATCTCTCAATGATTTGTTAATTTGGTTTATTTACGGACGCTCTTTAAGATAGGTCATCAGCATCCCATTCAATTCAGAGCGAGAAACGGCCGATAAATTTTCACCAGAGGCTTGAGGTTCTTTATCGTGCCGTAAATGTACGATAAGGAACCCACGGCTTTACCAACCTTCCGAAGGAAGCCCTACCTAGTATTTTTTGTCATAAAAAATCCATCGACCGGGATTAAACACACGATCTTGGGTTTACGAGGCAAGTATGGTTACCACTACACACAGTACCGAATCTCTCAATGAGCTTAAACGAAAATGCGATTAAGGGAGTTTGAGAATCAACTTTAAAAACAGGTATCCACAGTAAATTATATTTACAGCTAAAATAAAATAATTGCAAAGTTTTATATAGCTACAATGCCACTAAAATACCAAAATACTTTTTTTAAATTGATATCGTCTGTATTCTGGTGCTTCTGTTGGATTTCAGGTGTTACAAAATCCTAAAAGAGGGGAGACATGAGCTGAGACCAAGGCTAGTATACAAGGAAAATGGTAACTCTATTAATGATCCAGTCAGCGACATAGGAAATCACTGCTGCTCTAAGTAAGGCAAACTGGGCCTTAGATCGTATTATTTCTGATCGGCTACACGACTCAGTAGTTCAAATAACCAAGCATTTCCGCTCTTTAACATATACAAGCTAGAACACGTGCTTTAATCAACACTTTACCTCTGAGTCGCCCAGAACTCATCATTGGTCGCGAATCCACAGATATAACCAGTAAAATCTTTCTGAAAACGTGCCAATCGTTGCTCAGAGATTTGCACTGTGATTGGTTGTCAACAGCCGCGGCTACCATCTTGCAGATACTTTTCCCATGCACATTTCCTCCGTAAAAATGTGAAATACTCATATATATGAACTGACTATAGCTTCGGAAGTTTTGACGCTTCTGGTATGTAATTCTCCTGCACCATATATCATGTCCTTTTTCAGTAATTTCCAATATGGTGGCATATTTTGGCGGGTCACTTTCCAAGCGTTTAAAGTCACACTTATTTGCAAACGGTTGCAAATAATGGTGTGGAGTCGTATAGAGTATTGCTCAAGTCTCTATAAACTTATATGAATTTCATAGCCTCCTTCACAATGAACTTAAATACTATAACGCCCTCCGATATCTGCCATTTGTCCACCACGCACCTCTGCCTAGCAACGCAGAGCAATATTATCTTTCATCGACCGAAGAATTATCGGAGTTTTGGTTTGGAACTATTTGGTATTTGGTTTGGAACTAGTGCTGCAATCAGTACGTCGAGAAGCTTTCAAAGGACTCTTCTATATAATATTTCATATTTTAATAAATTGAAAATTAAAATCCTATATACTCCATAAATACTTTATATACTTGCCTCCTACACCCAAGAACGCGGGTTCGAACCCGGCCAGGACCGATGTATTTTTTCGGGCGTAAAAATCCTAAGCATGGCTTCCTTCGGAAGGGAAGTAAAGCCGTGGGTCCCGTGTCGTACATTTACGGCACGAAAAAGAACCTCAAGCCTCTGAGCAAAATTTGTCGGCCGTTTCACGCCCTGAATAGAATGGGACGCTGATGATCTGAGATGTTATAGAGCTTCCATAAATAAATCAATTAAAAAAAAACTATACACAACCTTATGTGCATGTTTCGTTATAAATAATAAATGAAAATATTAACAATAAAATATATAATAACAAAAATAAAAATCTAAATAATCAACTTAAAATTTTCAAGCATTTATTTTATTACATTACAAAATAAGGATGTCGCGCTATATTTGCATTTTCGACTACCGTGCGTGGCACGGATATCTTGGGACTATTCACGAATATTAAATAAGCTTTCATCCCATTTTTTTGTGTAATATCCTATCTGGAACGTTCATATTTCGGTTAATCACTTAACCCTACGCATCAAATTTACATCTGATACGGAAGGGCTAGTTAAGGAATGTCAAATGTTTCTTGCCACCCTGTGCGCATGCTTCCGACATTTTCAGTCTTCCAATACCGCTTTAGAAAAGAACTTTCTTTGTCTGTTTGCTATCTTTTTGTTTGTTCCCATGTTAAGTGTTGCAAATTTCGCTTATTCAATCTACCGTAACCGCATAACATATTGTTTTTACATGGCAAACCCTATTCATAGCATTATAACTCCCTTACATCTACAAACAAAATATTATTGTATATCTATTATTATTGCCCATGTAATGATATGAGATACAAGGACAAGGTTTCCAAACAAAGTCTTGTGAGTGGTCCCCCCCCCCTTTCCTCCCGTCTTTCCATAGTAGGAACTTAAAAGACAAGATTTCACTTATATTAATTCGTTTTCTTCAGCTCAAGTATGCTATGAAGGACTGGGCTGTTTTCCTGAAGGAAAGCCGTGGACTTCACAGACCCGTCGCTTGCCATCGCCTCAAAGCCCTGATGTGATCCCAGTATTCCCATTTCTTTACACAAGGTAAAGCGTTCATTGCGTATATTTATTACGTATAGCGTATAAAAGGGAGCGTGCTGATTCAGTATTACGCATGGGATACAATATCCTTGAGATAATCTACCCGCGCCAATCTCAGAAGCATCTTCATTAAGATACTGAGGATTATTGTAATATACTACTGGACTGCTTTACTTTCAAAAGTATTAAGACTTTAATTCCAGCCTTGATAAATACAGAATTATTCTTTGGAATAATATAATTCTTTAAAGATATTAACTGATTTTTTAAACATATCCAGGATAACTAACACGAAAATTATAAGATATGTTTCTTGATAAAACAAATACAAGCTATACTTGTTAAAGACAAAGTTAAAGGAATCTATAACTCGTGTGTCTATGCAGAAGTGCAGAGCTGTCATTAGATACATTAAATGCATCTTTTACTTATTCTGTCATAATATTTATGTACATCTTTTGTAAATGTAAATTAAAAACAGTGACATGCTTAACACAATTTGAGCATTATATGTTTATTTAAAATGTAGTTCAAAGATTAATGTTACAAATAAAAAAGAATATGAATTTATATAAAATCATTTAAGAGGTATGGATTTTTAAAAATCCCAGCGTAGGGGTGAGAAATGACGTAAAAGCACCAGACCAGAAAGTGATAAATAGCTTACACTTATTGTGATATCGCTGTTGTGTAGTGATCAGCTTCGGAACAAGGAGTTTGTGCTTTTAGTCAAGCGAAACGATTTATTATTTTTTTTATTTCCTTTTGCGCCACTTACATTAGGAACGTTTAATATGTTAATGTTGGCAGCAAATTCGAAAAATGCATATTGAATGTAAATTGAAGCAATCATACTATTTTACGTTACATTTTGACTAAGCTTTGGCCTGTCATTGTCATTGGATTGACATAATTAAAACCAGTGTTTGATTAAATAATAAAAAATAATAGTCACATAATTAATACAGACGTCTTATTTTATAAGAACCTGTTCGGATGAAATGTTTTCCGCACAAACTTGATTCTGATTTTATTCCGTAGTCTGCAATACATTGTTTAATATATTACTCTCTTAAGTTATTTTTCTTTTCTTAGCTGGCAGAGAGATTTCATTTATTTTTAGACATTCCGTGCCCTTATTCGCGATGTATTCACACTTGGATAATACTAGTGGAAACAGATGGTTTTCTCACTAACTTCTCACTTGCCGCTACAGCCCAAGAAGAGCCTTGCCCTGCCGCGGCGACCTCTACTTACTCTCTCTCAGTCTTACGACTTGTTTGATAGAGGGCAGCATTGACAGGGGAGCAAGTGATCAGCACGCAGGTACTCACAGGACTTGACGTTAAAAAGAGACGAAAAATTCGCTGCTGCAGGGAATGTTGCTGCTTGTGCTCCTCTGTACTACTCTGCTCAAGGCATGGAGAGAGGGTTTCCTAGGGGGGAATATGTGAGCAAGGTAACAGAATCTTGAAAGGCTTCCATTTAGTTTGTTCAAACGCTACGTGATATGTAGGTAATGTGCCGGAGCATTGAGAGAAAAAGGGAATGGTTATTGCATTTTGAAGTGACGAACTGCTGTACTTCCAATTCGCAACTAATTAAGGAGTAAGATAAGGTTTATGAAGTCAGAATGGCGATTTTAAATGAGATTGAATATGTGAGCAAGTTAAAAATATCTTTTCCAATTCGCAACTAATTCATATACACACACACTAACCTAAGGCTAACCTCGGGAAAATCCTAGAAGCTCTAATTCCAATTCGCAACTAATTCAGGAGTAAAACATTTGTAATTGTCGCAAATCTCCTAATTGGTGCCAAAAAAAAAAAAAAAAAAAAAATGCTGGGATTTGAACCCGAGTTATAATTTCCACACGCCCAGTACAGTGCCTTTACCATCTACGCTATAACATTGTTAAAATTGCGGTGGTATTATCTAGCTAATACGTTCCCTCTTTCTCCGCTGTCGCTCGGAACTGGCCTCCCCCTAGGAAACCCATTCTTCTTTTCTCTCAATGCTCCGGCGCTAGGAGCAGCAGCAGCATTTGTGGTCTCTTAGTAACGTCAAATCTCACAGGTCGCCTATGACGCGAAGCTATTACGTGTTTCGCGCGGCTTTCTTACCCCAACGATTCCTATTTGAATCGGGCATATAAGGACAAGATTGGGCGCTGTTTTTCATTCTATTCTAATCTTCTGTTTTAGTTTTACATTCGACTGGATTTTAGTACCATTCTGGCGACACTATTCATTCAGGCAGCTGTAGTTCGCAAAACTTATACCCGCATTGGAAACATTTGTTTAGTTTTCCGTTCAGTACTTATAATATAACGTGACGTCGGGACAAACAGTCCAATAGTCCAATCTAAAATTTTCGAATAAATGTACTAAAGTGATTCGACTCTATCGACAGCAAAGCACCGATGTTTTAAAAAAAGTGACGTAAAATAAATCATTCTTAAAAGTGAAGCTGTCCCTGGCTTCCTGTCAATTACAAAGTAATTGAAATAATTAATAATTGTAACTTTAGAATAAGCAACTCTGTAACTGTGTGCAAGTATGTTATGCATTTTCTTTCAGTGTAGGAACTTTAATGACAGGGCTTATATATGCAGAATTAATATTGTAAAGTGTTTAAATGCAGTCATAAAAGGTAATTGTTGTAATATTTAAGAAATAACGTGCAAAAATGTAACCAGGCAAGGGAAAGCTCTCGTCTATCTCCTAACACAGGAAGAAGTCTGACAATGCAAGGTAATCCCTTTTGGTAAGCGGCTAGGGTTGAAAATGCCCCTGCCTCAGGATAAAAACGCAGCATAGTTGCAGATGTCTGCGTAAAGAGTCGTTGACATAACGTACGAAATCTATTTAAATTCATCTTACTGACGAATAGCGAAGTATTTGGTATGACAAAAACTTTCCAGCGAATTGAAATGAAATTCAGTGAGGTGACCGCTCACCTATGAAACACGTTAACACAAAATTGGCGGGAGTATTTCGCGCCGTTGCTCATGGATAGCGTAATTTTCTGTTGTGTATAAAAGGAATAGATTATGCCCAAAACGTGGTAGTCTCAGAATTTTCCACACTCAGATACGCTTGGCCGCCGTCGCCCGGAGATGAGCGGAAGAGCGGCCTATGTACCAAGTACCAATTTCGGTGACGAAGCTTGAGTGTTAGTCACCACGTTAACTGCAGATATAAAATTGAGCTGCATTGAGAATTCAGTTAAACTAACAATTTCTTCGCACTCGGCAGGAGTTGGTTAATGCAATAAACGTACGCGTTTGCCAAGACTACCTTGCCCGTGGTTCGACGAGAGATGTGAGTTCGCCCGGATATTCACGCTAGAAAAATAAACTACATTAGCAAAGTAAATAACGAAGCGTTATTTGTTGTCACCTTCGGAGTCCCGTTCACTCAGGCCTGGCTGGCTCACAGCGAAACGCCCTCGAGAGAGTTTCATCGCAGGAGTGTGGGGGTGGTGTGTAACAGACGTGGCGAAACCTGCGATCAGCGGACATAAATTATTTACCGCAGCATCCATAAAACCCAGTTCATATCACCCATCTTATTTCAAAAGTGGCGTTGAACCCCGTGCTTATTTACTACGCCAAAATCTCTTCCTAAACCCGATGGTTTAGATTAACTATATTAGCGCAATGAACTGAAACTTTGTCGTTTTGGGGCGGAAACAACAAATAAATGACTACAAGCAGCCAATACCAACGTGACACCACCAAAAATCAGAGCTAGCCGCATCCATAACCGTCCCTGTATTATGGAGCATATCGAGACTGAGGTATACGTTAGAACAAAGAATATTTATTTATGATGGTTGTAGCTAAAAAAAAAATCATACATGTGCTGTAAAAGAGATTTCGTGCTAACTTTTTAGTAGTATCATCTCCATCGAGAAGTGCAATTTCAGATTAGTGAACAAAGTCGAACCCAAAACTTTATTTAATTTATTTATTTATTTATTTATTTTTACAAGATGCTGAGATCAAACAATCTAGGGTCATTTATGCCAACATAATCAACCCGGCGACTTAAACTTTATCATCAATTGTTGCTATTAGGATTCCAATGGCATACACATGCCTGATGGATATTCAGTTTATTAAAAATATAGTCATAAATGTTCTCAGTTTGTATATACCAGCAGTCTGAAGCAAATTCCGGTAGTAAACCCAGTTTCGTGACGTGAGTACTAAAGACTTTTGATCCCGCGAAATACCCAAGCTGTCCCTACTAGGCACGACTTCTTATATTGTCATATAATCAAGTAACAAAGTCGTAAATGTTTTAGGTAATATCAGAACTATTTCACATAGATACACATTTCAGTCTGATCACAATCGGAGTAGGGAATAGGCATTACAGTGAATAATAATGAATATTCTTGTATGAGGGTTGGAAAAGGTAGTGTAAATCTTTCTACATATAATATAGTAACAAATGTTTTCTAAGTCTGAACAACAGACATGGATCAGAACTGAGATGTCATGTGTTAGAATGTCATTAGGTCAAAAGAGGCACGTACACCTTCGTGCATATTAATTTAAACAAACACATAAAGAAAATTGGTTTATTTGCCTAAAAGTTAAACTTTTTATGATTTCAGCTTTATTTCAATGAATTATTAGTGTTTTGTAAAGCTTTAATAGGTTGATTTAACCTTTCTGGTCTTGAATCATCAGATTTTCCAAACCGCCACGGGTGGCCGAGGTCGTTAAGGCACGGACTCGTGAGCGGGAGGTCCGCGGTTCGAATCCCGCCAGGACCGTCCTCCCTGACTGGGGTTTTTTCCAGGTTTTCCTCAGTCTTCATAACTGGCAAATGCCGGGGAGGTACCTAAACTTAGGCCTGAAACGCTTCCTTCCTTAAAAAAAAAAATCCTTTCCCAATTTATCATTTCATCTCATGTATCATCAGTGTCCACCGCCTGTGGTGCCTCAGTAGTGAAAACGGGCGTTAAACACTACTCAAAAAAAAAAAAAAAAAAAAAAGATTTTCCAACCTTTCTTGAAAGCACACACGAATCATGTTACAATACAATTTCTCTTTACTGGAGCAGTAATCAACTTTTCTGAGCTTGTCTTTACGTATAAATACAAATTCTTGATAGGATTCATGTCGGAAGAACTACCTGGCCAATCCCAAACTTAATGTCGTACTCTTCCATAAATTTCCTGAAAAAGTAACAACAGGCACGTTCTTCCCTCCTTCAGGACAATTCTGTAACTGAAGCAACACACATCTCTTTTAGTGTTTGTAAATACTTCCCACCATCCATTGTTCTTTCATGTGATATGATGGACGCGAGGTGATAGTGTTTAATGTGTTAAAATGTTAGGATAAATAAATGAAATGAGTAGGAAAGATTAATAGTGAAAACATAACTTTAAGTGAAGTAAGTTGTTAAAGAGAAGGTGATTATTATGATTGAGATGAGTTAAACAGATTTCAAAGATTAATGAGTGTAATGTTTAAATGTTAAATGTTAATTTAAGAGAAATTCCTGTAAAAGTGCTGGATAACAATACATACCGCTGGTAACAATGCTTAGTAGTGCAGTTATGTAATACATTAGGATAAAATAGCTGGCTACAGTTATAATTCTTACTGGCTCCTAGCAATTTTGTTAATTTAGTAGATTGTGGAATATTAAATTGGGAAGTAGTTTAGTAAATTTATATTTTGGTATAATTTAAATAATTTTCAGTTATTTTTACTGTTTTATTATATTATTTTAATCTAGTTATTAGGAAAATCTGTAAAAAATGTAATAAGCGATTATTGCACTGTATAGTTTATAATAATAAATGGAAAATGTTATATACACGCCCTGGTTTAGGAAACCAGGTACAGATTTTATGTATTTATTTATTCCTTTACGTGATACTAAAGAACCAACATGTCGAACAATAACATGTTCTTATCTTAATGTCTTATTACCTGATAAATTTGCTGAGCTGATAGCTTTTCATCGACAAATTTATGTTCTAACACCCTGAACGTAAAACTGTATTTCATCTGAGATTTGAGCCTTCCCGGATAGTAAAGGTCATATGTTTATGGAATACCAGGAAAGTCCTTAAGCTTTTGGTTATTTTGATGGGACGGATTTTAGTACGCTTCTTTTAAGAGTATGAACGGATTAGTTAAAGTAACTTTCAAAGATCATTTTTTTCAGGTTTGATCTAACGGGTGACTTGTACTGTCAATTCAATTGTGCAATTA
The DNA here is from genome assembly GCA_030762175.1 of Metallyticus violacea. Taxonomy (NCBI): domain Eukaryota; kingdom Metazoa; phylum Arthropoda; class Insecta; order Mantodea; family Metallyticidae; genus Metallyticus; species Metallyticus violacea. The sequence continues at coordinate 97,267,743 of CM060836.1, forward strand.
ATTTGTTAAAAAACAAAACAGTAATCCTAGAAATCTGGCCTTTTACCAAAATACCAAGAAAATTTTTAACTCAATTATAATTAACATAAAATAATGCACGTATCCTTTGGTTGCATATTTAGTGGAAAAATAAAACATCCCCATAATGTGACTTATGTGCATTTAACAATTAACTTATTCTACTAATCACCGTATACATTAGCATTGAAAATAAAAAATACAAGAGTAACAAAAAGTAATATATTGTTTATTCTGTTATGTTGAAGGAATAATCGCGAGACGCCTGAAAGAATAATCATATGGCCTTCAATAGAAATGGACAATTCTGAGTACAATGGGGAAAAGAAGAATTTCTTCTTCGTACATGGGTTTGGTGGTAATGCTAACGTCTCCATATTCTTAGATCTGAAAGATGCTGTGCTCAAAAGGGTAAGTTGGAAGAGCGCTTTACTTTACACAATAAAGTAAATTTCATGTAAATTTTAAATACATATTCCAGCCATATTTACCGTTTCTTATTATCTAAGAAGTAAACAGCAATAAGGTAATGTAACAGTAGAATTATGCCAATATTTTCGGATCACACTGGAGCTAATTACATTGGGCAACAAAAAAATAATTTTTGAATGTTTCGAGCACTTCATGAGGCAATTCCTACTAATTTTGAGTTGAGAAAAACGAATATGACAATGAAAAATTTTATTAGCTCTAGTTTCTATGATATACACAAGGTGGAAGTATTACATATTAACGGATTGAGAGAAAAGGATACATTTTAATTACATACATGCTAACAACAATGAAAGTGCATTTGATTTTTTTAACTGGTAATTACATGCTAAGAGTTCTATATTGCTGGAAAAATACGAGGTGCATCCAGAAAGTAAGTCCCGATGACCGATAAAGAGAACAAAAGCATCACTAAGTAAGAAATATTTATTGGAATAATTACATAGATTCGCTGGCTACTTTTCAACATAGTCACCACCATTGTTGAGGCATTTATCGTAACGGTGCACCATCAATTGTATGCCCAAGTCATAGGGATCTGCCGTCAATGTTCGGAGCCACGAAGTCACTTCATTCTGCACCTCAGCGTCATTGTGGAAACGTTTTTCTGCCAGAAAACGCTTCATGAGACGGAAGAGATGAAAATCACTTGAGACGAGGTCGGGGCTGTAGGATGGATGGTCGAAGATCTCCCATCCAAACTCAACACATTTCGTGTGGCTTTGGCTGTATGGGGTATTGCATTGTCATGCAATAGCGTAATGTGCCTGTTGTCAACATCCCACGTCTCTTGTTTTGGATTGCTCTCCTCAGTTTATGCAACGTCTGACAATACCGATCAGCATTTATGGTCTCCCCTTGCGGTAACAACTCGCATAAGAGTACACCAGAAGACCGTGCACATGATTTTTTTCACAGAGATTGTCTGCTTGAATGGTCACCCTTCTCTGTGTACCGCTGTAGGAATATCAATGCTATGGCCAGACGTTTGGTTTTGTGTTCGTCTGTCAGTTGCCCAGCCACCCATCATGCACACACTTTTTTAAAACCAAGCCACCGGGAGACAATTTCGTGCACAAGCGAGCGAGACATCGGGGGAATTGACAAGAGAATTCTGAAATTGTGAAGAGCCGGTTCTGCTCAATTGCTTGCCGCACACTTTCCAACATTTCTGCCATCACCAGGGACGGTCGGCCCCTACCGTCGTCGTCGTGAATATTGGTTCGTCCTTCAGTGAATTGCCTGCACCATCGTCTTACCATACTGTCGCACATAATGTCGTGTCCATACTCTTGACACAATTGGCGGTGGATCTCTGCTGAACTTTGCTTTTGACCGTGCAAAAATCGGATGACTGCACGAACCTCGCAGTTGGCGGGAGACAATATCAGAGCAGCATTTTCTCCTAGCACAGCGCGGTAAGCACGGCCGTCGTAAGGCTGAAACTTTACTGCATTATTTCCACATACTTCCTCTCTTCTACTGCGCACGCGCATTTCTATTCGACTAATGGTGCCATCTCTGGACGCGATTGGGACTTACTTTCTGGATGCACCTCGTACTTCGCAGATAGTCGCGTCAGAAGAGAATCATGTGGTGGCCTATTGACTTCGTCGTCTTTTAGCTTGCCTCTTGTGATGGAGTTCCGCAGAATCCTATACAAAGACCAACAGTAATCCGCAAGCATTACTTCATTCCATTGGCCCTGATATCTTTGTTCCATGACAGAAATGTCCTGATGGAATCTCTCCCCATGTTCATCACTAACAGCTCCACAACTAGGAGGGAAAATGTCTAGGTGGGAGTGGAGAAAATGGATCTTAAGGGACATGTTGCATCCAAGGTTACGGTATTTTTGCAGGAGCACTGTCACCAAATGCTTGTGGTTGTCATCTCTTTTGTTGCCTAAAAATCCATGAACAACACCCTTGAAGGCTTCTCAAGCTTCCTTTTCTTTCCCCTCCAAAACTTGGTCAAATGCAGGATCCTTTACAAGTTCTCTTATTTGTGGTCCGACAAAAATGCCTTCCTTAACTTTTGCATCACTTAATTTCGAGAATTTCTCTCTGATGTACTTAAAGGCCCGTCCTTCTCGGTTCATAGCTTTGACAAAGTTTTTCATCAAACCCAGCTTGATATGCAGGGGTGGAAGAAGAACGTCTTTTGGGTCCACAAGAGGCTTGGCAGTGTTTATAAGAGGCATCAGATTGCGTTTCTGTGAGGAAAATGTTATTTCACCACAAATATAACAAAAGTTATTCACCATATTTACACATTTTCGTGGCATTTTTACAAATTTTACATTAAAAAGCACTTACGAACCAGAAATTTTGCATTAATTTGAGTAGAAACTACATGTAATTCACAGTCACAGCAACAGTATCTATGTTTATGACTTACAAACAGCTGCAGAGCATTTGTGTTTTGTTATTTGACAGGTGTGCCAACTCCCAAAAAAATTCCCCAAATTTAATATCTTCACTCTAAAAAATGAAATGTCACTTTATCTTCAAAACAAGAGCTAATCTATCATTTTTATGGTGATTTTTGAATTCAGCAGATGGAAATACATGTAAATTCACTATTTTTAAGCCCGAAACATTTTCATTGTTGCCCAGTGTTATCACCATCAAGAATATAAATTAACTTATTTGTATATTTCTAGTAATTTCTGTAATGTTTGGTTGAATAGCTTGTTCTCAGCACTAAAACATTAACTCCGGAATGCTACTTCCGGTAACTTGGTACCGGATACTTTACAGCTGTTAGCAATGTTAACTATACAGGATGAAAGTGGTAGAAATGTTCTACTTTAGTAATTAGTGTAACATGCTTTAATCATCATAACGCACTTGGGATGCCTTACTAATACACATTTGCTTATAGTGAGTTACTAAATATATCGTACTAAGTTTAAGCATAATGATTATCGTGAATTCTGCATGGGAATATTTCTCTTAAATAAGGCTGAGCAATAAGTGAATTTACTTTATTCCAAGATAATTTATGGATCTTTTAATGAATTCATAAAATCCCATTCTCAGATTTTCAACAATTTTCTGCCCTAATAGATTGGGTCGGATTGGGTTGTTACGGTTAGAGGATGATATTTCGGTACTTCGTCCTAGCTCAAGGGCTGCCTTTGTCCCCAACGTGGTCATCTGCAAGAGGAATGGGTAAGATGAAGGGGACAACGAGCGGTGAAGACGAGGTCCCTAATTATTTTCCAGATACAACACTGCGACGCCAGCGAAGTACCCCCTCCAAGGAATTTGAATCACTCAGATGCTGGAGCAAAAGCCTTCGCAAGTCACCGTCAAACCGCACCAGCCCACCTTACCCTGGCACTTTTGACCGTGTAATGGAACCAAAGAATAAAATTATATGAAACAGGGAAGCGGAACATTTGTACAAAGGAAACATCCATTACAGCATGCGGTAAGCGAACCCGGGACCTCTCGAATGTAGTCAAGCGTTAGCACCTGAGTCACCCCGCTTTGTGCGAAAAAAGAAAGACTTTGCTTATTTATTATTTTGATAAATAAGTGACTTCTGCAAACACCTGCTGGCACGTCCTTTTCTCAACACACCTGCAGGTACATCGTCCTGAGTCGTTCTAATCACACTGAATGAATGAACGAACGAACGAACGAACGAACGAATGAATGAATGAATGAATCAATCAATCAATAGTGTTTAACGCCCGTTTTTGCTACATAGGCACCACAGGCGATGGATAGTGATGATACATGAGATGAAATGATATATTGGGAAAGGATTTTTTTTTAAGCAAGGAAACGTTCCCGGCTTAAGTTTAGAGTACCTCCCTGGCATTTGCTATTTATGAGGACTGAGGAAAACGTGGAAAAAATATCAGTCAGGGAGGACGGTCCTGGGGGATTCGAACCGAAACCTCCCGCTCACCGCGCCTTAACGACCTCGGCCACGCATGGCGGTTCTGATCGCAATCAAATAGTATTAAAATGCTGCACTTGAAATAAGGCTGCTCTCATTTGAGCGTCAACTCAAACAACTGACGAAAGGCATTGTGTGGTAACAAATGACTCGCGCTTGTATATTGTAGTATCAGTAAATAAATGTGTTGGGTTTTTCAGCAGTTTTTATCCTCAATTCGGGCTTGCATACGTGAGCAACACTCTCATACCATCATTACGCTGTTTCCCACCTCCAATAATCAGGCACTAGGTAATATCTAAATTCTTGTTTAATTAATGAATTTAATCGGCGGTCTCCCGATAACCGCCTGTAGCTATCGACTTTGGAAACCTTCTGTGGTGCCTCAGTAATAAAAACGAGCGTTAAACATTATTAAAAAAATAAAGACTTTAGAAAACTTAATACGGTCCCCCCATTATGGAAAGGTCCGTGTGTCAAATGACGGGGGAAAGGAAAGTTTAAAAGAAAATGTTCTTTCGAATTTATTTAACTAAGTTAAAACATTATATTAATTCATAAGAGGTCCCCCCAAAAAATGAACGTACAGAAGTGCACATTGTGGTAATAATTGCAATAGGTGAAAACAACTGACGTGCGAAACATCGGTAATTGTAAATAATCCACTAAAAACTAAAGTAATTAAAATTAGGCTTTTCCCATAGCAAGACGCAATAAATTACATCATATTTACCACAAAACAAGATAAAATAAAATTATCTTCGTCTTTAGAAATCAGATGATAAAAATGTCTTATTTATTTATTTATTTATTAATTTATTTATTTATTTATTTATTCTGGTAGAGTTAAGGCCAGTAGGTCTTCTCTTCCGCTCTACCAATCTAATAATAAAGTTATAGCGACAATATTACAATCACAACATTGACAGTAAAATTGACAATACTCGTACACATATAAACCATATAAAACATGATGTATATAAATAAATGTATGCTAATACACAAATATGGATAATTAAAAATTAAAAATATTAACTTAAGAAGAAGAAAAAATAAAAAACAATAATATAGAACAAGCACTAGCAATGACAATTTATACAAATATCAACCTACGTAAATGCTGAAAGTGGAAATTAAACCCTGAGAATACTATGAAGGAGATAGGAATATTTATGAGTAATAAACTAATAGAATGAACAATTCTGCAGCAGGGTAAAACAAATAAACACATGAATCGTAACAAAAGGAATCTGAATCAAGGGTAATCGATTATTTCTGATAATATTAAACACTTTCTTATGAAATACTCCTAAAGTTCGGCAGTCTCTGACATCCCATGGCAATGCATGCCAGAGACGGGCAGTGGTTACGGTGAATGCGATGAGTAAAGTGATTTAATAATTGTACGTGCTGGGATTCAGAACGTGTGTTAAGATTATGAGAGGAAGATAGATTTTGAAAACAAGAAGAAAGATAAGATGGATTTTTTTTATTTAATTTATTTTCGGGCACTCTTTAACACCTCAGGTCATCAGCGTCCCATGTAATTCAGGGAGTGAAACGACCGACAAATTTTGCTCAGAGGCCTCTTCTTTCAGGCTTGAGGTTCTTTATCGTGCCGTAAATGTACGACACGGTTCCCTTCCGAAGGAAACCATACTTAGGATTTTTACTCCCTAAAAATCCTTCGGTCCTGGCCGGGATCGAACCCGCAATCTTGGGTTACCACTACACCACCAGTATCGACAGATATGATGGAGAAGATGTATGGATAATTTTGAAAAGTAGTGTGAGACAATGAATGTTTCTTCTGTCATTCAGAAGGAACCAAGACAACATATCGAGGAAGGGTGTTATATGATCTAACAAACGCACATCGCAGATGTAACGTACACACATATTGTGAACACTATGTAGTTTTTGTGTTAAGTTATATTTTAAGTCTGTGAGCAGAAAATCACAGTAGTCCAAGTGAGGCATCACCAGGAATTGCACCAAGAGCTTAGGGACTACATTAATAATAACTAAATAAAATTGCATTTACTTTCATAAATTCATGCACAGTTTCCTATAATGCATCACAACCTCAAAAAGTAGTAAAACGATATGTTCCGTGGGAATACACCCGGAAAAAGGTGAAAGGAAGAAATTCTTATTTATTTTCACGATTTAAGGGACATTCTTTATGACATAATTATTATTTTAACAATATCCCCCAATTTCTGAAATAATGGCATCATCTTATTTGCGGGGCAAAGCTTGCAGGCGGAAGCACAAAGCGTAGAGTGCTCATAGCCAGTCAGAGGGTTGAGTGTATATGCTTTAGCAATTCATGTACTGCATTATGATTACTTGTTAAACAACAATGACTGATCAATATACTTTTGCATGTTCCGGAAGCATTATTCCATGTACTGAATAGGGTACAAGTGTGTTATCTTCTGGGTCTGTACAAACTAGCCAGTTTTGTAATTCTATTTTTCATATTTTACTTGAACGATCATTATTTTCTATAAATATTCAATGTATAATGTAACATAAAAGTAGTGTTCTCATTTTCCATTACTATAATTTATTTACAAATTTTTTGTGCAGGATTAAAGTTTGTGAATTTATTAGTTAGTTTACATACTGATGTTAAAAATATAACAAATAATTTAGTAGTGTCTCTAAAGAAATGAGTATATAGTTATTTCATTAAGTGTTTAAAAGTGCTAATATTATGAGTAATATATTTAGTATATTCTTTTATTTATCTATTTACTATATTAATATTTATATTCAAATTAGTTGTAGTTTCTGGAACAATACTTTACCGCGGTATTTTTTGGTTTTGTGTTCTTTGTCAATGATACAGAATATTTTGTATTATTCATAAAGCATAGTATAATATATAAAATGCTAATTAAACGGAATAATGTAGTAATATGTAGGTAACAGTACAGATTTTGCATTATACAACAATGAAAGTTTTGTAACAATTAATTTCATATAATTATTATTTACTTATTTATTATTATATCATAAAATTGCAAATATATTATATATGTGACATTAATATTAACTGCTTTAAGCGAAATGTTTTTGCAATATGTTTAGATCACAGCCGTAGTTTAACCGTAACGTTTACCTACCCTGCGCCGGGCCAGGGTTCGCTTCCCGGTTGGGTTACTTTGTGACAGTTTTTAAGGGTTTTTTTTGCGGTTCTTAATTTGAATCAGTGGGAAACCTAGGCTGCTACTACTTTACTAAGTTTCCTCAATAAATCATCTATCATTCTTCATTTGGTGCAATAGCTAACTTTAAGATCGCAGAGCTGTCATAATTATATAAAAACAATAACAGCATAACTTAAATGTAGCATTACGAATATATTACTGGCAATAAAAGCAAAGACTTTCTAAACATGTCATGTGTAATATTAAGTGAAAACTCTCAAAACATTTATAAAGAATCCAAGCTAAATAAAACAATAAACTACCGAGATAGCTTAATTGAAAATTAAAAAAAAAAAAATGCACTGCATTCCTTGCATCACGTGGCAGGAAAGCCCTCAATGCCGATGTCACAGGGCAGTTAATTTGTGGACAGTGATTTTAAGGTATAATAAGTATTTTTTGCTGCTGCAAATATGGGTTTTTGTGTTTACTTTCAATGTTCAAAATCGTTTTTAAACATTCAATTTGGAAATAACTTAAAACTATTTTTCTAAAAGAAGACAAAGCAACCGTGGCAGAATTTTACTCAACTTTGACAAATGGTATAGCCATCTGTTTTCAAACATACAAAGTCAAGAGGTAAAGGTAAGAAATTATTTTTATATCACACACTTGCCTCAAATGGAACTAGATTTTTTTAGTGGGGATATGCAAGAATTTTGTGTGCTCTGAAAAGATTGGTGACCATCATCATCTACGTGAAAGGACAATTGCAGGCATGGCGAACATAGTTTCCGACATGGTGCCGCGTACATGTGAAGCAATTGAATATCGTTTGGATACGAACGGAGGGCATATTGAAAACTATTTAATGCCAAACAAAACTTCTGAATGTATGCTTCCATGTCATCCCTACAGGTAAATTGATTTTTTGTTTTTAGTATAATAAACTTCGTCTGAAACCCGGCAGGTCTTTTGTAGACACCCTGTATTTTATGTAATGCCAGTGCTGTATAGGGGTTAGTTTCTTGAGCACAAATCCAAACTGCAGAGCATGCTACCTTCGAATAATGATAATTGCAATAATTCCCGTCATTAGGAACAAAATAATAGTTAAGAACATTCATTGAAGGAAAGATGTATTAACCACATATACTTTATTTATTTGATTTTGTTGCAAGTGTTAAAAAGTGATTTAAATAGTAACTTGATTTTATGTCACACAGTGAAATAAAACTGCTAAAGAGCAGCTCTACCAGTTATATACCTTCATTCTATGTGATAATTTTACTGAAACTAAAAGTGTAACTGAAAATAATGATGTATTGATGCTTTATCACAGCTTGACTGTAACGTGTTCTTGGTGGACTGGAGTAGTGCCTTCGGAGAATCCTATACCCAAACCTGTTCTGATATTCGTGTGATTGCTGCTTTGGTGTCGAGGTACTGTAGAAATTGCCTTTAGCCTAACTATAACTTGAGACGGTATTTACTAACCTCAAATCCCCCAGTTATTTATATCATTATAATTAAGTTTATGTAATCTATGTTTACTTTAGATTATTTATTTCATGTATCATTGAAGATTGTTGTATTACTCTCAATATTTTTGCTAGAATGCACACGTCAGTTATGTTTACACGAGTAAAAGGAACACTCAAACCTGTACCCCATTGTTCCTTGTACTTAATGAAGCTAACCTTAACACGCCGTTAAAGCTTATAAGATTCTAAAGGAGGGTCCAAGGCAAAGATCCACTACTGTACGGCTTGGAGGGTTATGCTTTGTTATCTTAGCGAGGCGGAAGGGCCATAAACTTTTGTTATGCAAGAATGATCTTTTCTCAAGGACAAAGTAACACATTTCATGAGTAAACAACCTAATAAAATACATAATTTCTTATCCAATTAAAAAGATTGGAAGATTATAAGATCAAGAACAGCGTCCTGACCAGCCGACGGTTAAATATAGCAAATTCGTTGATTTGTTTTATTTACGGACGCTCTTTAACATTTCAGGTCATCAGCATCCCATTCAATTCAGGGTATGAAACGGCCGACAAATTTTGCTCAGAGGCCTCTTCTTTCAGGCTTGAGGTTCTTTATTGTGCCGTAAATGTACGACACAGGACCCACGGCTTTACTTCCCTTCCGAAGGAAGCCATACTTAGGATTTTTAGGCCCGAAAAATCCATCAGTCATGGCCGGGATGGAACCGGCAATATTGGGTTTAGGAGGCAAGTATGGTTACCACTACTCCACCAGGACTGACGTATATATATAGCAAATTCGAGGCCCCGTCAAAAGGTGTCTGAGTAAGAAAGATCGCCAGAGAAAGAACAGCAAATCGGAGCAGAAATTATAACGTATAATTCAGAAAGTGATTCAGTTCAAAGATAGTTAGTACCGCTGTTAAGTTTTTTGAGTAGAAACACACAGTCTAAGAGTGTTATAATAAATGAAGTACACTTTACCTAAGTGTCTCATCGTTTGTTAACGTCGTAAGTATGAATCTTCCATGTTGTAATTTTCTATGTTACAAGCAAGGTAGTCAACAGATTAGACCGATAGTATTGTGTTTAGTATCATCAGTTTGTGATACGGTTAGTTGTGATAATTGCGACTAGACTCGTGTGCAGTTGATACTAGAAATTCATAAGACTAACGGCGGTTCTTAAATTCCTGATAAAAACACAAAATAGAATAAATCTTGTCTTTCAGTAATATCGCCAATGTCATCAATCTCCTGCATACTTCATGGTCCTCCTCCCTCTGGTCCAAGCGACCACAAAATCGAGTACATTACAGCCGAGGCGACAATAACGTCAACATCACAAAGGAGGCGAAGAAGAGGGCAACATGATCATCTTTATCAGACGTCCATTCATCAAGTTACATAGCCCCCCCCCCACAATCAAATGAATCCATTAATTATAACCAACATTCCCCAAATATCACACCTCCATACAACGTCATCATTAAAACAATTTCAAACTATTATTCTTCTTAGTTTAGATATTTTACACGAAAATGTAGAGGAAAAAAGATGTGTACCTAACCGTTGATTATTATATGAGATTCAAAGCATTCCTTAAATGTCGTGGTGTTGCGTTGTTTCGATAACCTTTAACGTTCCTCGCCATTGAATTTCAACATGGTTAAACAGGCACTCACTCAAACATCAGACTAAAAAATAACAGAGTGGTAATAACTTCTTTCTAATTCATATTTCAAAACAAAATATATAAAAATAATTTCTTTACTTCAAAGATATACTAAATTTCAACTATTATTACATGTTTTGTATATGCATTCGCATTCTTCTCATTTGACACTAAGGCCCGGGTAAGCCTTGACCTGCCTTGGGAACTTTTGCTTCCTCTACCTTCGTCTTACGACTTCGTTCATGGAGAGCATGCGATCAGATACCGGCACCCCGCAGGTCGCCTATACCGCAGCTGTTGTGAGCGAAGAACGCTATCTCTCCAACAGGCACCTACCCAATTGTCCTCATGAGGATGGATAAACCTCGTTCCAGACTTTCCTAACTCAAAAAAATTCCTAAACAGGTATCAGGAACAGAACCCGGGCTTCCCACAATCAGCAACGCTATCCACTAAAACAAGGAGATGCTGGTATATGCACTCTACCAGACTGATAAAAGGAAAAATATATTGTCATACAAATACTGTAGACTAAGAACGAACACGAATTTTTCTTTTTCTACTTTCAACGATTAGGTGATTTCACCTTTCCCGATCTCTATCGTCAAGTCGGTCCTGGTGGTGTAGTGGTTACCATACTTACCTCCTAAACCCAAGATCGCGGGTTCGAACCCGGGTTCGAACCCGGGTTCGAACCCGGCTAGGACCGATGGATTTTTTCGGGGCGTAAAAATCCTAAGTATGGCTTCCTTCGGAAGGGAAATAAAGCCGTGGGTCCCATGTCGTACATTTACGGCACGAAAAAGAACCTCAAACCTGAAAGAGAGGCCTCTGAGCAAAATTTGTCGGCTGTTTCACGCCCTGAGTTGAATGGGACGCTGATGACCTGAGCTGTTAAAGAGCGTCCATAAATAAACCAATAAAAAAAAATCGTCAAGCGACCTTTTACGAAATTTACCAAAATCTCTCATCCTAATTGGTTTATAATTCATTATCTTCTATGGCAATGTATTCTCTGCCAATCTATTAATAAATTTTTTTCCGTTTCTTTTATTTTCATCTATCCTACCGTTAAATGAAAAAAAAAAATGAAATATTCTGTTACTTCATTTCTTATTTTATTAACTCTGATGCTCCTCTTAAATATCTCATAAATTTCATTTCCGCGTACTCGATATCTGACTTTTACCATTTTGTCACTGTTCACGATTCGGAAACATACAAAAGTAGACGCTGCCATAAATTTATAAAACTTAATTTATGTTCTTCTTCTAGTTTTTATTACTAGAGTTACTTCTAATTCTTCCACAATAGTTTGAAATTTGTTAACTTTCATTTCAATGCCTTTGTCATATTTAAACTAATATCACATTCTAAATAACATTAGTGGGACATTGGTTTTGTTTTGTTTTTATCATTTATTAGTATCTTCGATATCACAGGATTCGTTCCTTTTAAAGACTTTATATTTGTTTTATTTGTAGATACACTTAAATTGTGTTACAATGCATTTTGGCTTAATCAATACACTGTTCTTTGTAAATTAATAAGACAAAACGTGAAAATGTGTTCAATTTAGCTCTGTTTTTTAGTTGTATTCTTTTTATACTTATTTACAGAATATATTCAACTTGTTCAACATAATCTCTATTACAACCTTTCAAACGCCATATCTTACTGTCCCATATTCCAGGTTTCTGAAGTATCTAGTGACATCCAAGTTCAAGTTGGCAGCAAAGAATTTTCACTTTGCTGATATGTTTGTAATGCACCAAGAATCTATATGTCAAAACATGAGTTGAGTTAGAAGAGCAACTTGTATGTCTGTCTATCCATTTATATAAATCGCTATATCTGTACGGGTAAAAATAACTGGTTTATCAACTTTAGTGAAACATCGTCCCACTTTAACGGTCAGTTAAAAGATATTGGCGCTCTGTCAGATAACAAAAATAACTGTCGGGGTCGCCAATTATACCAGGCATGCTGTTGTTGGCGTTCTGTTTCCAAACCTGCTTGGTAATTTTAGTCAGCTTCAGTTTCACATGAATATTATGAAAGATGTACACTCCATTCTATGGCAACTGTGGCAGATTACATGACTTTGTACAAAACTTCCACAGTCCAAGCCTCTTCTAACTCAAGTTTCCTCAGAGACGTTTGAGGACATTTTCATAATCTCAACGATTGACAGTTTGACCTTCCGGCTGAAAATCTTAATGAATAACATTCTAAATATCCAAGAAAACCATCGACAGCATGTTGACGTTTAATCTCACCTGAAGAGCTTTTTGTGTTGGTGAAGATTTTCCAACCCACTCTAATGATTTAACTTTCGTCTCAACATTGTAACCTTAGACCCACATGTCATTATCAGTGATCATTATACTTTTTTTTATAAAAGTTGCATCCTCTTAAACGCGATCCAAGAACTCTTGACAGATCGTGACCTGGTTATCTGTCAAAAGCAAGGGACAAACTTTCCTGTAAAAACGACACCTACCAAGTTTTTCTGCCAGTAACTCACGATAATTACTCACAAAAATGTTACACTCTTCGGCAATTTCTTGAACAGGCAGCTGTCAATTTTCTTGGAAAATGTCATTAATTCTGACTGCGTCATTAGTTGACGTCGATGGGACCCCAAAATGTCTTAAAACAATTATAACCAAAGCTTCTTGTATAAACGGTTAAGGATTTAGGAAGTTTCAGATAAAATGTGCTGCCCATGATAGCAAGTCATCTCAATAACTGTAGAACACTCACAACACTTTTGCAATGAAAGTAGTGTGGAGCTCGACTGAGATAAGATAACACTGAGTAAGGCATCTCATCAAGATCATATCTAATCATTGCTATTAAAAGCTTTTTGTTAGAAAACATTGTTGGTTAGACTTCTAAAAATTAGGACTTTTTTTTTAAACGAACCTCATTATTATGGGCCTGCAATATTTTCCTGTGCGTTTTTTTTTTTTTTTATTATTATTTTCGTTTTTATGATAACTACACCCGTTTTCCACTTACTGGATAAGTTTTCGGTCTCCCAGACACGTTATAAACTTGTAACGAATTGTGGGATGAACTTTCCCAATTTTGGGCTTCGATCAAGATATCTTGAAGTTTATTTTTTATATATTTATTTTTTATATTTGACCGAATACTATTTACAGTTGCGTTAAAGAGATCGCTCGATATGCGTTTTAGTTGTTTGTTCATTTAGTTATGCATTGAAAATGCATCGAGGTTTTTCGATGTTATTTATCTTGTTCTAAGCATAGCCATGAGATATATTTTATATTGAGCTAACATCTTTTTATGCTGCCTACCAAAATTTACTGGCAAATATTAACTGCACGTTATCTTTATCTAAATGAGGCTGTGTCGATATATGGAGATTTTTATTTCGATACAAATTTTCGTTATTAAATTATCCAGTGTTTCAGGATTTGTCGAATTTACTACCAAATCATCCACACCACTCTGTGTTTCCATTTGTTCCTTTCCTTATAATGGCTACCAACACACTTTTAAAAAGTAACTCCTATCATTACATAATCGTTTCATAATATGGTATTACACATTTTAAGCAACATTATAACAACATTGCATATATTTACATTCCTTATATGTGAAATATAGTTGTGGCCAACCATTTTCAGATTTATAAGGTACTTGATAGCCACAAAGGGTGCATCTGTGTCTAAAGTTCACCTTGTGGGGCTCAGTGTTGGAGCGCAAATCGCGAGTTACATTGGAAAGAATATATCAGAAATCGCTAAACTAACAGGTGAGTGTTAATTCAGAATTTGTAAGATATTTTTATATGGGAACCTTAAGAGGAGTTAGAAGTAAATTTTTTGAATTTCTTTGAGCCTAGAAATTAAGGACGTTTTAGGATAAAATTCCTTAAAAAAACCGGCTTACAATAAAATTTTTCTAATTATTTTTCCAATGTTTAAATTCTAATTAATCTGCTTCAGAACACACATAAAATGTGTCAATATATATTGTCCAATTTTCATTGTTATATCTCTAAAAGTTCAGCTATAAGAACAAAATTCAGCTAATTTAACATTGATAAGGTAGTGTTTTTGCTTGTCATGGTTCCCCTCCCCCCATTATTAAGTGTAGCTTAATTTCAACAGCTGGCTGCTCCTAATGTATCATTTGTTACATAATGTGCTCTTACACACCCAAGGATGCACACAATACACACCATCTCCATGCTGTATTGCTCCAGTAACAATTGAAATGTAGGAAATAATTTTGGATTAAATTTTAGTTCAGCTAGTGGTCAGTGTTTTTCCTTGTTCAGTATTAATACTAAAGACAGGAAAATGAATTAATCAAACATACTAATTTTAATATTATAAAATAACAAAATGATTGTACCACACGTATAATTCAGTTTGATTTCATTTCTGTTGTTGGTTTAGAAGTAATAAATTGCTGAAATGATAAAGACTTTTATGGATCAGGTCAACTCCAAAATGATGTTCTATCATTTTAAATGCAAAGATAAGGCTCTTGTATTGCGTCTGTTTTAGCACTGGATCCATCAGGTCCGCTGTTCGAGGGCACTTCCCCAGAAGTTCGAGTGGATGCACATGATGCCAATTTTGTGGAGGTTGTTCACACCAATGGCAAACCCTTAGGATTTGGGATGTGGAGTCCTGTGGGTGAGTGAAAGAACAGACTGGTTATCTACTTGCCTCTAGAGTTGCAAGCTTCAACATCGGTTGCGCACTTCGGGGTTGAACTGCAAATCCCTACGAAGCCATCGCTATGTTTACGTTCGTCTCTAGGTTCTGTTCAAAAGTGCACTCTTAACATCACATTCAACCTACCTGCCATGTAACATTCGCTTCATTGTAGTGTTCAGATATTTCATTTAATGAAAATGCAAACATGCTTATAATAGAAAGAAATATATACTTGAAAAAATGGGTTCAAACAGAATTTCATGATTAGGCAAGGAATTCTTCTGATGCTATTCATTTAAATTTATAATAATATTAATAAAATCATAAAAACAAAATTAAATTAACAAATTTTTGAAAAAAGATTATGAAGAATTTTAAAAGGCATCTCTTCATGAATACACAAGGTGCCAAAATGTACACACACTTCAAACAAAGAAAAAACTGTGTTAATATAACAAAATTGAATGAACACAAATAGAAAATGATGAGCACTAATCATTTTAGACCTTTACAGTTACAACAGTTGCTCAAAATGTCCACCATCGGCGTCGATACACTTCTGAGTACGTTGAACTACTGATTGAGCAACGTTTGCGAAAGTGTCCTCAGCGATTGCAGCACATGCCGTTTCAATTTCTTCCCGAAGTGCTGCCAGTGTAGCTGATTTTCTACGGCATACAGATAAGCTGGTTCAGCTAATCCCAGTCTCACGTTCTCATTACTTTGTAGATTTCTGCGGTGAGTGCTCAAAACGTTCCAAAACCATAGTCGAGGACGCGGGGCTTGTTGCTGTGCGATGCCTCCCAGATCTCCTTGTGAACATCGCATACGGTACCACGAGTCTCAAATTTGTCTCGAATGCGTGCAATTGTACTCGCCTTGACCTTTCTCTAGTGTACACTTGTCTCCATTGCCTTTGAACTTAAACAACACTCTCGATTTTCCAATGCCATTTCAAAATTGCTTTCCGCTGTTCAAACGATAATCTTGGCTTCATTTTGTTGTAGCAACGCTAGCATAAGATAATGTGAGTCACATCTGTTTACAGAACATCATACTACACATTACTGTTGTTTTTCGGTGCAACTTTGAAATATATTTAATAGATATCTACTGTGAAAGTGTGTATACATGTTTGGCACCCTCGGTATATTGCAATATAAAATAATTTGTGTGAATTAATATAAACAAGGATGTAAATTTAATTTTATAAATTATTCAGTGCCAACAAATGTTTCCTTATACATACCGCAATATTGATATCCATTATTGAGACAGTTAATTGTGGTTATTGTTTGTATTAGCTGTACTAAAACTTGGGCAATTTGCTTGTGCTTCTAGCTGTTTTGACATTTTATTTAGAAAGCTTATTTTTATTTATAATGAATATGACATCTAACAAGATAAGTAAGGTCATAACCATCCATGAATTGAATAATATGACTCAGAGACAGACAGCAGCTGAATGTATTGTACGTTTGGTGCTATTAATAATATAATTATGAGGAAAAGAGAGATTGGATCAATTTCATCTAAAAGAAAAGGACGATTTAACGGAAAACGTTCAGGAAATTTAATTCCTATCCAATCAGAACAAGCCAAACTAATCCTGAAAAGAAATGTTTTATTTGCAAAAATATTTGGAGACTGCGGGGGTGAAACTCGATGCTTCAACATGCTTCTAGAAGCTGGAAGGAAAGCTGAAGACCGGTCAGAAAACAGCGATTGACATGTCCTATGAAGAAAAAGAGATTGACATGGGCGGGACATTTTCAGAACTGCACACAAGAAGAGTAAAGGAAAGTTTTATTTTCTGATGAAAGTTAAATAGTGCAGGATTGAACCTTTCGCATGTAAGGAGAAGCGACGACAAGGAATCCTCGCCGAAGTACATCAAACAGACGGTAAAATTTCCTCAAAAGAACATGTTTGGGAGCTGTTTTGCATTCACAGCCACTAAGTTCTTGTTAAATGAATGAGGAACAGGGACAAGTACTTTCCAATTTTAGAGAAAAGTGCCGCCCCAGAACGGAAGAGATTGGCAGAGGAACTGAACATTGAAAAGGCGATTTTCCAGCAAGATCTTGCCCCATGTTGTATGGCGAAGAATTTTAAAGACTTCATGGCGAAAAATGGTTTTCTGTGTTTGGACTGGCCTGAAAATTCACTAGATCTCAACCCTAAAGAGATCTTTGGTCGATTGTCAAGAAACGGACGAGGAAAATGAACTGCAAACACCAAAGAGAAGATGATTTGTGCTGTGATAAACCCAGAAGAAATTAAATATATAAGAGACGCATTGACTCTATGTCCAAACGAGGGAATTAAAGCCAAAGGTGGGCACATTAAAAAAAAAACACTGTTTAGTAAAAAATAATGTTACATTTTTGTTAAATAATTAAAAAACTGAATAATAATTTTGCTTACAATATTTTGAACAAGGGTGTATTTATATGAATAATATAAGCAACATTATCTTGATTCATCACGAACAAATAAGTTATTTTACTTTTCAACAGTAGCAACTGCTTATTGCTTATGGCCTGGCATTTTTAGCTTAAGATTGAAATAATTCGAGTAGTCACCAAGATTAACTAGGAAAACAAGATGCACTATCCATTTTGGGTCTTTTATTTGAAAAGTACATTAATTTTATCATTCAGAAATGTTACAATGTAAAAAGTTTCAGAGCGCCCTACTGAGACTCAAACCTCGATATGAAATACCCGTATGGTGCAGTTTTAACGCCTTGATTTCTCTACAGTTCAAAGCATTTTTACAAATGTAATTAGCTATGTCTAAATCTGATACCAACATTTCCCTTGACAGTTCTTTTGAATTTACATTTAATTCCTTTTCTGTTGTGGTATCTTTTACAACCACAACCCTGAGGATGTTTTTTATCACCATCAAGTAGTGTCTACTCCTCCAAAAGACATAACTGCAATGCGTCACCGATATTTTTGTCAAATTCCTAAGAGAAACCCCGGAAAATTTTCATATATTTCAAAAGTTGGCATATCAGATGTAATATGCTGTGCATTATTTCCTATGGAGCTACATGACAGGCTCACAGATTCAAACGGACACAAATTCATTGCTAATATTGTTAAACATGCTTTAATAAATTCCCCATCGCTGAAAAGGTCGACAACCAACTACAGTTAACAGAAAAAAACTCAAAACTACATTTTACAACTGCATTATTCAATATTTCAATGACATCTTCATCATTATCCACTTTCATACATTTTACCAACACAACATGGTTTTCTCATTTGATATATTATTGTTATTATTTTGGTGCTTTCTGTTGAATTGTTTTTTTCAAATTGAATCTTTATTTGAAAGGGACATGTTACAAACTAAACACTGTACACTATTTTTGTTACTTTTTTCTACAAAACATTCTCCCAGCTTGGGTTAAAGAAAGCTACTAGAACAAGAGTTTTATTCTTTTAAGCTTTGGGCAACTCTTAGACTTTGAAAATGTTAAGCACTTAACATCAAGTTAGGTACGCTCAAAGTAATTCAATACAAACAAAGGAAACTATTGGCCACCATCCGGTAGGTATACAAGAACTGATGCGTGACAAGCAAGGGAGAGAGGTTGGTTTGTAGTTCGTGACCTATTGTTGCCTACAGTTCAGCACCAATATAACTTCATTCAGCTCCATTATGGTTTTGATGCTTAAAATCCTGATGTCTAGACCTAGCCATCCTTACTACAGTGCGATCGGTGATGTTTCCCCCCCAGAGCGTCGGGTTTTCCCGCTCACTTGTCGCGCCGTGAAGGGGATAGCATAACTACTTGCTTATTTGTTAACATTACTGACAGTAGCATTCGTAGCGCAGCTGTTTCCGGGTGTGTATTGTCGTTCCTGTTTTATGTCTCGTATGTTTACAACTGCATAACATGTCTTTATGTACTCATAGTGTTAACTTAGCGGTGAAAGAATAATAGCATGCAGTTCATTTCGTTACTTGAGACAGATCTGCCGCCCTTTACCCCACAAGGAAGCAAAATTGCGTATCGGATAACTTTTAGCTAATTAATATTACCGTATATTGTAAATAGCACGAATCATACTCTAGTATTAATATTTAGTAGACTTAAGTATTAATATAAATTTGGAAGGGAGAGTAGATAAATAGAAGTTCGATATCAATTGTATAATTATTTTCTGTAAGTTAAATCATAATTGTGTAAGAAAAAACTTTGTAAAGAGTGAGTATTTGGTGCTGTATGTTTTTGTGCCTCCGGCGAGAGACAAGAGATAACTCAATAGAATCGTGCACCTGGCTAGGACGGGCTATAACAATAACCCTTTTGTGTTTTAGAGAAGTTACTAGGGGCAGCTGAACATTCCTAAGGAGACGGTAACGCAGGTGGAAATATTTAGCATAACTTGGACGCGTTTTTGAACGCTCACCTATGAGAAGCCAGTATTTTAAAGTAGTGCCTCTGATTGGCGTTGACTCGCCAATCAGAGCCTTAGATTTTAAACGATGGTAGTCCGTGAGCTCTGTCATGTAACCCCGTCGACCACGCGCTGACATTTTTGAAATAGTATCTATAAAAGGAGAAAATTCTTTGCTAAGGCAGGCTTTTGATAGACTGGAAGTAGCGGTGCAACTGAACCCATGCAGGCGAGTGGCGTGCAAGACGAGAGACAAGCTATTACAAGGCATTTCCAGATTTCAGTTCACACGCAGTTATGTGACGCGCATTCTTCAGTTCATGCGCTTCCAGATTCACATTTGAGGCAGTCCCGTAGTTCACGTGGTATCACGCAGTATTTTTTTAATCATACATCAGAGTCGTTCTGATTGTAACGTATTCACAACGTCAGGTGCACATTAACGCAATGTCCCTACACTCTTGAACTTTAAGAATCTCACTGAGTTGCCGCACGCTTCGCATACTCAATTAACGTAGGCGGCCAGAGCAGCGCACCAAGAGGCATCAAAATAACCAAAATGAAAATAAACTCGACGTTCACTGAATGCAGCAAAGAGTTGTCCTTCTAACGACATCTTCCCTTCCCTCTATCCCGCGACTAAGTGAGAGCAAAACAGCAAAATCGGACTTTCATTCGTCATTGTCATCTGCTACGTTTGAAAAGAAACTGTTGTGTACTTATGTGAGCACCACACAAACCTTTTTTAGAGTATTAACCGACAGGTAGCACCATTATGCATATTTTCAACAGGATTCTGCACTGCTCACGTTGCGAATAATTCCATGAGGGCAATTCACAATGTGTTTTCATAAGACAGGGTTATTAGTAAGCATTTTTGGATCTCTCGGTCCTCCGATTTAACAGCCTGCGATTATTATCTCTGGGGTAAATTAAAAAATTGCTATGTACAAAGTTGTGAACCTTTCATGTAAGGCCCAACATCTCTTCCTATTAAAGCAGCTATTTCACAGTAAGTAATGTCTCATTTAAAAATTTCGTTTATACTGCAAAACAGAAAATAATTTAATTACATCTAAAAAGAAATTAATTATATCACTAAAATACAAAAAAAAAAAAAAAAAGACCCAAAACTGTTAAAATAGACCATAAATATAAAAATGTCCGAAAATGGCAAACATGACATTAAAAATTCTGGATTTACATCCACAAATCCACAATCAGGATTTATGTAGCTATCAACAATACCTACGACATTTTAGATACAAGATGATATAATCATGAACATCCGGGCCCTGCTAACAACTAGTATATATAATGTATATGTTTTTTACAGGTTCGGTGGATTTTTACTTCAACGGAGGGGAGAGACAACCTGGATGTACAGAAGAAGTGACGGAAGACGTTTTCGAACATATCATTTATGGAAAAGGATCTGTCATAGGTAGATAAATAAACATATATTTGTTTTCAAAATACAAGTCGCTTCATAGCTTTACGGAATATCGTTGCCCTTTAATAAAATCTAAACACCTTATTAACACATCACATGATTCTGTTTTAAGAAAAATTACGGCGCCTTTCATTATTAACATAGATATTTTTGAAAAGTTACCTCTTTCTCTAAATATGTCGGTTCTTTCTCTGTCTCTTTAAGTAGCACATACCTTTGACTTTAGTTTGTCAAATTAGCAAAAGACTACTGCATTCATCCGGGTGAACTGATAGCTGTGCATTCCAGCAGTGATGCACTGTAGGCCGGCGAAATATGAGTTTTTTTTTTTTTTAAATGGACGCTCTTTGACATCACAGGTCATCAGCGTCCCATTCTATACAGGGCGTGAAACGGCTAACAAATTTTGCTCAGAGGACTCTTTTTTCAGGCTTGAGGTTCTTTTTGGTGCCGTAAATGTACGACCCGGGACCCACGGCTTTACTTCCCTTCCGAAGGAAGCCATACTTAGAATTTTTTGTGCAAAAATATCCATCAATCCTGGGCGGGTTTGAACCCACGATCTTGGGTTTAGAAGGCAAATATAGTTACCGCACCAGGACCAACATATGAGAGGGGGGGCGCATCCTTCACCTCAAATTGTGGAAATACAAGGATAAATGCCACTAAAAAAACAGGTTCGCCGAAATAAAGGAATAATTTGGTAGCCAATAACTAACTAAAACTGACTTTAAACACTAATAGAACCAGCCCTCAAAACAATTGCAGTAATCAATATGGGAGCTAATTTAGATAATTATTAATATTATTACATTTTTCAAAATTAGATTAATTAATCTAGCATTTTATATGCAATATTTAAAATTATGATTTCCATTAAGGTCAAAATATAATGTTTTTACGGCTAATGTAACCATGTTACTTTCAACCCATTTAATTTCCATTGTGATTCCGTGAGAATGCTTACATTCTCCTGGAGTGGAGAAGAATGAACATATCAAATCTCCTGCAGTGCAGTCTCCCCACGGATTTTCTTACGTATTAGGAATCAGTTGGTCGTACTTTCATCCCCATATGCTTCGTTATAAAATTTAAAGAAAGCTGAATCTCTATTTAGAGATTAACATATAATAACTAAGGATATGCCAAACCAATGACCTTGAAACGTTCTTTTATTCTCACCCCAGATTCTCTGCTTGTCGGTAGTTTCGGCATGTGGTGACGTCGTTCTCTGTAGATTGCTTCACATAATAGACGTCAGTAAAATGCAATGCCAGCACAAATCTCGCGATTCTCATTAAATGTTTTGAATATTTCAATGCTTGGCTTTACACATAAGTCATTGACCATTTTAATTTTACTCGACGGACGAACTTTTTGACGTACAAGATTTTTTTCGTTGCTCTGGTAATTATGACCGACTACAGTTTAAGGTTATTATTTTGGTAGGAAAATTCTTAACTGTACAACGCACAACATTTATATGCCTATAAATGTCTACACTTTGAAACATGAAACCATCTCATAAATTAAGCCTTTTCCTCTATTACTGTCTCCTTGAACCATCTCCATGACAACCTTCACTAGTCTGCTTACAATGTTTATGTCCCCCAAACTCAATGTGCCTGCTACTCAATGCAAACACGCCACCTGTGAAACATGCACTGGTGAATAAATGCGCCTGTCACCAAACTTCGCGCGCTACCTACTTCTCAAAAACAAAAACAAAAACAAAAAAATACTTAGCCGAAATATCTTTGGCGCAAACACATTACCTTTCAATATAAACTAACTGTACTTCTCGATATCAAACAAACGAAAAATATGGCGCAAAACCAATTCCTTCGTCTTTCTTCGTCTTCAAGGGATGTTGGACTCCTTCTAAATTCTGCAAACTAATTGAAAATGGTAGCGCAAGAAGGAGTAAGGTCTCCAAAACCCGTGTGAGACTGGTTTAAACCAGAGCCAATGCACCCCTCAATGTCCCAAAGTCCCAACTGCTGCAGGCAAGGGATGAAGGTTACGACCAGGCTGAAACTTTTACTATTGACTAACAAAGTAGCGCGCAAGACGCTGGTGAAATTCTTTTCTCCCTATTGGGAACAATACAGTCAGATCTCAAAACTCTCTGAGTGACCCTTAAGCAGCAATCAGCATGTAGAAGAATGTTCCCACCCCATCATTCGATTTTTAATCCTTTTTTGAGTGATAAATAAAAACTTCTTTTTCTGACATTTTTGAACGTGTAACGTAGCCAACGGTATGAAATTACATGAAATGGAAGAGCGAAAAATTGGCGCACAGTAAAAAATCCATCCCATCATTTGCATAAACGACCAAGGGAAACCACGAAAAAGGTCAGGATGGCCGGTCCCCAGAGATTTGAACCCGGAACCTCCCGAATGCGAGTTCCAAGCGTTATCGCCTGAGCCACGTCGCTCGGTAAGCCTATCACATTTAAAGTTTTAAAAGAAGATGCTATACTTACTAAATGAATGTTCATTAATTTTAAAAATAGTTTGCAATAATATGTAAAACAGACATAAACAATATTGGCGTCACAACTTATCATTATATCATTACTCACTAATATGTCAAATTATTGCATTAACAATTTATTTTCATCTAGTCTTGAGAACTTCCTGAATTAGCACAGTTCTAATTTACTTCAAAATTTTCAGTAAATATTAGCTGACAGTCATTTTTGAAATTGTAGACATCATTTTGTATTTCGGTGCTTATTAATTTTAACAGAGTTTTTTAAGAAACTACGCCCCACAGGTGTGGTAGATGGGAAGACTTAATATTGTTGTGTGAATATTTGAGAGTTTCTTGTTGGATCGCTTCTGAATAAACTAAACGAGGCCTTGTGGTATATTTAATCTCCTGGTATGTTTTTCTTTAACTTTTACACCAACCGTGTTTTTTAATACTCATAAGATTAGTTTTCTTTTCTTATGTATGTTCTCTACTAAGTTATATCAATCCTACCTTCTCAGCGCTCTTAAAAAGATTTTGTCCAAACTTTTTTCTTATATTATATATACCAAAATATATATTTTATCTTCGTCTTCCTTAACTTTCCTGTAACTTATCGAATCGTGACGCTGGTAAAGCCTCATGTTGGAAGTGTGCGTGTTAATTGGCTAACGCGCCTACCCTGTCAAAGTGCATGTAAGGTAGTGCGTCTTCATGCATCGAGGGAGAGCAGATTCTCCATAGATTTCTTCCGGAGCAGACGCGGCGGTAATGTTTGACTTTTGTAAGTAGAAATTCAAGAAACCTCTTGGCTGCGTGTCCAGTGACCCAGGTATTAAATGTTAAGCTGGAAAAGCAGAGCATTGTGTAATGTGTTTCATTACAGTTCATTTCATTTTCTTAATTAAAGATTTTCTCTTTCTGATAATTTTATTAATATTTTGTCAGATGATTTTGAAAACTTTCTGTTGAATCTTGCCTTGGAAATGAATGCATATTAATACCGTTCTTTGGGGTATGAAAGTAAGCTGTGTGGAGTTTATTTGATTAGTATCAGTTTTCCCAAGGTCTAATGCAACCTTTCAGTTAAATGAGTCCAGTGTCTTTATAATGTTTGCAGAAGCCATTGTATCTTTTGAGGTTATTAATTTCTTAATTTGTTATCACCATTGTTGCTGTGCGTTTAGAATATGTTAAACAAACAGTAATTAGTGTTTAAGAATTTTTAATAAATAATAAATTTTAACATGTGTATTTAAAGGGTAATTCTGATTGTGAGTTTCGTCAAACTATACTTCTTCTCCCATACTAGTATGCCACTTTTCCAGGGTTTCTCGCGATGTTTAATTTAAGTGCATTTCACATATTTACGAGGGATGTTTAATAAAAAAGTATCATAATTTATGTGCATATTTATTTGCAACACATCTTTACTATTCCTCGTAATTTTGAGGACTTTTCTCAAAGTAATCCCTGCTGGATGCAATGCACCTTCCCCAGCACTTCTGTCAGTCTTAGGCGTAACAAGTTGAAGCGTATCAGCCAACATTTATTTTCTTCCTGTTTTTCTTTTTTCCTTTACTGTAAATCCGTTCGTAAAATATGGATCGATGGCTGATTCTAGAATAAACCATTTTAGGACGTAAACCTTATTTAAAATACGGATTAATTTCTGGTGCGTCTTGTGGAGAATGCTTCTGATCTGTTGCCTGATTTCAGAGCTGTAATTTATGACAGTACATGCAAATCTGAATGTACTGGTCCAATGCAAAATAAAATACAGGAACAGAGACGTACAATTTTAGCACTGATAGAGAACTAAATGAAATTGGCGCTAATCTTGTATGTTCGCTAACAACATCGCCTCAAAATAACGCTTCATAAGGCAAAGGAAAACTTTACCAATGAAATCAGAAACTTTTGGGTGGTCGAAATTAAACGTTTATTTTCCCGATACATTTTCTGTTTAGCCAAGAATGAGCGTACATTACAACAGCTTCTTAAGTAAATTAAGTACATAATTAATTAATTAATTAATTCTATTTTAGTAAATATGTACTGCTGACTGCAGTGCGCTTAATCTGAGACGTAAAACACTATTTTAGGGGACAAGGTTAATAATTTGAAACCGCCCCTGGTCCTATACTAATTAAAAATGAATATGCGTAGCGTATAGTTAAGAAATATGAGCTTACTTACAGCTGTTGGGTAGCAGTCTATTGGAGGGACATCATCGCACATATTCTACGTATAGAGTTACAATTAGCTAGTGATCAGAGTTGTTCGGAATGCAAACATTGCTTTATTTTATTGAAAACGAGCAGCTGTATGTGCAAAAATATATTTGCAATGTATGACTCTTGTTCTCTTGGTCAGGCAACAGGCAGGCTGTAATGCTCTAAGACATATGAAAGGAAGGGGTTTGGCTCTTCCACCCGGTGAAACAACCCGAGTTGGCATGAGAAGCCGCATACAGTACAATTATAATACAATGACCTTACCGGTCACAGTCACATTCTAAGTTAAAGTAACAGCCTATAGCTAGGCTCGTTCTACGCGTAGAAAAATTCAGCAAATTGAGTGCTAGGGAGATGACGTCAAGCGCACAAATGAGAAATTTTGTTAATAAAATGGCGCGAAATATAGCGTGGATTTTTGGCATCGGCTTCGGATTTGTGTGTTCAATATATAAGAAGGCAGTTGTCCCAGAAAAGTCATTCGATTTGGACTTCATTCCAGTCTATTCCTGACGTCTTCTCCTTCAGGCAGTCCAGGGGAGGCCGACATAAGTCGAAGTCTACGCTCGCTTTGAGACAAGCGCAGAATAGAAGTTGCAAATATCATAGGCTAGAAATATTCGCCTCTATTTTTGCGAGATTGAAACAGGACTCGTCTGTGAACAGAACACAGCTTTACTGTTCATTTCTCCAATCTCTATGATCATTTGCAAAACACAATCTTCGACTCGCCCGACTGACCGAGACGAAAAGAGAACACCTATAACTATTCTTCTGTTAATAAACTTCAGTACTAAGCTACGTATGTTTCGTTGTCTCCTTCTCCAGTCCTGTTGAGCCCCTGCACACAAAACCTGAGGAAGGACTTCCTCAAACTGAAGCCCGAAATTATCGCAAATAAATAGCATGTACATTTAAATCCTTTAGGTGTCATTATGTGCATCAGTAGATAATTTAGATTAAAACAATCCAATTGCTGTAATTGGTGTAATTTCAACATTTAAACGATACCAAAAACAAGAAGTTGTATGTGGTTAATGCAGTTGTTTCATTAAAAGCGAATTTTATCATTTTATCTGTTACAGTTGACATCCCAGAACACATATTTTGTTCACACGTACGGGCCCTCACCTATTACATTGAGGCTATTGAAAATGAGAACTGCATATTTTGGGGCAAGAAACAAAATCATCAAAGTGGAGTTATCAGGTAAGTTGAGACTGATACGCTTGTAACAAATGTGTTCTATTCTCTTACCCTCTAAAATATAGAAATAAATTCATTGAAGCACATTAAAAAAAAGTCAAATAAAGTGAAGGGGGAAAAAAAAGGACACTTTCATGTTTGCTTATATATTGCAATATATTTGCTTGTTATAAAATATTATGGTAGATATTTGTTGTGATTGAGACACATAGGCTATATGCTTTGTAGCCCAATATTCCAATTATATGCACAATTTATGTAAACCATTTTGTGCTTAGTTATGATTATTTCTATATTTACAGGTTGTAAATGTAAGTAGAGTTGTTACATTACACCTTAAAAAGCGATCTGAAGATGTTACTAGAGCTGTAGCCTTAAACGATTACGTTACATTGCAAATGTAATGAATATGGCTAGAAGCACAGTCCACGATACCAAAAAACGGTTTAGAGATACTCTAGAATATACCGGAAGACAAGGTTTGGGTCGCCCGAGAGCTACAAATGAAATTAAGACAGGTACATGATATTGACAGTTCTTAGAGAGCTGCAACTTACCACCTATGACTGTGATCCCGGCCAGAACCGATGGCTTTTTTCGGACGTAAAAATCCTAAGTATGGCTTCCTTCGGAAGGGAAGTAAAGCCGTGGGTCCCGTGTCGTACATTTACGACACGATAAAGAACCTCAAGCCTGAAAAAAGGAAAGGCCTCTGAGAAAAATTTGTCGGCCGTTTCACGCCCTGAATAGAATAGGACGCTGATGACCTGAGATGTTAAAGAGCGTCCGTAAATAAAACGAATAAAAAAAAAGCTATGACTGTAGCCCACCAATTTGTTAACATGCATGGTCGCCCGATTTTGGCAAAAAAGGATAGAAAAAGGATGAAAGCAAGTGAATTTATATCAAGTATACCTGCAACTGGTTCCAATTTGCTCAGAATGCACCGAGTCGAAGATTGTGTTTTGCAAATGATCATAGAGATTGGAGAAATGAACAGTAAAGCTGTGTTCTGTTCACATACGAATCTGTTTCAATCTGCGTTTACTTCATGAACGTGAAAGAGTTTGGAGAACGAGGGAAGAACGATTTGCACAATGCTGCATTTCCAAAAAGTTACCTTTTGGAGGTGGTGAAATGATGGTTTGGGCAGGAGTGTCTATGGATGCTCTTACTGAGTTAATTTTATTAGACAATGGAAGTCTAACAGCTGATAGGTACATAAATGAATGTTTGACTGATCATGTTGTACATTTGGCCCATTTACAAGCGATACTTTTTTATTGCACAACAATGCACGCCCATTATTGCCCACATGCTCAGAGATTATCTCCAAGAATTGGAAATCCTTGTTTTACTATGGACCATGCTGGAACGGCATGTTAAGACAAAACTGCCCCAACCAGAAACTTTACAGGAGTTCAGGAGAGATTTCTTGAGAGCATATTCCTCAAGAAGCCATTGCTAACCTGATCGAAGTCATGCCCATATGTATGAATACAGTTATTCAAACCAGAGAGGATAACGCCCATTAGTAAAACGCGTTTATTAATGTTTCAAGCACTTGAAAATGTGCTCACAGTAAAAATAAAACTAGTAATTATTTTACGTGCTTTATAACTTTATCACTAGAGCTAAGTTTATGTTTATATTGTTATAAGCTAAGGTCTTAATAAAACAATATTTTTGAATGGACATTCTTTCATTTTAAAATAATTAAGAACAAAATATAATCAAATATATAAGGTCGGATTTTTAAATTGTTCCTGAGTGTTTTGTTATTTTATTTATTTCCTGACTACTGAAAATACAGAATGTCCCTAAAATGCTTTACACCATTAATATTGTGTTACTCGATTTGTAACTGACATAGAGGAAAAAGCCTTCATTGATATGACTTTGTGCTTACAATTTATAAAATAAAGAAACTATTTATTTAGTGGTGAAAAAAAATCCCAAACATAAATCTTTTGCTCATTCATCTTCAACGTGCAGCTCTGGATTCACGTAAAGGCGAGGACAACCATAATTGGAAGATGTAAACAAAGTAAAGCTTGTATTAAATTTTCCACTCCACGAATTAGGACGAGAAAACAGTTGCGTTAGATTCCCTATGCTGGTGCAGTAAACGCTGTAAAAGACGGTTATTTGTGTAGTAATGGAGGCCTCTGAACAAAATTTGTCGGCCGTTTCACGCCCTGAATTGAATGGGACGCTGATGACCTGAGATATTAAAGAGTGTCCATAAATAAGTAAATTAAAAAAAGAGTGTAGTAATGAATATTTTGGATATATAATTTAACATTTAAAGTCACGAAATACATGAATTTAGTAATGATACAAATATAAAATGTATAAATAATACAAAACACTAAGCATAAATCAATTCAGAAGTTCTACATAGAAAAAATTACATACCAATTGTCTTTAATATATTGTAACCTTATATATTTTAATAGTACTTATTAAGATATTTTGATATTTCTGTAAATTCAATTATTCAAAGGAGAACAAATTACCTATTTGATCTTAAATTACTTAAGCAATACAATTGATCTGAACCATAACTAAGGACATTATAATTTCATTTTTTTTAACTTTAGCATTATGAATACCGGCCATGAAAGCTTAAATTATATTGTAACGTAAAAATATGTTTTTAATTTGTTCAAAATATTATTAAATAAGTATTTAAAATTATACTATATTCATATGCAACATATAAAGAAATATTAAACGTTTAAAAATAATTGCTACAAAATATTCCAAATGAAGTTATCGCAACCGATGTAATATTGAAATGCAACATTTTCATTACAGGTCCGATCATTATTTGTTTTCAGAAGGTATATTTCTACTGTTTCTATTTAATCACTACACTTTACTACTACAATCATCCACTAATTGATATTTAGTATTGTTTATTTATACATATATGCTCATTCACCTTACACACCACTCTTTACTTTACTAATTGTTCACTGCTTTCGTCTTTTATACGTCTTATCTAATATTTCCATAAAATTATCACACAACTTTATTCACTCACAAATCACTTTTACCATCTGTCCACCATTTGTCCTTCTCCGCCCGCTCCTCCTTTCCTTGTGGTCCTTACCTCCCCTAAGTCTTCATTCTTTCTCCGCCTTCTGCAGTGTGTTGTTTATTATAGGCATCCTCACGTATATATTGTTGCTAATCATTTCTCTCTTCTCTCTTTCTCGCATCCTCTCCGTCTTCTTTTTTCTTTTCTTCTCATTACCTCCATCATCTCTCTTCTTTATCTTCTTCCTAATCTTAATCTCTGCTCTTGCAATTTGTTTAACCATCTTTTGTTATCATCTATCCTTTGTCTTCTTCCCATTCTCTTTCGCTTCTAAAATTTTCCCTCCATCCCAAACTCCCCCTCTATGTACACCACTACATCATTCTACAGCAGCTCCTTCTTTTACTTCTCTCTCCTCCATTCTCCTTCCTCCCTTCTCTTCATCTTGTTTTTGATCTTCTTTTCTTCTCCACCTTACTCTCTTCCCTCGTCATCTTTACCACTCCCTCTATTCTCTTCTTCCTCATATCTTGGTATTGTATTTGCTGAATTTAATATTTGTAGTGTGGCTGAACTTCTAATCGCATCTTCAGCTTGTACTGTAGCTGTTGATGTCTCTTCATGTTCCAACTTTTCTTTCCATGCAATTCTACTAAATTTTTGAGCCAGTTTCTCCAAATGCTTGTATAAATTTTTATCTCTTATAATAGATGATATCTGTAATACACCTAAACTTTCTCTTTCACCCTTAATCTCTGTAAATAATGTACACACTCAAAAAGAACTTGTTCTGGAGTCCCTTGCACATTGCAGTAGTAACAAATATCATTAGGTGATTTATTAATTTTGTTCCAGTAGGTATTATGTGGTCCATAACCTGTTGAATAATGTATTAATCCTTTAGTAGGGATGCTGTTTTTAAAGATACTATAGGTTCTTCTTCCCACTTCATAACATGTATTCTTATGGCGGACCTTTATGCTATTTATCGGGCGATGTTATTTATTTCTGATCAGGGTCTGGGGAATACTGATATTTGTTCCGACTCTATGAGTGTCATTTTAACTTTTAGAAATATGTACAACAACCATCCTCTTGTACAGAAGACCCAGAATGTAGTGTTAACGCTTTTTGACGCTGGCGTCAGGGTGACACTGCTATGGGTACCTGGACATGTGGGATTCCCAGATAATGAGGCCGCAGACGTCGCAGCTAAATCCGCCCTTTTAGACCCTGCTGAGTACGAGCAACGTTTTTACTTCGGGGATTTTAAACATTCTTTACGTCGAGGCATCCTCTCGCGCTAACGCGATGAGTGGGATTTAATACCCACCAATAGGCTTCGCGAATGTAAATCCGCCCCTTTTAACTGGTCGACTTCTTCTCGCGTAGTTCGTCGCGAAGAAGTAATTTTAGCTGGTCTGAGAATTGGGCATTGCCGTTTTAGTCACTCTCAGCTTTTTAATTATCAACCCGCTCCAGCTTGCCCTCACTGTGACCATCCCTTTACAGTGCGTCACATTTTAATTGAATGCCATCGTCTGACAGCTTTTAGACATAGCCTAGGTTTGCCCTCCTCTATTGAGGACTTACTTGCAGATGATGTGGTTGCTGTTGAGCGAGTGCTCGTTTTATCCACGTTTGTGCTTTTTGGAACAAGGTGAGAGGTTCTATCATTTTACTAATGACGGCATTTTTAGACTATTTTAAGAGTGTTGTTTTTTCAGATTTTGCTGATGTGTTTTACTACCAGTCTTTATTTGTTGTTGCCCATATTACCATTGTAATTTCTTTTGGGGTTTTATTGATACATTTTTAAACCATTATAAGACTGTTGTGTATTCCGCTCTTGCGGCTGTGTTTTAGTACCAGTCTTTTGTTTCTTGAACATTTTGCCCTTGTTATTTGTTTCTGGGGTTTTATTTAATTGCACAATGTGCTACTGTTAATTAACCTATACACTGATTTTGTGTTAATTACTTTTTTTTAATTCTGGCGCAATTTTTAGTGTTTGGGCGTTAATGACCATAGCTGTTGTGCACTCTTTAAACAATAATCATCATCATTTCTGTGTCTGATTGTATTTCATCATCAGGTAATAATTTTTTTAAGAAGTACGTTCATCGAACTTTCCCAGTCAGTTGTCATTGTCCTATTACCAGATTTTAGAGGACTTATTATTTTTTTCTGCATTATAATTTTAAAGGGTATCTCCCAAACATTTATGTTTATTATTTTTTGCAAAAAATTTCCATCGTTTCAGCCTGTGAAAATTAAAATGTTTGTTTACTTGTCGATAGTTTCTTAAATTATTTATTCTTTCCTCTGCAATGACCGTCCTTTGATAATATCTTCTCTTTTTCCTCATTTATCTACTAACTTTTGGAGTGCTTCGGTCCAGACCTTATCCGAATATTTCTTAATTTTAATTATTGAAACTGTTTTATCAATTGCTGTTTGATTATCTGCTATCTAATTGAATGATAATATTTTGGTATACTAAGTTGGAGCTATCAAAAATATATTTCAGCTCTTCCCAATTTGCCTATGCATAATTGTGTCTCCCTTCTTCATATGAATTTCCTTTGCCTACTCTTCCCATGTCGTAATTGAAATATATTAAGCGACGATTACTTGTAGCTATGTCTTGACCCACTTTCCAGTTTATAATTCTTCTGTCAATTTTATCATTACAGAGGGTAAAATCAATGTTAGCAGATGCACCAACTCTGTTTAAATGTTGCAGTCTGGACAACTGCACGCTGCAAACCTGCTCTGCTTTTGGGCTGTACACAGAAAAGTTTCCCGCGAGGGGAAGATTTGACGTCATAACGAGGACAACCGAACCATTCTGTGGTAAGATCCGTTTCTTAATAGTAACAACTGAACTGCAGAACATAATGATAGATGGAAAAGGTTTATAAGGAGGCCACTATTAAACTGGCAGAAAAATTATAAAATAATTAGACATGAAGCTATATCACTTATTTAATGTAAGCATCTCATAATGGTAGTGAATATTCTTAAATACTAAACACAAAATATTTTAACACGAGTCTTAGGAACATTTTCCATTTACAAGCTAATTTTTTTTTCTGCTAGTAACAAAATACAAATATTTCAACACACTTCCTTTAAAAGCAAGTGCAATATGTAATGAAATAATCCGAAATTATCAATATTTATTCATGTTTTAGTCCCGTTATTTGATAATTTCATATATTTTACCAAATAAAATACAAATTTATCATTTTATTATTTTCAGATCCTTAAAATATAAACTAAACACATATAATTTTCTTATTCGCCGACTGCACTTTTATCGGCAGACATTTAACACCTTTTAATTATATTGATGATCTGGCAGAACAAATAAAATATAATATATTAAGTAATTTAAGTGCTGAACGCCGTGGTTGCCACCCACAGATCCAATAGAAAATAGTTCCATCTTATATTTTTCGAAAAATAACAGCGGTCGCTGAGGAACAATGTTGTCACGTCTCTACAATCCCTTTCAGTACGTGTTTAGTGTTAACAGTCAGCCAGTGTGGAAATGAAAGTAAATAGTTTATTCATTAATTAAGATATATTCATATATACTTGATGAAATGGGAAACAGTAAATATTCATAGTTTCTGCTCAAACTGTGATGAATGAACGTTAACGTTGGAGCATTATCACTGTGCTAAACAACAATTGATTTCGTATAGCCGTGTAATATATAAAAGTGTGAGTTATACTGATATCTTAACCGTAAACTGAATTTTATTAACAGAAAGACAGAAATATTTGCTTTCGTAACTGTAACTTCTAACTAAACTAGGCACCAGTCTGCAGAGTTGTTTGTTATCATGACAGGCGTCTTGTTTTCTATTGATAACGTGATGGACGCAGGCCAAAGCACCTCTCGACTCAATTGCCTAAGAGCCTGCTAATGCTTGGTATAAAGTGGAATGATTACAAAATTGTTACACACTTTTTCTTCAGGTATCACGAAAATACTGTTAGCCAGATAAACGTCAGTTTTCTACTTAGGAAATCATTCCTGTTAATCGAACGGACATCTACAAAGATGAAGAGGATCCCACATTTCCAGTTTTTCTTCTCCTGCCTACATTATAACGATGAAGGAAGTGTTTCTTATGAATGCCTTAACACATATTTATATCTCTATGTCTTGTAGCCTTGGAGAACCTCCCTATTGACTATTCCACTGCAATATCGGGATTTGAACCCGAACCTAAAAATTAAAATACACGAGCTCTGACCTCTAGACTACAAAGTTAAGCATACCATATTTCTTTTTGTGAAGATATTTGTAGCAACTTGTATTCAAAAATCAACTTCACTTAAAGCAAGAACTAAAATATCTCAGATTTCGCTATTATGAGGACTGTTTAGTAAAGAATTACCATACTTTTTGACAACATAACTTTACCCATCACTGAAAGTTTGATAGTCTTTCTCAAACTAGTCCCCATTGGATGCAATTCGCCTTTCCCAGCAATTCTGACAGTCTTCAAATAAATGCTGATAATCGTTTTTGACAATTCCTTCAGAACCACTTTCGCAGCCTTCATCGCTGCTTCTAGTGTTTGAAAACGCCTCCAACGAAGACGTTTCTTCAATTTGGGGAAAAGGAAAAATACACGAGGCTAAATCTGAAATATAGAGAAAATAAGGAACACCCTTCACATTTTTTTGGTAAAGTATTCAACAATATCATTTTCGTGATGCATAATCCAGCTCTTGGTATGAAAATGGGGCATTTTGTGTATGATAAGGCCTTGCAAAGTTTTCAGGAGTATTACTCAGTTGCAGTTGTTTGTGCAGGTTCGACATGCAGGTAAACCGTTACCTAAATATCGAAAAATGAAATGACCATAACTTTCCCAGCAGAGGCAAATACTTTTGCTTTTTTAGGTGTTGGTGATAATGGAGTTTTGTTGTTTGCTAGCATGTTCAATAGAATGTAAACAACTTACATCGACAGTGATTGACTTAGAAAGAAACGCCGCATCTTCCTGTAACAACCGTATGCAACCTGCAAGCGAACGTCCTTTTGATTGGGAATCAGGAGTCCTAAAACCCACTGTGCACAAACATGTCTCAAGTGCTAGTTTTCAGTTACCGGGTGTGTGTGTGTGTGAGTGTGAGTGAGTGTGAGTGTGAGTGTGTGAGTGTGAGTGTGTGAGTGTGAGTGTGTAAGTGTGAGTGTGTAAGTGTGAGTGTGAGTGTGAGTGTGAGTGAGTGTGAGTGTGTAAGTGTGAGTGTGTAAGTGTGAGTGTGAGTGTGAGTGTGTGAGTGTGAGTGTGTAAGTGTGAGTGTGTAAGTGTGAGTGTGAGTGTGAGTGTGAGTGTGAGTGTGAGTATGAGTGTGTGAGTGTGTGAGTGTGAGTGTGTAAGTGTGAGTGTGAGTGTGAGTGTGAGTGTGTGAGTGTGAGTGAGTGTGAGTGTGAGTGAGTGTGAGTGTGAGTGTGAGTGTGTGAGTGTAAGTGTGAGTGTGAGTGTGTGAGTGTGAGTGTGTGAGTGTGAGTGTGTGAGTGTAAGTGTGAGTGTGTGAGTGTAAGTGTGAGTGTAAGTGTGAGTGTGAGTGTGAGTGTGTGAGTGTGAGTGTGAGTGTGTGAGTGTAAGTGTGAGTGTGAGTGTGTGAGTGTGAGTGTGAGTGTGTGAGTGTGAGTGTAAGTGTAAGTGTGACTGTGAGTGTGAGAGTGTGTGAGTGTGTAAGTGTAAGTGTGAGTGTGAGTGTGAGTGTGTGAGTGTGAGTGTGAGTGTGTGAGTGTAAGTGTGAGTGTGAGTGTGTGAGTGTGAGTGTGAGTGTGTGAGTGTAAGTGTGAGTGTAAGTGAGTGTGTGAGTGTGTGTGAGTGTGTGAGTGTGAGTGTGTGAGTGTGAGTGTAAGTGTAAGTGTGACTGTGAGTGTGAGAGTGTGTGAGTGTGTAAGTGTAAGTGTGAGTGTGAGTGTGTGAGTGTGAGTGTGTGAGTGTAAGTGTAAGTGTGAGTGTGAGTGTGAGTGTGAGTGTGTGAGTGTGAGTGTGAGTGTGAGTGTGTGAGTGTAAGTGTGAGTGTGAGTGTGTGAGTGTAAGTGTGAGTGTGAGTGTGTGAGTGTAAGTGTGAGTGTGTGAGTGTAAGTGTGAGTGTGTGAGTGTGAGTGTGTGAGTGTGAGTGTGTGTGAGTGTGTGAATGTGAGTGTGTGTGAGTGTGTGAATGTGAGTGTGTGTGAGTGAGTGTGAGTGTGTGTGAGTGAGTGTGAGTGTGAGTGTGTGTGAGTGTGAGTGTGTGAGTGTAAGTGTGAGTGTGAGTGTGTGAGTGTGAGTGTGTGAGTGTAAGTGTGAGTGTGAGTGTGTGAGTGTAAGTGTGAGTGTAAGTGTGAGTGTGAGTGTGAGTGTGTGAGTGTGAGTGTGAGTGTGTGAGTGTAAGTGTGAGTGTGAGTGTGTGAGTGTGTGAGTGTGTGAGTGTAAGTGTGAGTGTGAGTGTGAGTGTGTGAGTGTGAGTGTGTGAGTGTAAGTGTGAGTGTGAGTGTGTGAGTGTAAGTGTGAGTGTAAGTGAGTGTGTGAGTGTGTGTGAGTGTGTGAGTGTGAGTGTGTGAGTGTGAGTGTAAGTGTAAGTGTGACTGTGAGTGTGTGAGTGTGTAAGTGTAAGTGTGAGTGTGAGTGTGTGAGTGTGAGTGTGTGAGTGTGTGTGAGTGTGTGAGTGTGAGTGTGAGTGAGTGTGAGTGTGAGTGTGTGAGTGTGAGTGTGTGAGTGTAAGTGTAAGTGTGAGTGTGAGTGTGAGTGAGTGTGTGAGTGTGAGTGTGAGTGTGTGAGTGTAAGTGTGAGTGTGAGTGTGTGAGTGTAAGTGTGAGTGTGAGTGTGTAAGTGTGAGTGTGTGAGTGTAAGTGTGAGTGTGTGAATGTGAGTGTGTGTGAGTGAGTGTGAGTGTGTGTGAGTGAGTGTGAGTGTGAGTGTGAGTGTGTGTGAGTGTGAGAGTGTAAGTGTGAGTGTGAGTGTGAGTGTGTGAGTGTAAGTGTGAGTGTGAGTGTGTGAGTGTGAGTGTGTGAGTGTGAGTGTGTGAGTGTGAGTGTGTGAGTGTGAGTGTGTGAGTGTGTGAGTGTGAGTGTGAGTGTGTAAGTGTGAGTGTGAGTGTGTGAGTGTGTGTGAGTGTGTGAGTGTGAGTGTGTGAGTGTGAGTGTGTGAGTGTGTGAGTGTGAGTGTGAGTGTGTAAGTGTGAGTGTGAGTGTGTGAGTGTGTGTGAGTGTGTGAGTGTGAGTGTGTGAGTGTGAGTGTGTGTGAGTGTGTGAGTGTGAGTGTGTGTGAGTGTGAGTGAGTGTGAGTGTGAGTGTGAGTGTGAGTGTGAGTGTGTGTGTGAGTGTGAGTGTGTGTGTGGCATTCAGTTAAATTTTCAGAATATCTGAAGTGTTCTTAATTATTTAAAATTGAGCGTTCACCTTCCTTTAATTGCCTCCCCTCTTTAAACATTTTAAATCACTTCAATCTCTACTGCAAGTAAGAACAAATTTTCCATAGAGCTCGGCTGAGAAGAAAGCAAGCCATCAGAGCAGCATAATATTCGTAATGTGTCATCACATTTTACAAACGTTTTTACTAACTCGCTTTCTTGTCTGTTCGGGTGGAATTTTGTAATTAATTTTTCATGCACTTCTAAATGAAATAGAGACTTGAAATTTTGCACATAGGTCAGAAATGGATGACAATACAACATAATATGGAAATTATTATTGTTCAATGGTTCCACGGTTCAAAAATTAGGTTCCGTAGTTTTGAAAGCAAAGCAGCGCAATATCAAACACGAACGTTTTAAAAAATGTAAGTAAGAACACATTTCTGTAGTTTCGTTAATAACGCATAAAATATAAAATTTATAATAATCTTTATTTAAAAATAAGAACAGTTGCTATGATGACTGTATAATATGTATTTATCAATATAATGAATAAATTATAGTATAATTTAATTTATATTTATTTATTTTTTTATTTGAATCTAAAATGATGAGAATTCTTTTAGTTATATTTTGATAACAATACAGTCGTCATGGCAACTATTCAAATAAACAGCGCGATGTCGAATGCGCAACTTGCAAGAAACGCATGGCTCAAACGCGATCAACTGAAACAATGGAAAAACGTTCTTCTTGACTCGCTAATGACACGCAACGACATGCTAAATATTTTGATAACAATACAGTCGCCATGGCAACTTTTCAAATAAAAACATCAAATTTAAATCCTCATAATTAAATTCTTACAAATAACTTTAATAAAAATTGTTTCTATTACATAAATTCAATTGCGCTAGAGTGTATTAATAATGTATTAATAATTTCAACTTTGTAAATAAGTAGTGAATGAGTACTATATTTAATATAATATAATGAGTTACACATATTATCAAAGATTTTGACTTCTATATTGAGGATCTGGTACAAATGTATTTAATACTGAAATACTTTTTTTCAAAGTTAACTTTGTAATTCTGAATTTTGTTTTTAATTAAAAAAATTAATTAATCAACTGTTTGTATATATCAATAGAGTAGATAAAACAAATTTCTATTTTAGTTGTGACCAAGAGAAAACAAAATGAACTAAATCTAAAGTTGCTCAATTTTTGTCATTATTTAATCGAAATGTCTAATACTGATTGCAAAATTACGTGCACACAAGACTAAAAAGTAGAAAATAATTTAAATAATTTTTAAAAAAAAACACGTTTTTATTTTCTTAATTATAAATGAACTAAAAAATATAAAATAATTCACCCTAGCCAAATGCAGATTTATAACCCCGTGTAAATTCATAATCTCATAAATTTTTTAGAAAAGCTCTTCCAAACGAAAAACGTGGGGCGCATGCAGGAGATAAAATTAATAATTGTTAAGGGTATTTATAGCTTAAATGAATCACACAAAAGGTTCAGAAAACTATTGCATGCGCCCAACGTTTTTCATTTGGAAGTATTATTCTAAAAACGTTTATGAGATTAAGAATTTGCATAGGGTTATAAATCAGCATTTGGCTAGAATGAATTATTTTATACTTTTTAGTTAATTTATTAGTAAGAAAATAAAAAGTGTTTTTTTTTAATTATTACTGTCTGAAATTGCACACCTCTCAGGCGGAAATCGGCATTGGGAACATTGAAACAAGTGACTACGTGTACACTACTCATTAAACTAACAACAATTTGTAAAGTTAAATACTAATGATAGAAGTTATGCCTGTAAAATTATATTTCCTTATTTAACGGCCCTCCAAATAAATGCCAATGTAATCTCAAAGTATTAAGCATAGCTATAGATATTTTATTAATTTTAGAACAATATAATGCATTTAAAGACCCCCATTCTTTAAATGTTATTTTTGTAAATTATGACAATTTTTCTTTGCATAGAAAATTCACCTGAATTCTTTTATTGTTCTACGAAAGTCAATAAATTGTAATGTAGCAGAATCCATAAAGAATTTGTCTATTATCCACTTACTCTTACGTACATATAACCATGTGAAGCAGCTCTTTTCTCATTGGTTTCAGGACGACTTACATACCTGATGTTACTCACAGTAGTCCCTAAAGGAAATTACAGTTTAAACTTTAATAAGAGCTAATATTTATTGAAAGAACCAAATTAGCAAATATTATAATACTCTTGAGAGATACAGTCGCTATGAATACTTTATTATGCATTTTAATTGTTAGTAATTTACGTACATGTTGCTCTCTGTTCAGTGCAATCAGTTTAAACAAAAAAGATGTAGTAGAAGCACGTGCTGGTGTTATTAGTGTGTAAAACCTATCAATCATTGAAAAAAAGCAATTAGGTTATGGTACAAATTAAGTTTGTAAATAGTTGTTTGAACTATAAATAAATACATTGTATCAGCTGTGTGTATCATAATAGTGCACATAAATAATAGTATCCATACACGGCGGAGTGATACA
The DNA here is from genome assembly GCA_030762175.1 of Metallyticus violacea. Classification (NCBI taxonomy): domain Eukaryota; kingdom Metazoa; phylum Arthropoda; class Insecta; order Mantodea; family Metallyticidae; genus Metallyticus; species Metallyticus violacea. The sequence continues at coordinate 97,307,973 of CM060836.1, forward strand.
TTCATAACTGTTTACGGCGAGATAGAATAAAGGGCAACGCATTATAGTACTAAACGTATTTCACAGGGTTTGATTTTTCCCGTAAAGCACATTCTATAGATTTTTCAGAACTGTTCACACATTAATATCTACGGAATTACTCTATTTTCGTTCACGATTAAATTAGACAGCATCGGTTTCGTAAATGTTTGTATTGTTTCCTACTGTTAACGTCGTAAAGCATTTGTATTATTTAGTAAATTATCTGTTTACACTATCAGAGAGCAAAGTCACATGTGGAACTAAAAAAAATTAAAATATCTAGCAACATTAAAAAAAAAAAAAAAAAAAATCAGTCAACTAGAACAGAAAAACAAAATTTTAGCAGTGCCAACGTCGTATCAAATATAAATATTAAATATTTATTACATCTAATTCCTCATTAGTTATTTTTAATGGGGTATACAAAAACATAGCTTTCAATTATGAAAGGAGCTCAACATTTCATAGCCTTCTAATTACCATAAATAATGATATCAAATATAGGCAAGCTGATTACAATCGAAACAAACCACTTTAATCACATATTAAAACGTTTAAATATTTATGAATAAATTTTGTTTTAATGTTACAGAGAAGCATGAAAACGTGAAAAAATCCATGGAGAGACAGCTGAATTCTACAATATAATGTTGCATGTACTACAAAGAATTTAAACCCACCTTATACAGTCCAACCAGCTACATTTGCAAGTGTTCTGGCAACTTTTAAGATCGTTTTTTTTTTTTCAGTAATATTTTTATTAAATCTTGGTATTTATCGTTCTCTTTTTCAAGTTTATGTACATAATTTCCTGGATTAATAAAGAAACTTCTTCACAAAAGCAGATTTGTGTTATTTTTAGCAAAAATAATGCACGTAAAGGTCCAGGTGTTCTTGTAGCTAAAACCCAAATTTCAGTCTTAGCTCTTTGAATATGCAATTACAAGTCGTTAATACTTTCATAGACATTCTATATCCTGATAAGTGCTTTATCATATTATAAAATGTAATTATTTATAAAATAAGTAATGCGAACCTCATTAACCTAAACCCGAAAAGCACAAGCGTGATATGAAAATATAAAAAGCAAATTGGAAAAGCTATATTTTACTCTCCCGAGCTTATCTTGTTAATTGTAAATTCATATTTTACTTGATAACTAGAATAAGAAACAAGGGCCTAAATGCTAGTAGGATAGGATTTTCTGTGAAGGGGGTACTTCCGGGAGGAAGGGGTTAGGTAGAGGATACACTGAAATCTAGAATCCGAAGAGGAGATGCATGGGCTTAGAACATTTCCACAGTTGACAAGTTTTTGACCTCACGTGTCAGTGAAAACTACCCTGTTTTCTCCCAGGCTCACTCTAAGTGTCCCGAGGGTCCCTTAAGAAGCCCCAGACGCCAGGAAGGGAAGTATCTTGTGTTATGCAATGAAATTCTAGGGAACGGAAGAGCGGAAAATTCGTGGAATGTAAATATACATACCGGTATTTGCCAAAGTGACCAGGGGACGCTACGGAAAAATCCGAGGTCAGGATTATTGAACCTGGGACCTCCAGATGCGAGTCTACAGCGTTACAGGCTTAGTTACTCGTTCAATTGAATTCTACCGGTAATAGTTATAATATAACATAAAAGCTATCTTCAAACGTAAAATCACTTAAGGTTCAAAACTGTAATAACTTAATAATGATAATACCTGACTAGTTTCTGAGTATAAATGCTCTGGGAAGAACGTGTTTTACACAAAACTATAAAATGTTAATTACTTTTATATCGCTGAAAGAAAATCTTGTTTTACATTTTTGTCCAAATCAATGTAAAAAGTGCAACTTGCAGGAGCCTTGACTAAATATCTTATAATATATACTAAGTCCACAAAAAATATTTTGAATATTTGGACCCTTTGCTTCTGAAAAAACAAACTTTCTTTATTTGGGAAGCTATTACTTTAGGTGATAATTTGTTACATTATTTATTTACTTACTTGTCGGTCCCGGTGGTGTAGTGGTAACCTTACTTGCCTTCTAAATCCAAAGTCGCGGGTTCAAACCCGGCCAGAATCGATGGATTATTTCGGGCGTAAAAATTCCTTTGGAAGGGAAGTAAAGCCGTGGGTCCCGTGTCGTACATTTACGGCACGGAAAAGAACATCAAGCCTGAAAGAAGAGGCCTCTGAGCAAAATTTATCGGCCGTTTCACGTCCTGAATCGAATGGGATGCTGATGGCCTGAGATGTTAAACAGCGTCCGTAACAAAACGAAAAAAAATAAATATTTACTTACTTAAAGCAATAGCTTCCCAAATAGAGAAATTTTATGTTTTTTCAGGAGTAAAACGTTCAAATAATTATTGTGCAAACAGTAAAAACAATAAGAAAGATATTTAACGCTCCTCGAAGTTGCGCATTACCTCAAGCATGTCTCGGGTTACCGCCACGGGTGGCCGAGGTCGTTAAGGCGTGGACTCGTGAGCGGGAGGTATGGGGTTCGAATCCCACCAGGACCGTCTTCCCTGACTGAGGGTTTTTCCAAATTTTCCTCAGTCCTTATAACTGGCAAATGCCAGAAACGTTTCCTTCCTTAAAAAAAGAATTCTTTCCCAATATATCATTTCATCTCAAGTGCCCACCGTCTGTGGTGCCTCAGTAGTAAAAACGGGCGTTAAACACCATTAAAAAAGACAGGTTACTTTGGCAACTGATAATCTAAATATATTGTCTGAAAAAAAAAAAAAAAAAAACTTAACTTCTTCAGTTTGGGTAAAATGAAATAGTCACGGGGCTAAATTTGGGCTATAGGGAGGATGTACATTGATATTCAGTAACAAGAGCTGCGATGTGCGGCGGTTTATTTTCGTGATGTGGTATTCTGCTTCTTGCACGAAAATGTGTCCTTTTGCATGTGATATTGCCTTGCAAGATTTCTGGGACACCTCTGTAATGTTGCTAAGTCATAGGTGGGAGTGCAGGTATGACATGTTAGTAAACATTTTCCTGAATATTGGAAAATGAAATGAGCAAAGTTTACCCAGCAGAAGCTTGTTGATTTGGTTTATTTATGGACGCTCTTTAACATCTCAGCCCATCAGCGTCCCATTCAATTCAGGGCGTGAAACGGCCAACAAATTTTGCTCAGAAGTCTCTTCTTTCAGGCTTGAGGTTCTTTTTCGTACCGTAAATGTACGACACGGGACCCACGACTTTATTTCCCTTCCGAAGGAAGCCATACTTAGGATTTTTACGCCCCGAAAAAATTCATCGATCCTGACCGGCTTTGAACCCGCGATTTTGGTTTTAGAAGATAAGTATGGCTACCGACTCCAGTAGAAGCGACCACTTTTATTTCATCATGGTGATTTCCACACAGATCTTTACTGTTTGCTCTCAGGGTGGAAATTAAGTAGATAAATTATATCAGGAGTGATTACATATGAAAGGAACTCCGCATTTTCCTGCAACATCGTTCTCAACTGCTTTCTTTTGTTTGGGAATCAGCTGTCTTGAAACCCACTCTCTGTCTTGTGCGCAGCTTTTCAATTACTGACGTGTAAGTAGCACTTATGAACTTTTCAGAATTTGTAAGAGTGTTCTTAATTCGACGATCATCTCTCACGCTAATGTTTTCCTCCATTAGAACTCTGCACAATTAAAGCTTTAATTAATATAATCTATAAATCATTAGAACAATAAATAGAAACTGCTTGCAATTAAACCTTTAAAGATCTCTTTGAAAATCTCAGCTGTTATAAAAATTGCTTCAAAATGGTTGACAAAGAAATGTGCAAATTTACATTCACCTACTCGCAGGCAAGTTACATTATACAAATAAGCAAGAAACTAAAAATCCTCATAACATATCAACAGTTAATAACATTAATGTCCAAAAACAAATGACATACGTTCTCTTTGAAAAGTAAACATTAAAACCTTCAACAACTTAGGTCACAAAGTAGGCACGAACTTTCATTGATATTCTGGAAGATACCGAAACAAGCGCCATTATCCCAGTAAGCTAAGAGAAGAAGACGCGTTATTGTCCCATTGTTCAGGACAAGACATGTGTCGATCAATGAAAATATACTTGAAAGTAGCGCCATCATATTCACGTGATAGTACAAAAGAAAGAGAAAGAAATAAACAATAAAATATCGATCGTTGCCACAAGAAGCAAGTGAAATGACCTGTTCCATATAGGGATATACAGGATAAAATGAGAGAGGTTCGTGGTTCCGTGCTTGGAGGAGGTAAAATAGTTCGGTTGGTTAGAGCGTCAGTACGGAAGGCTGAAGATCCCGGTCTAATTTCTCCTTTCCAAAGTATGGCTTATACAGTGTGATAGAGTTATTTCTCTAATGAATACTTCATTTACTGCCATACTTTCTTCAAGAGTGAAATGTAGCACAGGATATCAGTCGAAAACATCCACTTTCGAGTAGGCATCCCAAGTAACATTCATGTCATATGTTTGCAAATGGCACTTTAAGTTCAGGCATCGTTAAATGAAGCTAGTAGACTTTCCAGTGACAGATTATAGGGATTCTGTCCCGGGCTTTTGTAATGAGTGGTGGAAGCTAAGAAGATTCTGGAGTAAGAGGGTAATTTCGGCTTTTGACTAAACGTTAATAAGAACTTTTTGGCTGTCTTATTGCGGCCGGCCCAGATTTGTTATTTGTGTTAAAATTACTTTAAGAGAATGTTTTGGCTTAAATGTAACGGTTTGAACTTTAATATTTAAAGTGGTAAACTAAGATTTGTATTGAGAAACTTTGGTCTTTGGCTGTATTGCATTTACTGAACGTTATTGTTTTCTATAAACGTGTTTCAGAAAACATTTGGTATTTACTGGACGTTTTCTGCTTTCTTGTTAATTGCGTCATATGTAATTTGTTGCCAGTAAGGCGTGTTTGTAAATTTGGTAGCCCAGGCATGTTTCTTTGTGTCCCATTTCATACAACTGTTTAGTTGCTGGGGCCTTAGGTTTTGCAGAAATGCTCATAAGCTTTTTTATGAAAAATTACAAGTAAACCATTATTTAATTAGCACTTTATGTATTTTTGAAAATGATGTTCAAGAATCTATTTGCGGTACATTTTTCAAATTTAACGTGTTTCAATTTAAACAACACATATATTATGAATTGTTTACCTTTTTTATGTGATTATTTGTGAAACTTAATTTTTATTTTTCTTAAATGTGGTGTTAAATAATCTTGATTCTTTTTTAACGAAACACACACATTTCTACAGTTCCTTTGTACCCTAACATATTTTTTATATGCAGCGTAAATTATAAACTGGAAAGTCATTGCAAAATGTAAAGATGTGGTTACGCATTGCAGAAGTTTAGCTTGGGCGTTGTAACAATTTATTACATCTGAATCTGAATCTGAAGGTTACCTAAAGGTAGTAGAGCGTGGTTATTAAAGTTATAATTAAAGTGGTAGCTACAGCGTGGTCATTAGATAATATCAAAGATAAAATAAACTCGCACATAACAGAATGCCCGTAGGACTGAAACACTATGGTATATGAATGTGTACGTTTACTATTATATCACTTAATCGCTCGCACACTCTATGTAGTATTTTTATTTGCAATATTAATGACTAATTCGACACTACAGGGTCATTTAAAATGATTATAGGAGCTTGTGAATTTTGTGTGTACAACACATTAAGCATATGAGAGAGTAAATCTGCAAGTTTGTTCTGATCCTTACGTCAACCGGCAGCCACCTTATATCACTGCAAAATGGTGTTTAACATAAGGAGAATAAACCACCATAATTCTTTCCGAAGATGGTATAGACAACTTGTGAAAACAGAGAGATTGTGCATCTGATGACCATGTCATGGCCACCTCGATCATACCGCCACGGGTGGCCGAGGTCGTTAAGGCGCGGACTCGTGAGCGAGGGGCCTGCGGTTCGAATCTCACCAGTACCGTCCTGCCTGATTGAGGGGTTTTCCAGGTTTTCCTCAGTCCTCATAAATTTGGAAACTTAAATTAGAACATAGTGCTACCGTGAACATGGGCAATCAAAATAAGAATGGGACTGGAATAAGGATGGACTCCATTTGGTTAATGGGTGAGGGGAATAGAAGTGAATGGAGGAAGGTTAAGAACTGCTTGAGAGATATGGATAGACAGCAAATAATTTCGCAATGCAGGGAAATGATTTAGCTAGAAACAATCACTGACAAAAATTCACTAGCTAGGAACAAATGTGACTCAGACTTGAGGCATGGCAGATGTAAGGACGACCGTGAACGTGCGATGAAAACTAGTTCTGTCTGAGAGAAGAAATGATCATTGATATATACCGAGGTTGCCAAAAAATGTATACACACTTTCACAGTAGATATCTATTTAATATATTTAAAAGTTGGACGGAAAACAACAGTAATGTGTAGTATGATGCTCTGTAAACAGATGATAGCGTTGCTACGTGACAGGTAAATCAACAATGAACAAATGAAGTCAAGATTATTGTATGATGTTCTGCAAACAGATGTGACTCACATTACGTTAAGCTAGCGTTGCTAGAACAAAATGGAGCCAAGATTATCGTTTGAACAGCGGAAAGTAATTTTGAAATGGTAATTGGAAAACCGAGAATGTTGTTGAAAATCAAAAGCAATGGAGACGTGTGTACCTTACAGAGCCGCCAATGCGAGTAACAAATTCGAAACAAATTTTAGACTCATGGTACTCTATATCGTAGAAAATCAGCTACACTGGCAGCACTTAGGGAAGAAATTGAAACGGCATGTGCTGCAATCGCTGAGGACACTTTCGCAAACATTGCTCAATCAGTAGTTGAACGTACTCAGAAGTGTATCGACGCCGATCGTGGGGATTTTGAGCTACTGTTGTAACTATAAAAGTCTGAGATGATTAATGCTCATCGTTTTCTGCGTGTGTGAATTCTTTTGTTATGTTAACATATTTTATTCTTTGCTTGAAACATTTTTGGCACCCTCTGTATATTGCGCGAAGTGAAGATACGAAATAATGGAGGAAAAAGTGTCGATCACAAACTTCCAATATTACCAACATAGGGAAATGGTCATGAGCTTTGTTGGCAAGCAAGGGAGAGAAGAATAGAATAATTAAATTTCTGATGAAAGTGTGGCAAAAAATATGATAACAAGGGAGGAGGCGTGAGGAAGAACTTTATTGAATCCATCTGTGGTGTATAACAGTATATATAAATAAATGTATATATATAAAATATATTATATATACATATATATTGTTGTACACTTGCTGATACCTAGAATCCTGGCCGTGGCGCGAATATTTCAAGACTAATTCTTCATTTCCAGCTTATTTCCACAAACGACTAATGTGAAAGAACAATTTCTTTATACACATTAATCCCCCTGTAGTTGGTAGCTAAACAAGAAGCCAGGGATCTTGTAAAATTGCGAGTTAAGGAATTAATTAAGGAATTAATCTCTAATAGTAAAGAAATTTTAGAGTGGTCCTCGGGGTATATAGAATTAGATGAAAGAAAGAAAGTTCCGTGCTTGGAGGCTCAGTTGCTAAAGTAAAGATCTGTAGTTCAAATACCAGCCATGACTCTAAATTTTCAAGTCTAATTCTTCATTTCAAACTAATGTCCTACACACAGCTGATGTGAAAGAACAATTTCCATTTCTAATACCTAATCTAAAATTATGTAATGTATTACAAAAACGCTTACGATCCGTTAGACCCGTGCCCTGTCGTCGTTTTACTGTAATGATGCCGCTGGAGTAAGTACTTTTGTGCTAATTCTGTACTATCACTAGTAAAACTACAAGAACTTGCTGCATAATAAAATTAATAGATCCATGTTACACGTCTATATACCAAAATTTTGTTATTATTTCAATCAGGATTAGACAAAGGCATAAAGTTTCCCCACATAACCGAACGCATAGCGTGTTAGGAAGCATTTTAAATTTATTTAACTGTGCATTCAACAAGGCACTGACATTGAGCAAAACTTATCTCTTTCTTTAAATTAGGACAGTGTAAACCACAAGGATATAGAACTTAAAAGGTGACAGATAGCTCTTATCACTGCCTATTCTTATCACCTGTCTCGAAGTGACCGCAGACATGGAGGTCTGTGTGCAAATGACATAGCTCGGGTGTCACGCTCTGATAAGCAGCTGTTAATCATCGCATATACTCCACTTAACAGATGACACAGAAAGAAACTCCAGATAACAAGCAGGTCAGAAAATAACTGCCTAATGTCGAGCCAAACTCCATGAGTAGGTAATTTATTTAATTTCAATCGGCACACGGATGACTGCTAAGATTGTCTTTGAGCTATTTACACCCTTGACCTAAAGTCCACTTGGATGCGGATGCGGATTTACACAGGATCAATTGCCTACATTGTTATCGTGTCATTGTTGAAGAAGAAACATATTACTCCATAGAAAACGGTCTTCACTATCTCCGGGCAGTAGCAAACATAATCGTCCTCAAGGAGTTCTTGAACGAGATCATCCGATAAAGACAGATGTCTGTGATGAGTTTAAGGATATAAAGAACGATTAACTTGTGCATTTTTTCTGCTTTTATGCTGACACTTAAGTGAGGACTATCGCAAGCCGTTTGCCTATTGACGAGTGCTAAACTACTTTTCCGGTGAACTTTGATATGAGAAAACCTTGTGATCTGAGCAGATGCCATAACACATTCTCGCCTCCTGTCTTTCAAAAGTATGGTCTAGCACATTAAAAGTGTCAAAGTACAAATATTTGTAAAGTACACACTTATAAATGTTCTTTCCACGAAAGGATGTATAAGTAAAAAATCACACGCAAGATGGAGCAATATAAAGGAAAGACTCTTTACCACATATCGCTATATGAGAGTAGGTCCATAAGTTTCCGGCCTAACCAGTTTTTTTTTGGGTATGATAAAGACAAAGAATATATTTCACCTATCAATGTACTTATTCTTTATTGCAATACACTTCTCACATCTTTGAATTAACATTTCAATCCCCTCTCTCCTAAATAGTCAGAAGTTTTGTCTGCAAAATGGGCATAAACAGCATCCATCACTTCGTCACACTTCACTTTCCTTCCTCGAAGTTCCTTCTTGAGTTCTGAGAAGGGGAAAAGTCATTGGGAGTTATATCTGGGCTGTAGGGTGGATGGTCCATCTCCTTGAAGCCACGTTTCTTGACAACTTCCTTTGCAACAAGAGTTGTGTGCACAGGCGCGTTGTGACGAAGAAGGTGCAGACCACTACTCAGTTTTCCTCGCCTTTTCTCTTTGTTGGAAGCACGTAGTCTGTGCAGTAGACCAGCATAGTACTCCCCATTTACTGTGGTGTTCCTCTCCTTGAAGTCAATGAAGAGCATTCCTTCACAGTCCCAAAAGAGTGTGGCCCTGATCTTCTTAGTTGACTGAGTGATATTGGTCTTTAGAGGTGGTGCTTTCCTAGATTTACGCCACTCCGTTGATTCTCTTTTGGACAAGGGATCATAGTAGAGGACCATAGTTTCATCTCCTGTAACAATGGTTTGCAGAACTGCTCTCTCATTGCCACGGCAGAGCTCCAAAAATGCCTGACAACAGATATCTCGTTGCTGCTTTTGGACTGAGAAAAGAAGTCTAGGCACCCATCTTGCACTAACCTTATTCGTGTTTAAATGTTCATGAATAATTCGAAGGACGGTTGTTTTAGAAAGGCCAAACTTGCTGCTGTTATTTCTGTAACTTTGAGCCGCCGGTCTTCCATAATTTCTCCTTCCACAAGAGCGATGTTTTAAGGAGTACACACTCTTCGTCTTCAATGCTTTCTCGACCCATTCGAAAAATTTTGACTCATTCTTTTACGGTAGAATACGAGGGGGATGCTTCCCCATATACACCGTCCAATCGCTGTTTAATTTCATTTGGAGTAAATCCTTCTTTTCTGAAGAACTTAACAACAGCTGGATACGCCATTTTGAACATATCACAATCTTCTACATATAGTCTACTTTATGTAGCTACATCTGAACAATTGAACACAGCGGAGCAAATGTTACAGCTGGAATTATTTACTTAACAGATAAGGTATGACACCAGATAAGGTATTTGTGAAGGAGATAATCCTTATCGGCTAGGCCGGAAACTTATGGACCTACCCTCGTACCTTGAATGAGATCATGTCCACTCATTAGTAATAAATTCGTATTGCATAATATACCAAGCGGGTTATTGTCATTTCTGCTAAATGGGTCTTGTATTTGTTCTCAGAAATAGTGATCACTTAAATACTATATCAAGCATTTATCAATATTCAAGCGAAATAGTTCACTTCGAGATGACGATTGCATAGGGATACATAACAGCATCAGTCGTCGGGAGATGAGAGAAAAATCTAACTTCCAGAATGAGCTCTTTCATTAATTTTATTAGTCCATTTGATTGTTTATATTTATATAATTTTAATATTGTTTGACAATCACATTTTCATTATATGCAACAAAATACGGGGAAATTATTTCAAAAGGGATTATTTTTTAGAGAAAAATAGGAATTGAGATAAATTATTTGAGTACCATGTATCACGAACCTTAAGAAAACATAAACTTATATCTATTTGAAACACGAAGCGTCGATATGAATCATATGCCGTATTTTAATTTCACTTAATCTAACATTTCATTATTTTCATATACTAAATTATTATTTCTTAATTACATATTTTTACTCTCATCATTATTACTATGTTAGCCAATTTTTTGCATATTTAAATCAAGTGATTTAAAAATTATTAAAACGTGAAATAGTATTTGCAGTTACCTATATACTAGAGAAATCTACACAAGTAACAAGTGTACGACTAATACTAATATTTCTGCGGAACAAACTAGAAAATTCAGTTGTACACCTGTATGAGGACGCGCATTGTTATGCAAGAATAACAGGCCTTTGATGAGGAGTCCGGTCGTTTCCACTACGAAGATTCCTGAGGATGTAATAGTGTGAGTTTGTGCTTGAATGCTGTGAGCAGTATATGTTCGTGATCCTAGAAGAATGTAAGCATCACTTTTCCTGCGGATGATGTCACTTTAAACTTTTGTTTTTCCTCCAGGTGACGCAGAATGTTTCCACTGAATTGAGGCACGCTTTGTCTCGGGCTGGCAATGGTGAAACCCACGACTCATCATTTGTGCTATTACGGGCAAGCATATCGTATCCTTCGTCGTAATAACGATTGAGAGATGCTGTAATGCCACACCCAATCTTTGCATTTTTTTTTTTGTAAGTCAGCATTTGTGATGCCCATAGTGTACAGACTTTGCGTAAACCTAACTTGTCATGCATTATGAAGTAGGCCAAGCCGTGTGAAGAACAAATAGCAGCGACTGTAGTATCTACAGCTAACCTGCTATCTACTCGGATTAACTCTTCAGCTCGTTGCAAATTCGCCTCTATGGAAATCACTATTAGCCGGCCGAAGCGGTGTTCGTCTTAACACACATCCACCCTTCAAGGAACAGCTGCACCTAACGTAAACAGCTAGACGTGACAGGACCTCACTAGATGAATTTATTTATGAATACTTTTTGATTCCATGTCTTTTGTACACAAAATGAACCATTCTTAGAGAGTTGTACACTCACTCATAGGGCCGCCATCTTGTAAATAGTGTTTCAATGTTGAAAACATTGATTGCCACCGGACTAATGCTGCTATCAAATGGGAATAACCTCAGGTGCCTCATTCAAATATATATTACCATGCAACAGTTTATACTTACTTAATGACTTACTCTAGTATTAAGCTATGTGTATATTCCAATGAATAAATGAAAATGTATTATATAAAGCAAATAAAACGAAGACAAAATGTGATTAATGAAATCTCCACAATCAACAAGTTGTCTTAGCTGAAGACATACTATGTTATTGAATGTTCCCAAAGTACACTTGCAACTAGATAGTTGTAGTACCAAAGAGATAATAAGTAAAACCGAAAATTCTCTATTTAAACAGTACAGTAATATGACTTTTTTATAATTTTTAATGTTTTCTTATGTTCTTCGTCAGTAGTTAAACTGTTTCTCATATCATGTTAGAAAATGCCCAAAATTGCACTGCGTAATTCTTTAAATTCTTAATTATCTTAATTATATAGTGGTACAGAAAGTGCCTAATAATGTTACCAGTTGAGACAATTATTGTCTAGCATTGATCCCCGGCCCACTTAGAAATAATATTTATATACAATAAAATCACAAAAGGATTATAGACATATGTTTGCACATGTTGTTTACAGGAATAAGAAAGAAGGCAAAATACAAATGAAAGGGAAAGTTGCCTTTAAATAACCAGAATTTTAACCTTTTAGGCTAAGAGGGTTCCTTTTGTGAGATTCAGGTCGAAATGGAATCTTGCAAACAGCCGGAAAGGGAAACTAATGGTGATACTAAGGAAACAATTGTTCTTTTGTTAGCATTGCCGAAAAGACTCATACATTAACTAAAGGAAATTGTAAAATCATAAACCCATAACATTTCCGTTCCGGCTTTCTCTTATAGTCTAGTTATTCAGGTCAGTACCTAAGAAGATCTAAGACGCGATCGTGGGAGGACCTTGTTCAAATCTTAGAAGAATAGCCAATGAAAGGGAAAAAATATAAATTTGAGTAAAATCACACCAATAAGAAGACAGGAGTAGAAAGATCATGTCATGTGACAAAAAGTTATGTTGAAGGCGTTTATAGCACATAAGACCGGCGAACAGTCAAATTAATAAAAGCAGTTGTAATGGACTATAGAATACTTTTTTGTTATTTGTCAGTTGGGGCTGAAGTGAGTGAAAGAAAGGTAAGAAAAAGCGAAAGAGCGGAACAGGAAGAGTTACAAGTTACACTGACACGGGAATTTATCAGTTAGACAGGTTACATAAGTTATAGAAGTCAGTCATTCAGTTAAATCAGGCCAGAGTTGAGGAGAAGATAGTTGATGTGAAAATAAAATCATGTGAAGGAACTCTCATTTAATCTGTTCGATAAGCTGAATCGTTTTTCAAGATTCTATCGTGATCTGATAGGAACTATATTTATTACATTGGGTTAATACATGGTGAAAACTGGAACTACGAGTATTATTTTATTATTTCTGGTTTATCATGTACTTTCCCTACTTTCCCTGTGATTATGTATCACAAAAACGTTCAGCTAATAAAGTGAGCTTATAGCTGAGGACTAAACATTGAAGCAGGAAATGTTGCCTCAAAATTTCCTATTTAATAATAATTGCTTCTGATGTCTACTACTATAGTAATAATAATAATAATAATAATAATAATAATAATAATAATAATAATAATAATAATTGTATCTTGTTTCAGATAATCAAGGGTATTAATATTAAAATTAAAAGGAGGACCGCAATAATATATATATATATATATATTAATGTATATATGTAGATATGTCTTTTTGCTTGTAAGTAATATCCAAGTTGTCTTTATGTAATATCACATATTTGTTATGTTTTTATAAAGGGAAAGGAAATGCTGCCTTTGTCGGAGAATATTAGCTTTACCTGAAAAAAGGGTCTTTCGACCAAACTTCACCCTTTGTCAAACCCTCACGGACACTCTCGCCGGCGCCAGATGTCAATACACTGTAAAAGGCTAGGAATGTATATAGCTGTACTTGCAGTCAAAAGGAAATACCGCATACAGATATGTGTTTTCTTATAAACCAAGGCATTAGCTATTTCAAAGGAGGCCGCATGTATTGGGGAAACGTGCTATATCGCGAGAATCTAGTGAAGAGTAGATTAGCGTGGGAATAAGAAATGTTTCCTGGTAAAAACCCAGAATCTTCAACCAATCAGCATGTTTGAAAACCCGACGAATCAAAGCAAACTTGTAATAAACTTTGCACTTGTGTGATCCAATAATATTGTAGAAGGAACCAAATGCAATAAAATTAGAACGAATAAAAATTTCGCGAGGGAGGAGTGAGTTCGCATAAGAGATTTAATATTAACTATGAGAAGTTAAAGTTTTGGGAATTTTCGAGAGGAAGCAGTCATACAGGAACAGTAAGATTCGTGACAGAGTGTAACAAGTATCTGCATCAGTCATTAAGTTCTGAAGCAGTGGTGAGAGGAAGCAGTCCTAACAGCTATGGTAAGAGTAATAACTGTAGTAGCAAGAGTGGCAATCAGTCAATATCGGCCTTATTCAGTGTCATAGCAGAGTAGTTAAACCGTCGCGAAGAGTTAAAGTAAATCGTTCGTTCAGTGAGAGTCAGTCAGGCAGTGCAACGTAATAGTAATAGTAATCACAATCGTGTTAAAGTGAATAAATACGCGAGTGAATACAGCGAACTATAATCCGCCGAAACACAGCACGTTCCAGAACCTTCCAAGTTGTCAAATAAATTAAATGTCCAACCAGTGCCGAACTTCATTATTACAGTGAACAATCTCCTTCCTCCCTAATGGCATTACGTCATTAAACACAGTCCAAAATTACTCTGAGATCCCCTTTCTCTGCATTGGAACCAGAGAGTTAGGAAGCATCGAGCTCATGACTCCAAGAGCCGAGGCAAGACAACTAATTGCCCAATCATAATAATAAATCATCCATCCAACATCCTAAAATACCTCTCTGCATTGAAACCACTATAATTCCCGTTCAAACATATAAAAATAAATTATTACATAAATACCGCCGTAAAATGACGCCCAACGTTATGGCTCTTCGGTAGCCGAAAAGGAGTGAAGAACAAAACAGTAGTAGAATCAGACAAGAGGAAGGGAAAAGCTGAAACAGCGCGGACGACAGCGTATCTGACGTGAGGTCAACAGCAGAAGGTGACCAAGTAGCGTTATAAACGCTATTACTACTACGTGGACGACAACAAAGTGGAACCAGTAGTAAACTTGTGACTTATTTAATCATCACCATGAAAACAGAGCTGATCAACCCACAACACTAAAAAAGGAGCAACCCATGCAACGCAGATAGCAAATCCCAACAAGAATGAAGAATAAGATACAGATAAAATTTTAATTTTAATGGTTATGTAAAAATCTTAGCAATGTATTAAGACAATACTCTCAATATACATGCTATTTAGAAGTAAAATAACTAATATGGCAGAACAGGTTATAGTAGTGAGTGAAGTAGTGATGAAGGAAACAGATAGGCTAGAAATAGAGGGAAACTATAGAACCTGACCAAAGTAGAGGACCAGAAGAGAATGACCAGTCTAACAGAATCACTAGTGAGGACCGAATGATAAGGCTATTTTATTGGTATGCACCTCATACGAGGAATTTGAAATGTTATTCCTATCCCGATATTGGAGTTAGCCAGACAAAACTACATACGACTAGACATTTCCAAAGGGAAGTACGATTCAAGAAGTGGAATCAGCATGGTGGACTACATTTTATCCATCGGAAAAAAATACAAACTTCTTGATCCACCTCTTTCTGACCAGGAACTAATGGATTTGCTTATGAAACATTTTCCGGAACACATACGGAATCGCTTGATCGTAGCCAGCCGGTTAGTTTCTCGGGCTGCTAACGTTATCGACCTACAGAGGAAGAACCACCAGGACTGTAGAAGATTCGAAACAAGGTACGAACTGTACAGTAAGACATACAACACGCTCAGGTCGAACTTTCGCGGAAATGGGGCAGAGTCCCATAGATGTGGGAATAAGGGGAAAAATAGCAACTGCTCGATTCTGGTAAGGTTCTTCTCGGGGCTTTTTTCATTCTGGAAAAAATGAACGAATGGTGTTTAACGCCCGTTTTGGCTACAGAGGCACCACCGGAGATGGACACTGATGATACATGAGATGAAATGATAAATTGGGAAAGGATTTTTCTAAAGGTAGGAAACATTCCAGGCCTAAGTTTAGGGTGCCTCCCCGGTATTTGCCATTTTATGAGGACTGAGGAAAACCTAGAAATAATCTCAGTAAGGGAGGACGGTCCTGGCGGGGTTCGAACCCCAGACCTCCCGCTCACGATCCCGGGCCTTAACGACCTCCGCCACCGTGGCGGTATTCTGGAAAAGAAAACGCCAAAATTAACTCACTCTCATTGCACTATTTTTCATTCAGGGTGTGATTTTAAAATACCTACAGTTTAGTAAAGTATAATTTAAGTAAAAGTAGGTTATCCCCCCCTCGAACCATAGCGGTATCTCAAGGCACTACTATAAGAATGTGCGTACAGAATTCACTTATTTTATTTGTAGTACCCAAGTTTTAAAAAGGCGAAGAGATGTTAGCGGCGTCAGATGCCCACGATGGATATGACCACGGTCATTTCGCCGGCCGATCTGTGAATGGAAGGTTTTAAATGTGCATACAATAAGTTTAAGAACACTGAAGTATCGTGGAAGCTAAACAGAGCATAAACGAAGACATTTGAAGTCGTATGGACATGTAAAAAGAATGGAAGTCACTCGTATTCACAAAATGGCATTGAAGTGGGTACTACATGGGAGAAGAGGGAGGGGACACCGCTGACGTTATTGGAATGTAATACACAGAAGTCAATGAGGAGCTTGGAACTAATGTCTGATGATGCCCAAGATGCTGGAAATGAACCTCTGTAGAGAGGATTGATCTCAATAAATTAATTTATAAAATTAAGCTAAACTGCTTTGCTTGTTTTTATTGTTCTGTCAATTCCCAAGAGGTTTCTAACTTAGTAACATTTTACTTAATAGAACGCTTAACTTAAACATTATTGTCCATAAACGTTTACTTGTATCTTATCGCCCTGTCATTCCGAGAATGGCCTTACCGCCTCATGCACAATGTGACAAGTTAATTTCAAAACGTGTACTTCTTTACAAGTCGTTTATGCAAACTGAGAGACACCAGCGCACATGCAGTTAGGAACTTGCCGAGCAAGAGAACTTAAAAAAATGTGTGTAACTCTTTGTGGTGCTCGTGCGTTTTGTCTATCATTGAGCATAACAGCAACAAGTGTTTCCTTCTGTTTATTTCGACTAGCTATTGGTAAGTAGTGCAAGACTCAGATCTTTTCGAGTAAAAAACAAAATTCCAAAACTTTTTTCTGAATTTGTCTAAAATAATTTGATTTTTACGTTATCTGTAAATTTTACATTTTCAGTTTTAATTGTGTGTCAACGATAGACGTGTTTCCTCCAGTGGCAATGCAATTATCGGAGCATGCATATAAGCATTCTTTTTCTTTTCTGCACAGTCAAGTCTGATACTTTATCAATGGCCATTTCTATGTGTTTCGGCACTCAAAATCTAGGGCCTTCAATTTAAATTATATTTATTCTTACCACTATTGATTACCTGGCTATAAAAGATGCAGCGAACAATTGTACTTTCCCCTGTTTCGAAGTCATTTTATGTACATTTCCCCTTCTGAAATCTCGAAATCTGTCCAAAATTTTCTCTGTTTATTTCATAAATATTTAATCAATTATTGCAATTTATTTAATGTTAATCACACATAATATCCTGAAATAAAGCAATGTTGGTGTCTAAAGGTAGTTAAAATATGCTTAAGTACTTATTTAAATTTCACAGTTAGTACAACTATTGTGCCGTTCTTGGGCAGTTGAACAAATTTTACCTTTCTCTTAGGACTTAGACATATTATTTTTTTATTTGCGAGTATTATGTACTGCAATAAAAATACAGAGCTTTATGTTTGGTTTAGAACACGGGGCTAGGGGATACATCAGTCTCTTATCACAATAACATACAGTTCAATCAATGTTATTACAGCAAGCACAGTAAGGTTGAGCCGCGGGTCGGCAGAGGGCAGCAGTGATATGGGAGAAGTCAATCGTCAAGGCCAGCTAGCAGTTTGTTTGACGGATGTGTTGTCAGCGAGTAGTCGTGCTTTATGTGTAATGCAGTTTTTTCTTCGTTATTTGGGGCACTATAAAACTGATGTACATTCTTTAAGAACGGGGTTTTATCTACGAAAAATGTATGAAAATCATTTCTTGCAGAGAAGTTTTAAGACGATTCACAAGAAAACATTCTGTCAATCCTGCCAACTTGTTAAAAAGTTTACAAAAAAAGAATAATCTCTCAATGAATCACAGTTTTTTTACGTAAGAAAAATAAATGAAATATAGAAATTTCCTAAGCAGATGCCGGCAGCGCATTACCAAAGAGGGGCATCATTTTCAACATCTCTTATTGGTAATTATTATTACTTTGAAATATAGTACCACTTTACGCTTTCAATAAAATATTAACAGTGAAATAAACATATTTCAATAATTATGCTCTCTTATACGATACCCTCCTGCGCAAGCATTTAGTTTAGGAAGCGGCTGAAAACTAAGCGTCCCATAGTATGGCAGGGAGAGGTAGTTTCCAAGCAAGTGAGAATACAATTTTTGACATTTGTTACAAAATTTATCATAGAACTATTCAAAATAACTCACTAATGTTGCTTTTAAAAGCAGAAAGTTCTATAACAAATATGCTTGCCGGCAATTTAAACATAACAAAAAAACTATTAAACAACAAAAATAAAATAAATATAATTAAAACCTATAGGGACAGAGAGAGAGGCCAGAATTTACGTAATTTAACTTTGAATATTATTCTTCATTTGTCTGCAATTTAATAATTGAAAGTTTAAAGGCTAAGCATATTAACGAAATTGAAATAACAAATTCTATACATTCCACGGGTGGCCCAGATCTCCCGGTCTGGGGTTCGAATTCCACCATGATCGTCCTTCCTGACTGAGGTTTTTTCCAGGTTTTCCTCGGTGCTCATAAATGGCAAATGCCCGGGAGTACTCTAAAACTTAGGCCTGAAAAAAATCATTTTCTAATATATCATTTCATCTCATTTATCATCAGTGTCCACCGACTGTGGTGCCTCAGTGTAAAAAAGGGTATTAAACACTATTAAAAAAACCTATACATGAAAACATAAAAGCTAAAAATTCATTAAAATTTACAATATGCATTATAATTTCTTCTGCTTTGGTGAGTGGGTGAGACCTAAGACAGAGTAATGACCCTAAAATTTAGAATTAATGCCCCAAATCGATCTAACCTTAATGAAAGCGTAGCTACAACAACAAGAACCGCACTCTTAACAGGTTGTGACGTCATGCCACTTCTGCATAGCATGGATAAGACAGCATGAAGGAAAACATATTTTACACAAATTATGCACTAATAGCACAACATTAAGTTTGGATTAGATAAAAACTTTTTGAAAGTACTTGGAGGACAAATCCATAATGATTTACGTATTTGAGTGTAATTTTCATAATATTTCAGCTGCAAAAATAAAGGAAGCTATTTTAGTGAGATCACAGGTAAGACAAGCTAATGCAGGAAGATGAACGAGAGCGAAATAAGAGCGTGGAAAAACTTCAAACGCTTATGTATGAGCTTTGTGGGTAACAACATCTCCTCTACAGACTAGGTGTGCTGGTATGGTTAGATGCCTATTAAAGTTACTGCTTTTCGTCTATCTATATCTTGCGCTCGCATTTAGAAATATTTTGATGATGTCAATAACGAGATGAATAAAACATTTCATAATTAATGTATTATATTTATGAGGTATATTTATTTTTATGTGTTGAATTTGTTGTGGATAAACAGGTGATCGAATATATATAAATGGACTGTTATCTCAGGGATGATTGGTCGAACCTCCATTCAGTATGGCAATATAGTAATGTTTCTTCCTCGGCTATAAACTCAGTTTATTACCTGAACGTTTTTGTAATGCACAATCACAGGGAAAGGAGATGATAAACAAAAACATAACACTCGTAGTTGCAGTTTTCACCATAAACACTTTTGTTTTTTCTAACATTTCTCCCAGTCACTTCAGCACCAACAAACAAGTGACGAGCAAATAACAAACAAGTGACAAACAAGTAATAAATCCATTACAACTACTTTTATTAATTCGCCTCTCCGTCGGTCTGGGCGCTATAAGTAACTTGGTTTTCTAAATGACACGTGATTAGCTCTTCCAGCACCTATCTTCCTATTGGTAGGCTTTATGCTAATTTATTATCGTTTAATTCTTATAGGCTATCTTTTAAGATTTTATTCGGGTTCTTCCACAGCAAAATCTTAAGTCTTAGACTCTTGACATAAACAATATTTTAAAAGAGAGCCGTAACGGAGGTTTTATGATTCCTTTTGGATATTTATTGCCCGAACTTTCCCTACACTTTTAACAAAAGAATTACTAGTTCTTTCCAAATTCATGAGATCGCGTTTTGTTCAATTTCCCGTTGTTTTCCATGTTCTAGTTGACCTGAAGTAGAGATCCTCTTAGTCTAAAAAGTTACATTGCTGGTTATTTTAAAGGCAACCTCCCCTTTCAATAATTTTTTTCCTTCTTTATTATTCTTGTAACAAGCTGTGTAAACAATATGTCTATGGCCCTTTTGGTGAGTATATTAATATATAAATATTATTTCTAAGCGGGCCTGGCATTGATGTTAGACAATGATTGTCTCACCACCTAATCTGACAAGACTTTATTATTTTAGATTATTATTAAATGATATATCGGAATAATTCAGATAAAGTGTGTAAAACAAAATCATATGCTAAGCATTTTTAAATTTCAATTCTGATTTAAAATCAATTCAGGTGCTAAGCTTAAATAGTACCGATATTGATAATGTTTATATGAAAACTGTTTGAACGAAAAACTGTTTGGTGCTAAAAGAACGTCTGATATGATTTGTTGATGAATTTTAAAATCTATATATGAGAGGAGAAAAGTGAACAGATTTCTTAAATCGGTAGAAAAAAAACTGTATTAGACGAATAGTTTCATCTCTGGCGATTAAAATAAGTTTCAATATGTTGACTAGTGTTATTTACGAGGGTTGTTATTTTTTAACACAGTCTCCCTTGACATTAATGCACTTTCTCCAACAATATTCTAAAGCCTTTATCCCATCATGGGAAATCATTCTTCTCCTAGCCTGCAAAATATCAAGGAATACTTTATGCTCATCAGATACAACTATTTTTTTCACCACTCAGTTTTTGGAAGAGATGGAAGTGCAATATAGCCAAAACTGGGAAATAATGATAGTGCAGCAGCAAATCTATAGCCTAATTGAACGATATGCTGTTTTACAACGACACCAGTTTGAGGACGAGCATTATCTTCATGTAAGATCACTTTCATTTGGTCTTTTGTTGCATAGTTTTGCCTTTAGTTGATCCAAAACATTAGCGTAGTGTGCATATTATGATATGTTTAAAATCTTTTCCGTCCTCTGGTGTTTTGCATACGATAGAATTAGCTGCGTCAAATACAAACTTAGCTGCCGCTAGTGAAACTTAGAGATAAAACTGTGTACTGCGAGTGTCGCGGTGTGTCTTACAACGAGAGCCTGCGTCGGAATCAGAATTACAACAAGAGTCTCTCACAGCGCGTAAAATTTACAGATAAATGTCGTGGGGTGTGAAATTGAGAACTGTTTAACAGATGTATCAGATGTGCGTGCCCACGGCCGAAGTTGTCTGCGTCTGATCTGATTCTGTGAACTAGTGCCTCAGCAACGTCGAACGTTGCTGAGGCACTAGTGCGTGCTGAAGTGCTTGAGTCGAACTGAATCAGCACTGCTTTTCACCGCGTGAAGACCTTATGACTGCGTACTATGAACTGCTTCTGCAAGCTGTGTGTATCTTGCCGCAAGTAGATCTTATAATTGCGACTGAGAACTGAGAAATGAATCTTATAACTGCATGTGTCTTGCCCCCGCAGAGCAAACGCTTCCTTATATATTAAATTCAAATCGAGTAATCTTTGGATTACTCAACGCCAAAGGGGCTACAAAGGCACGAGCAGGCTTCGAGCCTATCTTTAAAAGTTCAAACATACATTTTCCGTTGGTTGGTTTAAGCTCACCTGCCACATGTGCTATTTGCTATTTTTTGAAAGTTTAAACCATTTTATTGGCATTGGCTAGTTTAAAAGCTAATAGTACAACGCCTGTCGGATTGAAGCCCCGAACATATTTAAAAGGCCTTCAGTTTATTAATCTTGCAACGGTAGTCCTTTTAAAAAAGGGGGGGGGGGTTGGAGGCTTCCCAAGCGATCCTTGGGTTTCTTCCTCTGAATAGAGTTTTATGACCTTGTTGGCTTCCCAAGCTACCGTAACCGGAAAAAAACCAGAAAATTTCTCTTTTGCCAACGTACAAACCACATGTTAACATTATGTCATACTATGCACATATGATATCTATATTACTAATTACAGTACATGAAATATTATGATAATTAAGTGTGCAACATACATATTACATTACATTTATACCTCAGTGAGGATGGGCCGTAAAGAATGTTTCTGCGAAAGTTAATGGATTTTGACATTGTAATTGGTTTGGAACTAGTGCTGCAATCTGTGGGTCATTCAGAGAACTTTTCAAATGACATTCTTATATTATATTTTATATGTTAATAAAATAAGAGTTAAACTTCTATACGATGCGTAAATACTTTGTATAAACTCTCTGAGCATGTTTTATTATAAACGAAAAATTTAAAAATAAGAAATAAAATAAATAAGAACAAAAATTAAAATGTAAAAACCCAACTTGAAACATTTGTATGTTATTTTATTACATTGCATGGTAAGGATATTGCGCTGTGTTTGCATTTTCGACTTCTGTGCGTCCTACGGATATCTTGGGACTGTTCATGAAAGTTAAAGAAGTTTTTATCTCATTCTTTTGTGTTATAGCCTACCTTGAAAGCTCATATTTCAGTACATTAACCTCTTAACCCTACACATCAAATTTATATCTGATACGGAAGGATTGGATAAGGAATGTCAAGTGTTTCTTGCCACGCTATGCGCCTGCTTTCTGCATTTTCAGTCTTCCAATGCTGCTTTAGAATCCACTTTCTTTGTTCTTGACTCAAATATGCAGCTTTCTTTTCTGTTTGCTTCCCAAGATAAGTCTGGCACATTTTGCTTATCTAATCTACCGTAACAGCATAACATATTGTTGTCTCTTGACTAGCCCTATTCATACCATTATTATTCCCTTATACCTACACATACACATATAATGCAAGAAGTATTGTATATCTATTATTTGGCTTCTCCTGTAAAGGGTACCAGGTAGATAAAAGGTAAAGGTAACGTAGTCTAGTGAATAATACCAAACTTTATATGTCTTGCCTTTGAAGAACTCTTGTTCGACAATATTCTGTGAATATTGAAGTATTTTATTCTTTTTGGCTCTGTATTTATTGTAGTTGCATTGTTCAAAGCATCGCTTTATTTTTCACTTATACAATACAAGGTATAAGTCATAGAAACTATATTTTTTTTCCTCGCAAACAAGGGACAACACAAAATATATACGATATACGATTGAAAACGTATGGCATTTACTATCAAGTGGTGCCACAAACGAAGTGCTGGATGTAGGCGGCCCTCTAGGGAAGAAGCAAAACAGAGTCAACCGGAACACTTTATATTATCATAGCATGAGCAAAAGTCACACAACTATTTACATAACGTTGCAAATCTGTCAAAGGACCGGTCTCTCAGGTAATTTACGTATTTAGCAGCCTTCAAAGTAGTCTCCAAGTACATCAGCGGTTCGTTGCTAGCGATGGGAAGGCGTCTGTACACCTCGCCACTGTTCCATAGGGCAGGGCATGCGCACCCAGTGCTTCCCGTAGCTCTGTGTGGCACTCTCGCACCTCGTGCCACGGAGAATGTTATTTTCATACATGTACGTGACCTCCATTCCTGACCACTATCGCCTATCAACTGAACTTCGGGGCGTGCTGAGGCACGCAGCTCTGCTCACATACACCATCTAGTGTCTTCATTCGAAAGTATATTTAATACACCTTTAATCGCATATCTTAGATTTTTCTTATTGTCCCTTGTTTGCGAGGGGAAAAAATAGTTGCACTGACATGAAGTTATCATTTATTCAGCTATTGTTATTGTTATATATTTTTTCTTTAATCACATTAGGAACTCAAGACAAGGTTTCACTTATATTAATTCGTTTTCTTTAGCTCAAGTATGCTATGAAGGACTGGGATGTTTTCCTGAGGGAAAGCCGTGGACTTCACTGACCCGTCCCTTGCCACCGCCTCAAAGCCCGGATGTGGTTCAAGTATTCCCATTTCTTTACACAAGGTAACGTGAATATTAATTACGTATAGCGTATAAAAGAGACATTTTGTTATGCATGGAGTACCCACAGAATTACTAATATCCAGCTGGATATTAACTGTAATTTGTAAGGTGCACCACCTTTACAAAAAGTCCGTCGCGTAGGAGCTGCGTAAACTAAGCGAATTCCTCACCGAATGAATAACTATTAATAAAAATTGAATTTACAATCCATAAGGCCTTACTAATTAATGTAATGAAATACGTTATGGCATTACTGTGTGACATTAGGGTAACAAAATTAGAATGTTGCAACCTATAAATATCACAAAAGGGGAATTTTATTATTATTATTATTATTATTATTATATAATTATTATTAATATTGATATTGAGATTAAGCCACAAAAATTAATGTGTGCTATTAATTTAAAGCAATATATGATCATTGATAGACAAAACTATACTTTGTGGGTGTTTTTAAACATTTTTAAATGTAACCATATTTACGAACTGAGACCTTGTATCATCTTTACATTCACTAAAATAGAAAAAATAACAGGGCATTTCGAATTACACTGTGTATTTAAAGAGGAAGATATTCATATGCTTCAGTAAAACAATTCGGAAACAATTGCAATGTACAAAGCAAACATAAACGATAAAAAATTAATTTCGTTTTCATTGGCTTTGAAATTGAATTAAAATGTTATTCTAGTAAAAACATGTAATGCAAACGTTTTCTGAAGGTTATTATAGAGCACACTTACATACACGTATTAAATTAATATTTTTCATTTTCTATCCTCACGACGATAGTTTTGTTAAATATAAAGCATATGCATGGTTATAAATACAGTTTGTATGCTGAATTAAAATGTCCTTTCATTTTAAAACAATATAGAGAAAATTAAACGCAAGAGCGCTTTTTAAATTTTGGATTTCAGATAAACTCCTACTCTCAATGGCCAATTTCCCTGATTTTCAGAAACTTGTATTTTATTTAAATGTTTAGTTACGAAAAAAAAACCAACACATTTTTTGCCGCTAGAGCGATTTTTAAATTTTGGTAACCGCCCTTGCTAATAGTTCGATTTCATTGATTTTCAGAATCAATTTTTCGTACTTTTTAAATGGCATATACTTAGTGTTTCTTTTTTTAAAAAATCAAAATTGCGACCGTTAGAACGATTTTAAAATTCCGCTATAACCTTCAACAATTTTTTTTTCTAATGGCCCAATTACTGTGTTTTTCAAAAACTACTTTTATCAATTTATTGTAAGGAAATCAATCGAGCTTCGTTGAGAAAAAACAAACTTTGCGGCCACCAGAGTTACTTTTCAATTTTTGCTTTAGGTTAACCCCACCCCCAATGGTCCAATTTTGCTGACTAACGAACTCGACGAATCGTTTTTTAATTCATGGTTCATTGCCGAATTTCGTTGAGCAAAGAAAAAAAAAAAACATCGCCACCGCTAAAGACAGAACGGACACACACACACACACACATATGCATGTGTGTGTGTCCGTTCTGTCTTAGCGGTGGCAATGTATGTGTATGTGCTTGTGTTTTATATATATATATATATATATATATATATATATATATATATATATTAATTGTAGGTGTCTATTAGGTACGATCGATGCATGTTTGGATATATTATTAAAAAGTTTTACCTGGTACAACGGCAATAACTGACATAGCTGTTTGCATATCGATTACTTGGGACTTGCATTTTAAAACATATTATGACAAATTTTGTACATTTTTTCTAGAGATTTTCATATATTTCCCCTTTTCACTTCCTCTTTGATTCTTCAACAGCTTTTTTGAACTCTTTTTTTCATGCTTTGTTAAAAAAAACTACACATAAAAATTATTTTCACTCCATTTGAGCAGTTACCTAAAATTCTAAAATCTCCTTTAAGAGCAGAACGAGAGCTATAAAATAGTATATGGGGTGGTATCCAGAATATTCGGGACTGGTGCTGCCATCTGGTCAAAAACTTACTTTGAGACTAATGACCACCGTCACCCTCGAAGTAGTTGCCTTCCACACGTATACACCGGTCCCAGCGATTGTGCCATTTTCCAAGTGCATCTTGGAAGTCATGTTCTGTGAGGATGTTTAGCACAAACAGCGTTTCTTCTTGAATCATCTCAATTGTGTCGAACCGACGACCTTTCAACTTGATTTTCAGTTTGGGGAATAGAGCAAAGTAGCAGGGTGCCAAATCAAGTGAGTACGGTGGGTGGGGGACAACCGTCATGTTGTTTTTCGTCAAAAAGCTCCTGGTGAACTGTGACAGGGCGCATTATCGCGATGCAACAGCCAGTTTCCTTGTCACCAAAATTCGGGTCGTCGTCTCCACACATTTTCAAGGAGCCGTCGCAAAACGTCACAGTAGTGCGTGGAATTCACTGTTTCATTTGATGGGACGAACTTTTTGTGCACAATCCCCTTGGTATAAAAGAAAACGAGGCGCATGCTCTTGACTTTGCTCTTCACTTGTCTCGCTTTTTTGGTCTTGGTGAGTTCGGGCTCTTCCACTGGGAGATTGTAGTTTTGTCTCAGGGTCATAAGCGTACATCCAGCTCTCGTTGCCGGTGATGACCCTGGACAAGAAGGTTGGGTCATCGGGTACGGCCTGACGAAGATCTTCAAACTTCAACACGTTGCGTCTTCTGATCAGGCAGGATCCTTGGCACACATTTTTGCGGCGACACGATGCATGCCCCAATTCATCAGTTAAAATTCGTTGGCATATCCCATAACCAATTCCCATTTCATGAGCAAGGTCTTCAATGGATCGATGTCGATTCTCATGAACGAGATGTTGAACTTTGGCAACAATGTCAGGCGTTGTGCAGTTGACGGGCCTGCCGGTGTGAGCATCGTCTTCAATAGCTGTAAGATGCATACCACTCAAACACATGTGTACGGCTCATATTTTGTCCCAAAAATACTTGTTGAATCATTGCGAGGGTTTCCGTAGCATTTTTTCCGAGATTTGCACAGAATTTGATGCACACTCTCTGTTCTAATCTTGGATTCATCGTAAAATCGCCACACACTACACACAGAGTATCATGAAAAGTACTATAGAATCTCAACACATCTATCCAGTTGCGTGAAACTTTAAACATTCACTCATCAGATGTACTAGTGTTGCCACTTAGTGGTACAAAAGTCTACTGCAACTACTGTCGAGATGGCAGCACCAGTCCCGAATATTGGAATATTGTGGATACCACTCCTATTTATTACTTTGTAGCCCCCATATTAAATAAAATTACTGATGCGCAGCAAATATATATATAACTAATAAAACAGAAAAGCAGAAATACTTGATTTCTGCCTTTGAAGAACTCAAGCGGTTAGAAATATACCCGCCGTGTTCTAGTTGTAGCATATGTGCGTCATACATGGCAGAACGATTCATGCTTAGGTTACTTCCTAGTTCAAGTCTCAAATTGAATGCCTTTAGTTCATGTTTAAGTAATGCCATAAATAGGAAATACGTTTGTTCTGCCTTTGTACTCTAATGATTCAGCGACAAAATTACGTATCTAATAATAAGAACTACCTATGTTTGAATCCTCCTAAATTTGAAATTTTTGCAAGTAAAATTAATGTTTGATATATGGAAATAATTATGGATTTTAATGGACAATACATATTTTAATTTTAAGCTATTTTAGTTCAAAAACAAAACATAACATCTTTGTTATCAAAATAATTGTCACATTAATAAATATTTTGAAGTTGAAAGCCCAAAAGAAAATAAGGAGGATGCAAAAAGATGTATACACACTTCAAGCAAAGAAAAAACTGTGTTAACATAACAAAACTGAATTCAGAAAATGATGAGCACTAATCATCTTAGACTTCTACAGTTACAACAGTTGCTCAAAATTGTCCACCATCGGCGTCAATACACTTCTTAGTACGTTGAATTATGATTGAGTAATGTTTGTGAAAGTGTTCTTAGCGATTGCAGCATATGACGTTTCAATTTCCTCCCGAAGTGCTGCCAGTGTAGCTTGGGCTTTCTACGGTATACAACATCCTTAAGAGTTCCCCATAGGTAGAAGTCCAACGGAGTTAGATCCGGAGAACACAGTGGAAACTCAATTCGTCCTATCTAGTGGCTTGGAAGATTGTCATCAAGGTACGCACGTGCATCTCGGTGGTAATGTGGTGGTGCACCATCCTGTTGCATACGATACCACGAGTCTCAAATTTGTCTCGAATGCGTGCAATTGTTACTCGCGTTGACGGTTCTGTTCTGTACACATCTCCATTGTCTTTGAACTTCAACAATATTCTCGTTTTCTAATACCACTTTATAACTGCTTTCCACTGTTCAAACGATAATCTTGGCTCCAGTTTGTTGTGGCAACGCTAGCATAACATAATGAGAGTTACATCCGTTTACATAGCATCATACGATAGTCTTGACTTCATTTGTTCATTGTTGATTTACGTATCACGTAGCAACGCTATCATAACGTAATGTGAGTCACATGTGTTTAAAGAACATCATACGATAAGCTCTGCATCATTTGTTCATTGTCGATATACCTATCACGTAGCAATGCTATGATAACGTGATGTGAGTCACATCTGTTTACAGAACATCATACTACACATTACTGCTGTTTTTCGGTACAACTTTGAAATATATTAAATAGATATCTACTATGAAAGTGTTCATACATTATTTTGGCATCGGTATAAACTACGTTTTACTTTATTTAAGAACAATTATCAATTTCCTATTTATTTTGAAAACAAATGTTACTTTTCTGTGTGAACATAAAAGCCTTAAAATGTAAATAAACCTTTGAAATTGGAAGCTATATTATCATGTACATACTAAACATTATTTTACTTGAAAAAAATAAAATTATGCATGGAATGGATTCAAACTTCGGTAGTTCTCATTTTACACATCTGCCTTTAATCGCCGATATCAGAGTATGGAGAACTCGATGTAACAGGTGATTACATAAAGCTAACAGTACGCAGAGGTATGCCGTGAATCGCACACTGAACGGAACAGATCTTAACAAATTAATTAGGGAGTTTATTGGTATTTTTTATTTTAACTATGTACCATTAGTTCATTATATTATGAAGGATCTCACACTGCACCCGGAGGCGAGTGAATACACAGAGATCCCATGGAGTAAACAATAACCTATCTTATTTAAATATACTTTCGTATACTATCCTCTCAACATAGACATATTGTTAAAACATTTTTTCGCGTATTTGTCTACAATTCAGATGGGAGTATGCGATTTTTTATGTATATATATTGGGACTAGTTTTTTTCAAGCCTCCTATTTGGAAGGGAAATGTGTTTAGTGCCAAATGTCCGTATAGCTTTATGAAAACACTAATTTCATTACTTTTTTATTGGTTCGCTTCCAGCTACAAAACTTTTCTTTCACAAAGCTAGGTGATTTCAGAAATCTGCGTCATTTTATCATTGTTAGTTGAATGTGCATTTGTTAAAAGGTCAGATGTCCATTACATCAAACTTTTTCATTATTAACAAAAAACTGATTTGCGAGTTTCCTACTATTTAATTCAGAAAACAGTATTTCTCTTCTTCATAATAACCATTGGATTTAAATCTTTTATTGAATAAACTGTCATTTAAATTATACTTTGAAACCTTATGACATTTGCTTTTTCAACAGCAAATACAATTGACATTCATTAAAAAAAATCTCTAATAATTATTTTGGCAACATTTTGTTAAAACTTAAATCTGAAAGCTTGCATAGCAAAGGTGAACAATTCTCTAACTTTCTTACCCTTTAGCAAGATCTTGTTCACTAAATAACTATAGGACTCTGTTGAATGTACGTGTAAAATTATCGGTGGCTGTCGCCTATATAATAAATTCATTTTTTAAGGTTTTATGTTTTTTTTTAACTTTTTAAAGTTTTGCCAGTAGTGTAGCTTAACTTCTTAAGTTGTTTTAGGACAATATTGAAGATATGTCTGACTAGAGCGTTGATGAATGACACGCTATAATATCGTCAGGAGTTTGTGTGACATAAATGAAGTAAAGTAGTGTGTATTTATCCCATGTCGAACCTTCTCATTCTTCCGTTTTGATGAAAGTTTGAGAAAAACAGCTGTTTTCTTATAGAACTTGGTCTACTAGTCTTTAATATTTAATATTTCACTAGTTTATTTCACTTGTTTCACTGAATTTTCTATTAATTCTATTAACTAATGTTCAGTATATATCTTTCTTAGTGTTTACTGCATTATGTTGAAATCACAATCACAAGGTAGGAACCTTAGTCCCCTTCTGCAGGAAAAAAGAGCTGAATTTCTAAATTTGTTTGCGCCAAACTGCAACCTGGACAGGTTGATTCGGGTAATACTAGGCCCTGGGTTCAGGGGTACAACACAGAGGTCTGTGCTACCCGGTGGTATTTTGCATTAGGACGGTACCTTGTTTCCTAAACCGACCCGCCTTTCGGCTGCAGACGATTGCGTCGCCCAGGCGCGCTGTTCCCTTAGCTTCCAGATTCTCACTGGTGGATAGGTCATACTAACTTAGACCTACTCTATTTAAGAGGTGAGTCACCCCAGCATTAAGGTAGCCACCACCCTCCCTACCAACAACGGCGATTCCGGCGCACCGGCCTCCAGGGTACACGCCTTAGGCACTTCCCTGGGACACGCTGCCATCGTAGGTCCTCAATTCCCCGTGAGTGACGGGTCCACTGCCAAGCCGAGTCCAACCCAATCCGGACAACTCCCTTCCGGGAGGGGCTCGAATCAAGTCCGGCCCGGCTCCCTCTAGTACGTCAGAGGTACCACGGGCACTCAGGGTCCGCAGAGCCCGCACCTGGAGCATCTGATGAGCAACGCCCAAAGACGCCCCCCCCCCCTTACGGGATGCAGTTGCTTTTATCAGCATTAACAATCAGACTTCAATATCAGCAGGCACATACTTTTGTAAATAATTCCATGGAAATGAATGCCACAAGTGGCCGAGATCATTAAGGCGCAACCTCTCGTGAACGGGAGGTCTGGGGTTCGAATTCCGCCAGAACTGTCCCCTGACAGGTTTTCTCCAGGTTTTCCTCAGTCCTCATAAATGGCAAATGCCGAGAAGGTACCATAATCTTAGGCCTAGAATTTTTTTTTAAAAAATAATCCTTTCCCAATATCATTTCATCCTTTGTATCATCAAGGTCCACAGGCGGTGAACACTGATGAAAAAAAAAAAAAAAAAACGAATGGACTTTATGAAACAAAATAATTCCATTATAATATATTTACGGTAATGTATTTTATATTTACATTCAAAGTAATTATAAACTACGGTATATTATATAATGTAATAATAAATTACCTGCATCCTTCACTAACTCTTTTGAAATTTATGTTCTATCTGGATATTCTGTACTCTCCTCCTTTTCTGTTTTACACATTTCCTTTTTCTTCAGGAGAACGTTCATCTTTATCTGAAATACTTCTTGTGCTTAATTATTCTTTACAAGATTTGAAATTTAAAACAATGAAACTTCCATAGAACTTTATTCAGCTTTAATCTAACGATTGACATGTACTGTCAAACAAATTGTACAACTAATTTGTTAAAAAAGCATATGTCTAATGTATACTTTTAAAAAATACAAAAAATTATAGAATTTAAATTCATTTATAACTAACAGAAAATTATATTTATCCTTCTAGTTTCATATTTACTAATAAAATGTCATCGGCGCTTTTAACACATTCCCATTCAATTAATTAATTCCATTAATCACCTGAAATACATTAGCATTGAAAATAAAAATTAAACAAGTGCAAAAAAAGTAATATGTTGTTTATTCTATTCTGTTGAAGAAATAATCCTGAAACGCCTGAAAGAATAATCATATGGCCTTCAATAGAAATGGACAATTCTCAGTACAACAGTCAAAAGAAGAATTTTTTCTTCATACATGGGTATCTTGTCAGTGCTAATTTCTCCTTGCTCTTAGAACTGAAAGATGCTGTGCTCAAAAGGGTAAGTTGTGAGAGTGCTTTAACTTATACAACAATGCAAATGTTATGTAAATTTTAAATATATTTTAAATACGTATTCCAACTATGTTCACCGTTTCTTCTAAGAAGTAAAAACGCGAGGAAATGATGCTTACATTATGCCAATATTTACGGATCAAACTAGAACTACTTATCATCAAGAATATAAATTAACTTATTTGTATATTTCTGGTAATTTTTGCAATATTTTGGTTGAATAGCTTGTCCCCAGCACTAAAAATATTAGCTCAAGAATACTGATAAATGCTACTTCCGGTAACTTGATACCGGATAAACTGTAGTTATTAACACTGTTAACTATACAGGATGACTATGATCATCATAACGCACTTGGGATGCCTTACTAAGACACATTTGCTTGTAGTGAGTTACTAAATATATCGTACTAAGTTTAAGCATAATGACTATCGTTAATTCTGCACGGGAATATTTCTCTTCGTTTAAGACTGAGGCATAGGTAAAAATTACTTTCTCCAATAATAATTTATAGATATTTTAACGAATTAAAAAATAAAAAACATTCTCACATTTTCAACAATTTTCTGCGACAATAGATTGAATTTGATTGTTACGGTGTTGCCGTTATTAAGAATAAGAAAACTGTTCCATTTATTCAACATTTGTATGATCCATAATATACGTCATATATGTAAGCATTAGAAACGGATATCATCAACTTTTATCACACATAATCATACATTTGAATACCTGCATCAGCTTTTATCTATATTTATAATCCAAAAATACGGGTCCATCTTCTGTAGAATCGCTTACAAAAACGAAAGATTGCTAAAATGCCTTAGCTGATACAGATAAAGGAAGGTATTTTTACATTCAGCGCATACTAAAATATTACAGAGTGTTTGTTACTCTTGGCTTTTAAAAAAGCATAACAGAAAAAACAAGTGAGATGGTAGCATCCTAATTTTTCACGCATGTTCAACAACTCAAAAATTTTCACGTGGTGTGATTGCATTGTTAGTTGGCACGCCACCGCCACAGGTAGCCGAGGTCGTTAAGGCGCGGACTCGTGAGCCGGAGATCTGGGGTTCGAATCCCGCCAGCACCGTCCTTCCTGACTGAAATTTTTTCCAGGTTTTCCTCAGTCCTCATAAATGACGAATGCCGAGTAAGTACCTTAAACTTACACCTAGAACTCTTCCTTCCTTAAAAAACTCCTTTCCCAATATATCATTTCATCTCATGTATCATCAGTGTCCACCGCCTGTGGTGCCACAGTAGTAAAAACGGGCGTTAAACACTATTAAAAAAAAAGTTGGCACACCTAGAGCGCAAATGCATAGTTATTTGTTTATATATTGTGATACCTATTTTTCCTCATCTGATATCTCAGGCTAAAATTTGAATGGTTGAAACACGATCGATTGTAACAGTCCAACGAAATTTTCGTTAAGAATACGGTGGTGATGCACCAACTAATTATTCATCAATGATAAAAAATTCCAAAGAAACGGGGAGTGTTTGCAAAGGAAAATCTTCCGGCCGGCCGCGCGTATCAAAAGATGTTGACAGGATTCCTGCTTTCAGTTCTAAAAGTCCATAAAAAATCATTAATACGACGCAGTTTAGATTGGCCATTTCTCAAAGTGATACGTTAAACACTTGGATTACATGTATACAAAGAGTTCAATTCTCCAAGGAATCAAAGACACAGGTAGGCCTAAGAGAGCAGAGTTTGCTCAGGAGATTTTAAACAAGATGGAAGAGAATGAAAAATGCTTTCTTGAAAAGTGTTAATTTTTACTGATGACATGATTTATCACCTTAATGGTGCAGTTAATCGTCACATTTGGGGGGATGAGCCACTCAATAAGGTCATTAAACTCCCCTAAAGTGAATGTTTAGTTATGTCGAGCAACGCTCGTCTTATCAGATTTTTTTTTCATGGAACAAACTGGGGCTATTTACTGTGAGATGCTAGAAAAGTTTGTGTTTTCATAGTTGGGCGATATTGAGGTACATGCTAAATGCTTTTCTTTTTTATTAACAAGATGGGGCTCCACCCCACTATAGTGTATTTGATCATATGGCGTTAAACTTACGGTTCCATAACTTGGCTTGGAAGAGGGGAATCGGTCCCATGATCACCAGAAAGTCCAAACATTACACCTATATAAATTTTATGTGGGGATATGTAAGATGCGTTACCATCATCTACATGAAAACGAATATAATTCCCGATATACTGGCGCGCACATGCGAAGTGATTGAATATCGTCAGGATGCAAAGGGGGCGCGTATATTGTAAATTATTAAATTAAAAAGAAGAAAAAATAAAAGAAGGAAGGAAGGAGGGAGGGAGGGAGGGAGGGAAGGAAGGAGGAAGGGAGGGAGGGAGGGATGGAAGGAAGCAAGGAAGCAAGGAAGCAAGGAAGGAAGGAAGGAAAATTAATGGGCGATTTTATGTCATTTATACGTCGTATACGTGAGTTACTTTTTTGTTTTTAAACTTGTCCGAAACCCGGCAGTTCTTTTGTAGAAACCCTATATTTTATGTAAAGACCAAATTCATATTGTTCAGTGCTGTATACCATACGCAGGGGTTAGTTTCTTGAGCACAAATCCAAACTGCAGAAATGCTGCTTTCGAATTATAATAATTGCAATAATTCCTACGCATTAGAAACAAAATAATACTTAAGAACAGTCACTGAAGGAAAGAGATGCTATTCATATTTATTTGATGAACTAAAATTAGTTATAAATAGTAACTTAATTTTATGTCACACAGTAAAATAAAATTGCTAAAGAGCAGCTCTGCAAGTTACATATCCTTCAGTCTATGTGTTGATTTTACAGAAACTAAAGGTGTAACTAAAAATAATTATGTATTAATCTTTTTCACAGTTTGACTGTAACGTGTTCTTGGTGGACTGGAGCAGTGTCTCCAAAGAAGCCTATACCCAAGCCTGTTCTGATATTCGCGTGGTTGCTGCTTTGATGTCCAGGTAATTAATTACAATTTAGAATGTAACACTTAATGTATATGATAATATGTGTGCCTAACCGTTGATTATTGTATGAGATTCAAAACATTCCTGAAACGTCGCTGGTGTAGCACTTAAACCTTGCCCCTTTAGCATTCCTGTCATTGAATTTTAATACGTTAAACTTACACTCACTCAAACATCACACTATAGAATGTTAGGTGGTAGCAACTTCATCCTAATTTACTCTTCAAAACAACAGTATAGAAAAATAATTTCTTAACTCCAAGGATATACTACAGTGGTGCCATTAATTCTGTACACTTTAGAGAATTTGTTAAATATTACATCTTTTTTTTTTCTTTAATTGACATTTATGTATTTATTGAATTCAAGTTTTCAGGAAAACACGTCTTAATGTTCAATATTTTAAAAACGAGTAGTCTAAATTACAAGTATTATTTAGTAAAACAACAGCTGTAAAGGGTACATTCATATGGATTATTGTAACTAACTTGTATTAACATTTTGTTGGATATCCTTTTATTTAATTACTACCTAGATTCTTCGAGCCATTAAATCCACCAAACATTAATGTTATCACTTTAAACCACAACTGGACAATGGCCTCTAGCAGCTCCCTTTATTTATCAGCCTTGATCACAAGTGTTTAATTGAGTTGAGGTTAGGACTGTTCCCTGGTCAAGGGAGGACAGAAACATGATGGTTCAAGGATTTTTGGTGGGGAATAGGAATTGGGCTGTATGGTAACTGTGTGAATTGATTTAAAGCCGCCGATCGCAGATTTCGCCACGGCTGCTGCAGATCACCAACTCTTCTTCCAAGAGACTCTCTCTCTCTCACTCTGGAACTTTCCGCTGATTTCCGAGAGCTGTAGGCTAGAATGGGAATTTGGTATGGAATTCGCCGATAAATAACGCCTAATGGTTTAGTTACTGAGGTTGTTTATTTTCCCAAACATGAATGATCGGATGAACTCACGTCTCACGGTTTATCACTGGCCAGGTAAACTTGACAAACACGTAAATTTGGTTGCTTTCACCCTAATGGTGCCTAATATAAGAAAATTCTATTTCAACGGTATTTAACGCAGCACATGGTGCAATATGTAACTCGCACGTTGATTGATTGTCGAGTCTTGTTGATGCTGGATTTTGTACCTCAGACTTAGGTCGTTCTTCCTCTAACAGCCCGGGCGAGACAGCTGCACTATCTTGGCCCGGAGAATTTTGAGACTGTCCTCTTTTGAGACAAAATCTATTTCTTATACACTTCAGAAAAGCTGACGCTTCCCCCTTAAAGAGACGTGAAATATTCCCTCCAGTTTTATTTTCACCATGCTCATATGTCAATGCTGACATCATCGAAATCCATTTATTCCTATTTGCTTGACAAATTTTGGCAGAGCACACGTTACGCCATTCGTCAAACAGCTCACTTCAGGTCACAATTTATATATTATGTCAATGACCTGCGAATGCACACCTGTCACGTACCCATGGGAAAATATCTGCTTCCATGTGCTTGCTGCATTCCTGAAGGAATTCATTTCTACTGTGTTACTTTTGCCAAGACTTATTGTATTCGCAGAAAAACGTGAATTTTCCCTTACTTTGCTATAATATTACACATACTAAAATTACACATTATAGACATTATGGCCAGTCCTAAACACTACACAATCTTACTCTACATATATCAAGTTTCCTGTACATACGTGTAAGAAATCGCAGAATCGTTGATGTCAAATTACAAACATTTATTATACCCGTTACTCTATAATTGATGGGAAGCCAGGAACAGCTTCATAGTCCCCGAACTGTTTCTGATTCAAGCGGTGTGACACTTTGCGACATCCTTCTGGGAAAGAGGCATCGTTGACTGTCACCCCCAAACAAATGCGGCAGTTTTAAGTTAAAGACATCTTCTTGGTATTTTTTGGCTTTGATATTGCCCTCTAACACTGCTAGGCACCCTACACAACCTTGCCAAGCGCTGACAGGATACTTCCTAATGATGGTGCACTAGGTAACATGTCCTCACCTGTCCGTCGGCGCACAAAAGTGATGGCATTACTTCTAAAGATGTTTATTTTCCTTTCATCGCTCCAAATGACTTCACCCCACTCTTCTTGCGTCCAAACCCTATGTGCTTAAGCCCACTTCACATGATTTTGGTTGAGATAAGGGTTCATTCTTCGCTCATAGATCATTCTCACAAAGTTTTAGTCTGACTGATCGTTCAGAGACTTGTAGCCCAGACGTTCTCAAGATGGCATTTATATCTTTTGCCGTAAGTCGACGATCTTGTAGAAAAAATGCAGATTCTATGGCAGTATTGAACTCTTAGTTTTGGTTTTCTGACACTTCTTGGAGATGTTCACGTGCTCCCATTTACTTCGTAGGGCTTGCAAACTTTCCTAAAGCCTGATTTTGTTGTGTCACCACCCATGGGAATGGCCTTCTTCATGAATGTTACAGCCTTACTCCTTTTACTTGCTGATCAATCAGCGAGTTTTGTCTTAGGGGTCATTATTTCAAATTACAGAACCAGTTTTCAACTCACTCTGAAAGATGTTCACTTCACAAATATTAGTTGCCAACTGCTATACAACTATGATTATCACATTTGACTTAGGTACCGAGAGAATAAAACAATCGGACACAAGAGCTCTGTTGATTGAAAATACAATAATTATGTTACTGCTGCACTAAGATCGAATTATTGAAGTTACTGAATGGTGTAAATGAAACTTGTTTTTAATATCTATACGGAATATAGCACATTCCACCTGTCTTAGGGATAATAAATACGGTACAGAAACATTACAGAGAAAATAAAAACGTCATCTATTGATTTAGTATAACAAACTGTGTATACCTTGTAAGATTTAAAAATGAGACAGATTTTACTGAAAGTGTTCAGAATTAATTGCCACTATTGTATATTTGGAGTTTATTTATTTATTTGGTTTATTTACGGCGCTCTTGAACAGCTCAGATCATAAGCGTCGCATTCAAACCAGGGCGTGAAACGGCCGACAAATTTTGTTCAGAGGCCTCTTCTTTCAGGCTTGAGGTTCTTTTTCGTGCCGTAAATGTACGACACGGGATCCACGGCTTTACTTCCCTTCCGGAGGAAGCTATACTTAGGATTTTTACGCCCAAAAATACATCGATCTGGCCGGGATTGAAGCCGCGATCTTTGATTTGGAGATAGATCTCGACATCCAACTGTTATTATACTTTTTTTCTATGCATTGTACTAGATTTAAAAAAGAAAATACTGTTTTACAAATCATAGCTCAGTTTCATTTAGGTCAAAGGCTGCTAGACAAAAAGTTCATATAAACATAGGGTCATTTACGCCCGGTTTTTAATTGCGTCATTTTTTTTTTTTCTATTTATTTACAGAGTGTACTCATAATGTTGAGCATGAGCTCTAATTCAACCTTCCAAACGCCATATACCAACCATCTTACTCTGCCATATTCCTGGTGGTCGGTCCTGGT
This sequence comes from Metallyticus violacea, assembly GCA_030762175.1. NCBI lineage: Eukaryota > Metazoa > Arthropoda > Insecta > Mantodea > Metallyticidae > Metallyticus > Metallyticus violacea. The sequence goes on from CM060836.1 coordinate 97,346,710, forward strand.
GGTGTAGTGGTAAGCCAAGATCGCGGGCTCGATCCCGGCCAGGACCGATGGATTTTTTCGGGCGTAAAAATCCTAAGTATGGCTTTCTTCCCAAGAGAAATAAAGCCGTGGGTCCCGTGTCATACATTTACGGCAGGATAAAGAACCTCAAGCCTGAAAAAAGAGGCCTCTGAGCAAAATTTGTCGGCCGTTTCACGCTCTGAATAGAATGGAATGACCTGAGATGTTAAAGATCGTCTGTAAATAAAACAAATTAAAAAAATAAAATATATATTCCTGGTTTCTGGAGTATCTAGTGACATCCCAATTTAAATTTGGTACCAAAGAATTTCTACTTTGCCAGTACGTTTGTGATGCACAATGGGCTTTATATTACCCTATAGATAAAATATGTATATGTAAACCGGAGTATCAAGTTTAGTGAAACATTTTTCAACTTAAATAATTTGCACCTTTGTCAATGTTCCAGGAAACATAAAAAGAGATTTTGGGGTCGCCAGTTTTTCCAGGCATATATTATGCTAAATTGTTGTTGACATCCTGTTTCCAAAACCGATCGGGGTTTTTCGTCAGCGCTACAACAATGTTTCATTTAGATCAGGTGAAGAGACTGAAAACTTCAAGAAAATAGTGGGACGTTCATTAAGAAGAACGCCCGAAAGTAACAAAAGCAACAGTGCTACATGCTACATGTGCTACATTGTTTATTTTTACAACAACTTGCTCAAAACTGCAATGGTATCTCTTTATCGCACAATTAATTTACCTGTGGAGCGATTAATGAACTCATAATTCAAAGAGCTTAACGTTTTAGCATTGCGGAAGGAATTAATCCGAAAGGCGTTATTCATACATTTTAAATACCCCACTTAATTTAGTATAGCCAAGAGAATATCTCTCGCAGGCAAAGGAAAAGAAGCGGCTATACTCGAAGTCCAAATGCCTTCTGCTCTCTCGAAGCAGACAGCGAGAGTCTACCTGAAACGGGTTATGTGACCGAAAACATGGAGCAGGCTAGTAGCCCCGATTTACACTTAAAAGCGCAAGAACCACACGTGCAGGTGAAAGACTACCAGCCTCCCCACAGAAGTTTTTGCAGGAGACGGAGGTCTCCACAAGCACATGCTCTAATTCTGCGCCGCAGACACCCGTCGGCAAAATCAATTTCCGATTGTGTAGGAGAGTGAAGGCGGTGTAGAAGGTAAAGTGGGCCCCACTGTTCTCTGGTGATGCGTAAATACATAAAGTATAAAGTTCTTTAAAACATTTAACACAAGTTAACAGGATGATTTTTGTTCTGAACGATAATGGCAACGTTCTGTTTAAGCACCTGCAATTTTTTTCTGTAAACTATGGCATCTGATAGTGATCGTTTCAGGCATTTGAAACAGTAGCAAATGTACGCCTGCACATAATGTCTTCTTAACTCATTTTCGTTAAGTGTTTTTGCACTAAATTATTTACACAAATAAATGTTGTATTAATAATATAAAACATATTTTCTAAATGACTTAAGACAAAAGCATGCTGTGGTCTGTATTCAATATCGAATCTACAACCTTACATTTACCTCCTCGTTAAGTTCTAACACATACATAACTCGACAAATTTCGTTCATTAACTTTCTCTTTTAGATCTATTTCTTAGAAGAAAGTATGAAAAAAAACCTTTCTAATTACGCCTAATTACATTCATACAATTAGAACACAACCAACACACATGCGCTATTGTGTATCCGCTCATTTTGCTTATAGATAAGGTCATTTTTCATTCTCCTTGGTGAAAAGACAAAACAGAATTTTTTTAAGAAATACAGGATTCATAGTTTTATATAAACATGTAAATGTACGTTTTCTTTCTTGTGAAGTGATAAATGTCAGTTACGCACGAACAAACTAAGCAAATTCCTCAGCAAGTCGAATGAGTGAAGGTTATAACAGAGGGCTAGAGCAGAGAAATTGCATATTAAGTTTACAGAAATTGGTAGGAAGCAGGAGTGGGGGTTAACCTAAAGCTATGTATATATGTGTGTCGTTTAACGCTCTAACGGCCGCAATTTTTGTTTTTTCTTTTTCCTCAATAAAACTCCGCACGTAACCATCAAATAACAAACGATTCACCGAGTTCAAATCCAGGAAAATTGAACCATTTAGGAATGGGGATTAACGTAAAGGGATGCATAGAGGTGTGTGTGTGTGTGTGTTTGTTTGTTAACGCTATAGCGGTCGCGATATATTATTTTTCTCAACGAAACTCAGCACACAGCCATTAATAAATAAACCATTCATCGAGCAAAATAAATAAATAAATAAATAAATAAAACCCAGCAAAATTCGTCCATTGTGGGTGAAAGTTAATCTAAAGAAAAAAAAATTTTAATCGCTCTAACGGTTGAAATTTTTGTATTGCTCTCTACGAAACTTGATATTGGCCATTTAAATAAAGCAAAAAAAAAAAAAAAATGCTTACGAGGCAGGGCAAGGTTTGCGTCATAACCTATTTCATATTCGTGTCCATTTGCTATTATTACATAGTCGTTGTATAACATTGTATTACGAGGGTATGTCCATACGTTTCCATCCTAACCATGTTCTAGTATAATAAATGTCACTTTCACTTTTGTTGCAATACACTTCCCATATCTTTGAATTAACATTTCAACCCCCTCCCAAATAGTCAGAAGTCTTATCTGCAAAGTGTTGTCTGGGCATAACCAGCATCCACCACTTACTTCTTCGTCACACTTAAATTTCCTTCCTCGAAGGTCCTTCTTGAGTTTTGAGAACAGGAAATAGACACTAAGAGATAGATATGGGCTACAAGATGAATGTCGATCTCCTTGAAGCCACATTTCTTCACAAATTCCTTTGCAATAAGAGTTGTGTACGCAGGCGCTTTGTCTTGAAGAAGGCGCACATCACCACTGAGCTTTCATTCGCCTTTTCTCTTTGATGGAAGTACGTAGTCTGTGTGGTAGACCAGCATAGTACTCCTTGTTTACTGTGGTGTTCCTCGCCTTGAAGTCAATGAAGAAGATTCCTTCACAATCTCAAAAGAGTGTGGCCATGATCTTCTTGGTTGATTGAATGACCTTGGCCTTTAGAGGCGAGGCTTTGCCGATTTACGCCACTACATTGATTCTCTTTTGGACAAGGGATCAAAGTAGAGAACCATAGTTTCATCTCCTGTAACAATGGTTTGCAGAACTTTTCTCTCGTTATCACGGCAGAGCTCCAAAAATGCCTGACAACAGATGACTGTTGCTGCTTTTGGACTGAAGAAAGAAGTCTTGGCACTAACCTTATTCATGTTTAAATGTTCACGAATAATCCGAAGGGCCCAACTGCTGCTATTTCTGTAACTTTGAGCCGGTCTTCCATAATTTCTCCTTCCACAAGAGCGATGTTTTCAGGAGTGAGCACTTCCAAGGGCCGACCTGCACGCTCTTCGTCTTCAATGCTTTCTCTACCCATTCGAAAAGTTTGGCCCATTCTTTTACGGTAGAATGTGAGGGGAATGCTTTCGCTGTTTAATTTCATTTGAGAAGAACTTAATATCCGCTCGATACTCCATTTTGAATATGTCACAATCTTCTATATATAGCCTTCTTTATGCAACTATATCTGAACATCTGAACGCAACAGAGCGGAAGTTACAGCTGCAATTATTTACTTAACAGATAAGCTATGACACCAGATAAGACTTTTGTGAAGGCACTAACCCTTATCGGCGAGGGCGGAAACTTAGGATCTACCCTCGTGTGTATTTTTAAACAATATTATACTCCTTTTGTACATATTTACATTCCTCATATGTGATCGTACTTTTTCAGATTTTTAAGATACTTGATAGCCACAAAGGGTGTATCCGTGTCTGAGGTTCATCTTGCGGGCCACAGTCTTGGAGCGCATACCGTGAGCTACATTGCAAAGAATATATCAGGCATCCCTAAACTAACAGGTAAGTGTTAATTTAGAATTTGTAAGACATTTTATGTTTAAATTTTAAGAGGGGTTGGGAGTAATACTTTTGAATTGCTTGGTTTTTTTTTTTTTTTTTTTAATGAACCACTATAAAAATTCCGACTCATTTGTGAGATACAATTTTATAGCTTTCTAATCTTGAGCTAAAAGATTCTGGTTTTTACCATTCCCTAGAGGGACTTTTACTTTTGCTGCTAGCTATTCTGACCCAAGCAGTCTGAACAGTTTCTGATTATGGTGCAGGCATGCATCAAATTTCGATTTGGGGCTATATTTTTTGCTTGATATCAATTACTTTTAACTACATTTTCATACATGTATGTAAATCTAAATAAAAAACTAATCCATTAATTGCCTTAAAAGTTTAAATGGTGTTTCTAAACACAACAATGAACCAATAAAGTGCTTTTTTTTAAGAAAATTGGATAACCTAGGAATTATGGACGTTTTAGAATACAATTATGAACAAAAAAGGCTTAAAATTAAAAATTATTCTATTTAATCTGCTTCAGAACACACATAAAATGCGTCAATATATACTGTTCAATTTTCATTGTTATATCTCTAATGGTTCAGTCACGGTAAGAACAAAAACTTAGCTAATTTAACATTGATAAGGCGTGTTCTTGCATGTCATGGTACCCCATTATTATTGCTCGTAATTCCATTGTTTGCTACATAATACACTCTTACACACCCAAGGATGCACACAATACACACCATCTCCATGCTGTATCGCAATTGAAATGTGCAGGAACAGTTTTGGATTAAATTTTGGTTCAAACTATCAAGTCTATCCTTTTCTTCGATCATTTTTAATACCAAAGGCATGAAAATGAATTTATGATTCACTTAATCATAAAATAAACACGTTCTCTTATTAAAATATTAAATACAAGGTTACTAATTTTTCCAATAACATCATGTAAGACGAATGTAAACCTTTACCAATTTAATGAAATATAATTTCTCTTTGAAAGTTGGTATAGAATGTTATGGTCTCTATATTGGTATCCCTGTCGTTGACTATTATGTAGTTATTAGTTGCCAGACACAATGGGCATTTCAAAGAGAATTCTGTATGGGCAGTGAGCAAGCCTGCCATTTTGTAGATAGTATAAAAGATGGAGACAAGAGATTCGCTCCTTAGCGAGAGTGGAAAGCACAGATCTGCAATATCTGAAGCTTGCAATGACGTCCCAGAACCCTTTATTCAATTCACCAAAGAAATGTTTTAGCAGATAAAGCCAGAAGACATGCATTGCAGGAATTTAAGGGATCGGACGTGAAATGCATTTTGTATTATAATTTACATTGTGAATTTGTACATTAGTCTATTGGCAGCAATGAATAATTACAGTAACTAAGTAGCTACAATAATGCATTGCTGCATAATCTGATAATCATCAATAAACTTTCGGCAAGGTACGAATAGAATTTACAATTCAAGGGGAGTAGAAAGAAATCAGTCCATCATCGTAATAAATGAGAATGATATAATAGCTCACCATAATTACAGTACAGCAGGAATAACACACCATAACAAACCACTGAAATCAGAGAATCAAAATAAACCGAATAAGCATTGTAACTAATAATAATAATAATAATAATAATAATAATAATAATAATAATAATAATAAACCAAAACACTCATAATAAACCAGTTTAATAATAATTGGCCATCCAAATTCTTAAGCACTTAACATTAAATTGGGTACACTCAAACTAAAACAAAGGGCCATTCCCGGCGGGTAAATAAGAGCTGTTGAGAGCTTGGTGTAAGGGAAGAGGTTGATTTGTAGCTTGTGACCTATTGCACACTTTCCACCTGTTGACTACAGTCCAGTAACAGCATAACTTCATTCCACTTCATTCTGATTTTAGTACTTAAAATCTCGATGCAAAATCGTGAAAAACCAAGAATGATGAACCTGAATAAACAAACTTTATAAGATTAATCATAGTACCAAATAGTCCCCCTCAAAACATAAATCACCATTTTGATAAATGTCTTACGTATTAGGGAATTAAAGCAGAAAAATGCTATATAAAAATTCCTGATAATAATAATGTGCACAGATTTACAATAGTCACAATGCACCTTAATTGTCAATAAGCATGATAACCTTAACACGAATAAGATCATGGAGGTCTATTAGATGTTCAATGAATACGTCGTCAGACAGTTCTTATACATTATAATAGTTCTGAAAACCCGCTGCAGGTAATTTATTCCACCCTGGAACTGATCTAAGTGCGAAATTGCCAATGCCTACAGGCTATTCTTATTATAAGCATAGACATTCTCTCCATAAAGGACGAGGCTACATCAATTCCAAAAACTGCAGATATTAGGCAGCTGAGAATTCCAGTTTAATACACAAAACACCACTGAATTCTAATAGACTGGAGTACGGTGCGCGGTGTCTGCTTTTAGAATTATAGGGATGCATTTTCCTTTGACTAAATGGGGAAAACTGAGGTTTACGGGTGCATCTTCAATGAATTTGTTGAACGGCACGACGACATCTCATGGTAGGCGACTTCCAAAAACATGTCACAAGTCTAACGAGTTCATGAACCTTATAACCTACGGTAACCGGCAAATCTCATAAAATCTTCACCTGACCTAACTCTCCAGACGTCTACCTATAAGGAATGATCTATAAAGAATGATCAAGTTTGGTTACTTGCATAATTTCTCGCGCTAAAGTTTATTTTTCAATATTTCATTAGAATAATGTACACGCGGTATTAGTTTCGCTGCTGTAATTCAACTTTTGAAGGTGTGCAAGGTGAGACCAGTTCAGTGGAGATGACACTCGAAAAATATACTATTATGAAACGTTACTGCCGGTTCAACAAATGTTCAGTTGAGGGCTATCGAGTGTTTGATCTTCACTATAACACAGCTCGAAGATGTTTAAAGAGGTGAGGCAAGCAATTCCAAATAAAGATGAACCTGGTACACTGTTTTGTGCTCTAGCGGAAGAAAACATTAACCGCTGCTGTCATTGTGAAAGAGGATCGTTGAATAACATTAAGAAAATTTTCAAAAATTCAGGAAGTTCAACTTTGTGCATGGAGGGTTCCAAGATTGCTGATTCCCGAACAAAAGGACGGCAAACAGCAAACGCTGAGCGGAAATATAAATCATCACCAAAAAATAAAAAACAACAAAAAAGTAAAGTTGGTTACTTCTTGTGGTCAACTCGTTTTTCGATACTCAAGGAGCGGTTTACCAGCATGTCCACCTATACACGCAACTGTAACTGGGCAATACTACAAGATGTCCTAAAAACTCTGCAAAGACATATCGCCCGCTAAAGACAACCTTGCCATGCAGCAAGCTGGATGCTACACCTGCGCAAATCCCAAATGTAACTTCTGAATATTTCATAAAAATGCACGAGAAGTGTATCCCTCACCATCCTTTAGTCCTGATTAAACCCAAATTGAAGAAACGCCGTTGTGGGCGGCATTTTTCATCATAGAAGAGGTGATGAAGGCTGTGGGGGCGATTATTAAATATTTGTCCAAAAATAGTTCCCAGTTTAAAAGTTAGCAGAAACGCTGGGACAGGTGCATTGCAGTCCAACGAGGACTTCTTTGAGAACGATCATCAAAATTATGAGGATGAATGAAGATATATTCCAAAAAAATATGATCTCTCTTTATTGAACAGAACAGTTCTCATATGAGACTATGTTAATAACAGCTTTTACTGGAATAGAACATGGGACTTTCTGAATGGAAAGACCCCAGCATTGACGAGGATGCACTTGAGCACATCATAGAGTACGGTGCGAGGGTACAGTTGTGTTTAGAAGATATTTGCAACATTTTCTGTTCCAAAATGATTCTACTACATGTGTAATTCATATTGCATTTTTTATTGCTTTAGAAGTTATAAATTACTGAAATGATAAAGACTTGCCTTTAAGTGAATCGTGTGTATAAAAATAAGATATAGGTTGCAACGGGACACCCAGATTTGATCCCGTACAAATAATTAACTCTCATCCAGACTTAATCCTGTTTAATTAATTGAATGTTATCCTTGTGTATTTCCATAGATTAATATTTTATGATACATTTATATAGGATGATGTAGATTGTTCAACAATCAGAAATATCTGCTGTAAAGATGCAAACCCAAGCGACTTCCTGGTGTCATGAGCAAGGCCATTCATTCAAATAGCGAGGGAACCTTTCTTTTTATGAGAATAAGTCCTTCAAAAAGATTGGGGTGAATAGCTTTCATCTTGGGTAACCGTCCCTTAAAAAGAGAAGTTCTCGCTCCCTTAAACGTCACTAGCTGACGCACAATGAATTAAGTCAAGCCAATGAGTTCTCGTATATCAAAATGTCTTTTCTAGAAACTTCCAGCACCAAGAGATTTAAGCCAATCAAGAAGGAAATCTGGTGACGCTTCTGCAATGTTAAACTTTTTGAAATCTCGTAGTAGATGCATAGAAAGCATATTAAAAGCATTTTGAATACTTTTTACAGACAGTTCGCTTGGGGAGACGAGACAGGACGGATCGCTTCTGGAAGTGAGATAGGCCAGTTCAATTTAGATAGAGAAATGTAACTTGTGAAGTGGAACGTAAAACTCAATTTGCTTAGAAGATATCAATAGTGTACTTTTGTGTATGCAATGCGAACGACTAGAGAATTTGTGAGTACCGCGTCAGGAAATATTTAAAACTCTCCCATCCCCTTGCTAATGGTATGCAAGTGTCGCCAAAGGAAAAAGAATAAAAAAAAATTAACAGTGAAGTGTGAACAGTTTTGTCAACTGTGAAGTTTTAATCCGCATCTTCCACAGAGCTTTCTTTAGTTATCTTCTTCTACCTTCCACCTCTGGTAACTTTCCATAAAAGCCTTGAAGCAATTTCAGCATCTCTGAGATGATCGCGGCAGCTGGAGGGTTCAACGCAGACTTCTTTCGTGGCAATGACATACTACATCAACGGTAAACATCAGATCCACTCCAATTCATATCAAAATCAATTAATCCAAAACATTTCACAATCCGCGGCAAATTTGGCATTTCAACGTGGAACTGACAATAAAATCAAAACACCCTTTTCATAAAAATTCGCCGCAAGGTAACATTAACTGTATAGTGAAATCCATTCCAAGTATTCTATCATTTAAAATGCAAAGGTAAGAATCCTGTATTGCGTCTGTTTTCAGCACTGGATCCAGCAGGTCCGCTGTTCGAGGGCACTTCCCCAGAAGTTCGAGTGGATGCACATGATGCCAATTTTATGGAGGTTGTTCACACCAATGGCAAACCCTTAGGATTTGGAATGTGGAGTCCTGTGGGTGAGTGAAAAAACAGATATGTTATCTACTTGCCTTTAGAGTAGCATTGTCAGACTTGCAAGCTCCAACATCGGTTGCGCACTTCGGGGTTGAACTGCAAATCCCTACGAAGCCACCTCTATGTTTACGTTCACCTCTAGGTTCTGTTCAAAAGTGTACTCTTAACATCACATTAAACCTAGTTGCCATGTAACATGCGCTTTATTTTCGTGTTCAGATATTTCAGTTAATGAAAATGCGAACTGTTTACAACAGAAAAAATATAGTTGAAAAACTTGAACCAAACAGAATTTCATGATTAAGCAAGGAATTCTTCAGATACCTATAATTTAAAATTATTAATAATGCAAAATAAATGTAATGTTTTTACAAAATAAACAAGTAAAAATTGTCTCTCCATAAATATTTTATATGGATAATATAACAACCTAAACTATATTCTTTTGATCTCTCACAAAATAAAAGTTTATTCACTGTTCAAAGTGATATTTGCTTACTGCTTTAACCCTGGCATTCTTTTATAACCCACTAACCTATTTATTTGGCAGAAATGCTATTTGCCAAACAAATTTGAAGATATTTTCCAGGTTGTTGTCAGAATATCTTACTTTATTGATGTTTTTAGCTGTTTGAACACTGAAGACACCTGCTCGCATATATAAGTGATATGAGGCGTAAAAGGCACTTTCTATAAGTCCATACAAACTCAAAAGGTGGTAGGACTAGATTGTTTTCAACGTTATCTTGAAAATGCTATTACTGCTAAGGGATTATGTGCAAGGTTAAAATGGTTACGAAGCTTGGTCTGTGTTTGAGAACCATTTTCCTGCTTAAATTTGTAAACAAGCGTTCAAAATGGAGAATCACGAAATTCGCGTGTGAATAAAAAAATATCCTTTAAAAGGGAAAAAGCCCACAGGAACTGGAACAACATTACTAAAAATCTGCAATTCGGTTAGAATGGTATATAAATGGTTTGTGAGTTTCAAATGAGCACAAGCGATGCCACCATCCCGGAGGTTCTGCCGAAGTAACGTCTCCGAAATTATTGAAAAGAGCCACGACATGGTGCTAAACTGTTGGAGACTGTGGATGCGGAAGATTACTGAAGATCGGGGCATAATATTCTGCATAATCATTTGCATCTGTAAAAGCTATTGACGAGAGAACGAGTTGTCACTTACGTGCAGAATTTGGAGCTGTTGAAACGGAATACAAATGAATTCGAAGACAGAATTTGGCAGTCGACGAAACATCGATCTATCTCTACATGCAGCAATCGAAACAGCGGGTTACAACCGGAGAAAGCGCTCCGAAGAAGTCAAAAACAATTCTCTCTGTAGAAAATAAGATAACAACTGTGTTTTGGCGATTACCACAAAGTATCATTTATTGCCTTTTTTGAAAAGAAACAAATTGCAACCGGTGTGTATTACGCCATGCTATTGGACGTGATAAAAAATTGTCTTCATTTGACGAAAAAAATAATATTCTGTTCCATAATGGTAATGTACCAGCGCACATTTCTCAGGTTGCGACCTAAAAATAATTCTACTTAAGGTAAAAACTTCTTAATCGCGATTACCCTCCGAATTTGACTGCCTCGGAGCACTTTCTTTTTTCTAACATGAAGAAATGGCTAGCAGAAAAGAAATTCGCATGAACGTTAAAGGTTGTTGCTGAAAAAAAATGCAGACCTGAAGAAATGACATTTTATGGATGCGATAAACTAATGAATATCGCTGGGATAAGTATAAAGTTCCAATGAGATTATGTTGAGATGCATCTTTTCAAAAAATAAAAAAGTTCTGTTTTTTTACTTTTGCATGAATTTGTTTAAAACATCAAGGTCTTTGTAAAATTGAATTATTAAGTCTTTCACTGAGCCAACGATTACACTTTAGTTCAACATATTATAAAATAAATATATGCATGTCAACTAATTAAATATATTTCAACCTAATTAAGTACACTTCAACATAACTAAATACATGTTCAGCTTAAATAAACGCAAGTCAATCTAATTAAATATATTTCAAATTATTAAATGCCCTTTCACACGTTCGCATCCATTTTTGACATCTACGGAGAGTAGCTAGATATCCACGTCTGCAAATCGTGGGTTAATTTCTGAAGAAGATTAAATAACGCTAAAATTGTATTCTCCATTGAAAATTGTTACAGATTCTAATCTACAGATATGCTGTGTATTTCTTCGAAATACCACAATTAAATTCCATATGTATAATGAACTACATTTCACCTGAGGCTTCAGATTGAAATAATTCTACAAGATTAGCTAGATAAGCAAGCTGTATTATCCATTTCGAGTCTTCGATTTAAAGAGTAAATAAATTTTTATCCTTCAGAAACTTTACAATGTGTTTTGAAACCCCTACAGAGCGTTCTACTGCGGCTCAACCAGCGATACGAAATACTCGTATGATGCAGTTTTAAGGTCTTGTATTGTCGCTGGTTCAAAGTATTTGCCCTAATGCAATTAGTTATATCTATAAAGGTTTCCGTAACATTGATATATCGACTGCAACAGCTTCTGCATTATTTGCTATGGATAGGCTCACAGATTCAAACGAACACAAATTCATTGCTACTATTGTTAAACATAGTTTAAAATACCCACTATCGTTGAGAAGGTCAACATACAATTTGATTTTACAATTGCATTATTCAATATTTCAAAGCTTTCACCTCCATTATCATCGTACATTTTACCAACTCAGCATGTTTTTCTCATCTTGTACATTATTGTCATTATATCTCTACTTTCTCTTTAAACGACGCTTCAAATTGAAAGGGACATTTTATAAACTAAACACTGTACTCTATATTTTTACTCTTTTGCACAAAAACACTTTCTCCCACTTTGGGTCAAAGAAAGAACTACTAGAACTAGGGTTTTATTCTTCCAAGCTTTGCACACTGCTAGGCATCGAAACATTTAAGCACTTAACATCAAGTTAGGTACACTTAAATTAATTCAATACAAACAAAAGAAACTATAGGCCGTTTAAGCGATAGGTAAAGAACTTATGAACGACTGGCAAGGGAGAGAGGGTGGTTTGTAGTTCGTGACCTGTTATCAACATTTCAGCACCAACATAACTTCATTCAGCTTCATTATGGTTTTAGTGCTTAAAATCCTGATATAGATATAGTCATCTAACCGCGTTGTGTTTTTCAGCAAAAAAAAAAAAATTATTAAATTTATTTGGAGCTATTTTATTCATATAAATTCCTGATAAAACCCAAATAAAAAATAAGTATACCCCTTAAATAAGGCATTAGTAATCGCAAAACTAAAGACAAAAATAATGAAAAAATAGGACAAATATAATATAATAAATAATTAGAAACCAAAGAAACTCTATGCCCTTTACAAAACAATTTAATAACGTCTCAAAAAGGTTGTAATGAACCGATATAGCCAACCTTATTTGGGCCTTTAAGAAGATGAATATAGCCCAACACCTTTTGTTCTAATACAGTAAAACATGCTACCCCCATTATAAGAAAGGTAATTAAAATTAAAGTGTTAACAACAAAAAGTACTCATAAACCAGAGCTTATATGAATAAAATAGCCCCAAAATATAAGAAACGTATTGATAATGGTGATTAATTGAAAACTAAAAAATGAAAATGAATGGGTTAAAAAATTAAATATTAATTATGTTCCTATTTACCTTATATACTACACAAATTTGGAAGGAAATGAATTTTAATTAATTTTTACCTAGGTATCGTAATTTAACCATTATATCAATATAATGACTTAATTTTGGAATCACTTTAGAGTTCTGCAATGAATGCTTAGCAAACACAATATTCCTGGTTACAATAACCGTTCGTGCTACAGTTTTCTATGAATCAGCTGAAACCAACACAGTGCTGCTTCAGTCTTATATATACTTGCATTCACACAGCAGTGTTGTGAACCTGGAATGTTCTCGAAAACGCATAGGGATGCATATAATGTGTGTATGATGGTGCAGGGATTCGAACCCCTGATATTCGCTTTGATAGACCGGCGTACTAAACTTTGTCCATTAGGAGAGAAGCACTTTGTAGTCTAATCGGCCGGGCTAAAGGGAAGCCATCTAAGTGTATTATGTGTAAAAAATACCCACGGGCTGTCTAGCTATTCACATCATATGCAAAATAAAGGGTAGGATTACCTACTTATTAATTTGCAGAACGGAATGCATAATTTTTGTATAAATCTGTTAACAAATCTGTACCAGTAATAAACAACATCTGATTCCTGTTCTCTGTGATAGGAGCGTTTTTTTTAAACGTTTTTAACGCCCGTTTTTACTACTGAGGCACCACAGGCGGTGGACACTGATGATACATGAAATGAAATGATATATTGGGAAAGTTTTTTTTTTTTTTTTTTTTTTTTTTTTTTTTTTTTTTTTTTTAGGGAGGAAAACGTTCCAGGTCTAAGTTTAGGATACCTCCCCAGCATGTGCCATTTATGAAGACTGAGGAAAACCTAGAAAAAACCTCAGTCAGGGAAGACGGTCCTGGCGGGTTTCGAACCCCAGACCTCTCGCTCACGAGTCCGCGCCTTAACGACCTCGGCCACCCGTGGCGGTTGACAGGAGTGTAGCCGCATATCAGCGAAGCTATAAATCTTATTGGTGAAATTTAGGAATGAGATAGGAAATTATGGTAATGCGCGGAATACCTTCCATTGAAACACAATACAAACGTTCAATAAGGTTTTAGTTTTCTCTGAAAATGTCGAATTTGTTTTCCTTGCTTTTTAAATCCAAACAGTTACCAATATACAAGTATTTAGAGAGTTATTAGGAAACAAAATTTGTTTCTAATTCTGTGTTGTGTGCTGTTAATATTATGAACGTCATAATATAAAATAACAGCTCTTTTAGGTTGTGCAAGATATTAAAGAAATACTGGGATAGGGAGAAGTATATCAACAGTTGTATTAAGCAAGGGAGGAAAGGATATGCATAGATATGAATGGGGTTATTGTGTATTAAAGGATTTAAACATCCATATGGGTGTTATGTATGGGGAAACAGACTGTTTGTTTCGTTGTTTAATGCCACGTAAGGAAACAAGCAATTGGAGGGAGGGTATATGGGATAGAAAATTGGAAAACAACAATGCAGCAATAAAAATATTGACAGCTATAGGGAGAGAAAAAGTAGGAGGGTGGGTGAATAATTAGGAAGATTAAGGGGCAAATGTATTAGGAAAGTGAACAGGGAAAAAGAGGAAAAATAGGTTAACAAGATTCTAAAGCATGTTGATGACCATGACATGTTATAGCCTCAAGAAAAGTTAGGTCACTCTCAATTGTAAGAAAAGTAAAAACAATTTGTTACATTCTTTGTAATGAAATATTTAATAAATATCATATTTTAATCTCTAATATTAGAAATGTCAGTCAAATGAAAACGAAAATAATTCTGTTCTCTGCAGAGGAATTTGATTTCTCAAAATATCTGCACTTATCTCATCTACTCACCAGATATTTTATCCTTGTTCATAAAAGTATTTGGCTGCTGGTGGCACCATCTCTGCACTGCCTTGATCAGGTCACCGTCCGCCGCAAACTGGCACCCTCCGAGGTCACTTTTGAGCTTACAGGTCGCAAGGTGACTCCATGTTACATCCACTGTTACTATAAGTTCCGAGAAAGCCTCCCCCTCTTGTTCACAGCGCATAAGATGTTGCAAACTCAACCCCAATCGGTGCGCGGGTCATCCTCAGTGATGTTCGCCCTTGTTGGTATCGCCTTGTCCCCTTATACTCTGGTGCGCGTGACATACAACTGTTCAAGTACACGTTCTTCGCACGGGCGGCTAGAAACTGCACCACACTGCGCTGCGAGAAATTGGACGCTCCCTTTACTGTCAACGCCATCTTTACCCTGCTGCTGCGCATCATTACCTGCACTTGCAGGTTGGCCAACCTCGGACTATAGAGCTCACAGACTGTAGTATGAACTCTAAAATTTCCCCCTATGGTGGCGCATGACCTGATTTTTCAGCTGATTTGACTGACTCTATTATTATTATTATTATTATTATTATTATTATTATTATTATTATTATTATTACGTGTTTAAAAAGTGGTGAATTTATCCTACATTTTTATTTATTATAGCTGCTTTCGCTAGTGTCTTAATTTTTCTAAGAAGTGTAGAAGACCGCAAATATCTTTGCAGTCAAATGCGAGAAAAGTATTATTCATGTGCAGAAATTTTCAACTGAGAAAAATAAAAATATGGACTTTGAAAACAGGAAAGTCAACATAATCGTCATGGATATGCAGTGGTATTAAATAAGGAGAGTGGTATTTAATTATATATGCAGAGTGCAGGGAAAATTATGGAAAGGGTTTGAATTTGATTGTTTTGAATTCTCAGGGGCAATGTTATTTCTTCCTCTGCGACGATTGGTTTCGGCTGACTTATATTTTGCCACGGCTGTTGAGATTCTGCTGCTGGATACTTTGACCATAGGGAAAGGAATATATGGAGACTGATAAGATTTCTCGTTATGGGAGACGAAACAATTTATTGTTCATAAACTATTTCATATAAAATGTACTGCCGTTATTTTCTGGAGAATATGTGCCACTTTCGCACTAACTATGAAGATCACTTTGACGTTTCTAATTTGATAAAGACTGATCCTGAAATCAACTAATCCTGAGACGCAACTGAACTCAACTAATAAAGCTCTTCCACTTAATACTCTTGAACTGAACGGAACTGAACTGACGGTACCTATCTTCCACACTGATAATGTCTCACACTGAATACTCTTGCAATACTGACTACAGCTTTCCACTAACTGAACTAAACTGAGAATGAATGCGGATCGACTGTCTATTCTTCCAACCAACTGAACTGATAGAATCTGGATCGACTGCCCTGGGCTGCAAAATTGCAAGACTAAATAAACGTGGCAGTTTGCCGGTCTCACGAAGCTATCTTTATTATTCTTTCAAACATGCTTTTTCGAAAAATATTGAATGCTTTCTCCCATCCTCGCATGTCTATTGGGTAATCTGTTCCCCTCATTTTTTCTCTGCTATATTATTTGTCAGGTGGCTAACGTGACTTCTTACATGTAACCTACATCTCTTACTTACGTATTTAATGGAACCTTTAGGCTCTCCCTTCGAGGTTATTCCCTTGTCTTTCACCCCCGTAATCGTCATATTCTTTATTTCGTCTTCCTTGTCTTTACAATTTTCTAACAGTATACAAATAAACTTTTTGCTCAAGGACCATGCTTTATAATTATCTTCAGAAAATGTCTGTTCGGCTGGGATCCTCTTTTGCAAAAGGAGCAACAGAAATTTCCAAATCAGATTTTATGGATCGGGTAGCTCTCTACACTCTTGGGAGAAAATTACATTTTACATACAATAGTTCAGCACTTGTACG
The DNA here is from genome assembly GCA_030762175.1 of Metallyticus violacea. Lineage (NCBI taxonomy): Eukaryota > Metazoa > Arthropoda > Insecta > Mantodea > Metallyticidae > Metallyticus > Metallyticus violacea. The sequence goes on from CM060836.1 coordinate 97,363,479, forward strand.
GAAATAAAATGACATTACACTCAGGACTATAATAAGGAAGTTACATAAAATACTTACTGTAATTACTCTAATTAAATTTGAGGGTGCCAGCTCATAAATACTGTCTCAGATATCACGCGAAGAGCAGCCGCAGCTCCCTGTTTGTCTCGCCCCACGGTAACAGGATCCTTGAAAGGAAAAAAAAAAAAAAAAAAGTCCTGATGCTACTGGAACTGCATTCAGAACTTCCTAGCTTAAATGTATACCGGAGGCTTTAAGGAAAACTGATTCATTCCATGGTAGAAATTAGGTTTGAGATAAATTTTAAAGTCATAAATTTACCAGACAAAGAGGATCGTAATTTTTATTGAAAGAAAAAAAAATTGAAAAACAAAAATTTTATTTGTCTTAGAAAATATGACATTCAGACGAGACTTGAAATAAGGTAAATCGCACCAAGAATAAGACGTGGGTGATTCACTAAACGGTGATTATGATGTAACACTGAAAGTTCAATTACACGATGCATTGTTGTACACGCAGGATAAGTTCGAACGAACTTATCCTGCAGGTCTTTTATGTTTGAAATCAGAACCTTGGCCGGGCGTTGATTACCATAGTCTACAGAGCAGCCTTCGATGTAGCTAGTTTTGCCATTAGAGACAATTATTAGCTTCGATTTTTTCCCTCATTCTTATTATGGTGTCCTTACAGCACTGAGGAATGCACTTTCTTCTTGAAGTCGCCTGACTGAGAATTGATTGGCCAGTGTAGAGTTGTCCATAAGTCCAATACTGAGTTTCCATAGAGGAATAGCCAATAAAACAATACCGTCACACAGTTCTTTAAAAAATGCTAAAGATTAATTGCTAACTGCTGCAGCTTATGTTAACAATAGCTGTGCTGATATTTTCTTATTGTCATCATCCTCAAGAGCAAGTATATGTTTGTGCTCTAGTACTGTGAAATCCCTCTCTGCTGCTTCGTTAACTCCATAAACCTTGCACAACAACATCAAACCATCGTTCGAAAAAAGGTCTTCGTTCAATACAAAAACCACTTGGTTTAAATGATAATGCTTACATTATTTTCACAATTTTTAGAGCGCTACTGAACTGCAACTAAAGCGGAACCTTCTGTAGCTGATTTGTTAAGTCACATAGTTAATGGGTTTCCTAACTTTGCTATTTCCTTGAAAGAAGGGGGTGTAAAACAATAGCTGTCCTGGAATGCAACACCAGTCGTCTCTAGTCATATAACGTTTACATTGGCAGCAATGGTAGCATGTTCAGAAGCTCTGGTTGTCCATTGTGTCAATTCCCAGAATGTGTGGGCTGGCTATTTAAACAACTTTCTGGCAAGTTTCTAGGTAAAGTTGTGAACATTTTACTTAAAACCCAACATATTTTCCTATTACTGCGGGTATTCAAAGTTAGAGCATATTTCATTTAAAAATTTCATTTTAGCTTTGCTGAAACGAGGAAAGCAACAGCACATATCACTAAAATTAAAAAAAAAAAAAAAAAAAAATGACAAACATGGCATTAAAAAATGCTGGGTTTGATCCACAAACCCACAATCAGGATTTATGTACCTGTTAATATTATCTACGATATTTCAGATATAAGTTGACATAATCATCAACGCCCGCGGGTCCTGCTAATAGCTAATACATGATGTCTTACAACCTTTACAGGTTCGGTGGATTTTTATTTCAACGGAGGTAAGAGACAACCTGGATGTACAGAGGAAGTGACGGAAAGCGTTTTCGAACATATCATTTATGGAGAAGGATCTGTCATAGGTAGATAAATAAACATATATTTGTTTTCAAAATACAAGGCCCATCATAGCTTTAAGAAATGTATGTTGTACTTTTTATAAAGCCTAAACACTTTATTAACAGATCACATGATTCTATCTTAAGAAAAATCACCGCGCCTTTTATCATTAACATTGATATTTTGGAAAAGCGATATCTCTCTGAATATGTCAATTCTTTTTCTCTCTTTAAGTAGCACATACCTTTGACCTTAGTATGTCAAATTCGCAATGTATTCATCCTGGTGAATTGATAGCTGTGCATTTCAGCAGTGATGTACTCTAGGTCGTGCAATATGAAGGGGGTACGCATTCTTTATCTCAAATTATGGAAATACAAGGATCAATGCCACTAAAAACATGGGGCGCCGATAAAAAAGAAATAGTTAGGATGTGAATAAGTAAAACTTTTTAAACATTATTAGAACCAGGCATTAAAAACTATTGCAATAATCAACATAAGAGCTAATTTACATTTTTATTATTATTATTATTATTATTATTAAATAATGTACCGATCTCAACGCTTCTACCAGTCTTCAAAGACATGCTGGAAAAAATTATTTTACAGATCCTTTAGAATCGCCAGGGTCGGTCCTGGTGGTGTAGTTGTAGCTCTATACTTGTCTTCTAAACCCAAGATCGCGGGTCCGATACCAGGCTGGACCGATGGATTTTTTTCGGGCGTAAAAATCTTAAGTATAATTTTCTTCGGAAAAGAAGCCGTGGGTCCGTGTCGTACATTTACAGCACGTAAAAGAACCTCAAGCCTGAAAGAAGAGGCCTCTGAGCAAAATTTGTCGGCCATTTCACGCCCTAAATAGAATAGGACGTTGATGGTCTCTGATGTTAACGAGCGTCCATAAATAAAGTAAAGTTAAAAAAAAAAATCGCCTCCGCAGCCTTTACCACTGTTTCTGATAATAAAATATGCCCCACGAAAGCGTTTCCTCAATTTAGGTAAAGGAAAAGTCACACGGGCCTAAATCTAAATTATGGGTCACTTCACATTGATTTTTGTGAGATATTCAACAATAAAAATTTTTATGTTCAACCATGTTTTATCATTGTGCATTATCCAGTCTGTCCATTCTGTGTGCTATGGCCTTGTAGTTTTCAGGACATCCCTGTACGGTTACAGTTGTGTGTATAGGTATGCTGGTACACCATACCTTGAATGTCGAAAATTAATTGGCCATAACTTTCCCAGCAGTAGCAAAGTTCTTTGCTATTTTGATGTGGTAATCCACCCAGAGCTTTTCTGTTTACTCTCAGAATCGAAATGATGTAGTCAAGTTTCATCAGCAGCAATTACCTTAGAAAGAAACTCACATCTGCCTATAACACCATCTTCAACTGCATGCACGCGAATGTTCTTTTGATCGAGAATCAGCAGTGTTGGAACCCACCGAGCACAAACACGTCTCATGTGCAACATTTCAGTTATCAACGTGTGGGTGGCACCCAGTGAATATTTCAACGTTTCTAAAAGTGTTGTTAATGTTTTCGACAATCCTCTGTCACAATGACAACAACCGTGCTAATGTTTTCTTCCGTTAGAGCACAAATCACAGCATCGGGTACATCTTCCTTTTTGATTCCCTCCCCTCTTTAAACCCTTTAAATCATCTTCGAACTGTACTAAAGGGAAGAAAAAACTCTCTATAGACCTCGTAACATTCCATAGCCTCCTGTGAAGCTTTTATTTTTTTAGCAAAAGCAAAATATCAGAGGAGCATATTGTTCGTCGCGTGTCACCTCTATTTGGCTATAGGGGGAACTTTCTCAACTTTCACACCTCTCAAAGGCGAGAATCGGAAATGACAACAACGAAACTAGTGTAACGTGTACATTATGCATGAAGATAACAAACATTGTACAGTGAAATATGTGAGCGAATAATTAGACCTGTAAAAATTTATTAATATTCTTTATTGAACAGCCCTCGTATATAATGCAGCCTGCCAATATCAATGGCAGGATGTTGGGAAATTATTTAAAAGTAGAATAAGTGTAATAAATGATAGAAGAAGGCTCTTTTGTATTTTATATCTTTCAAATATCTCTGAGTTTATGTTTTTATCGGCCACTTTCTCTTCCTGTCTCTCTCCAATTCTTAGGCACAACAAACTACTACCAACTGACCCTTGCAGAGTTGTCCAAAGCAACATTTATTTCTTCCCGCTTTTCCTTTATTGTACATTCGTTAGCAAATGTAGATAGACATTTGACTCTAGAGCCAGGCATTTTGGTGCATAAACGTTATTTTAAATATGAATTAACTTCTCGTGTGCACTTCGGGGTTGACTGAGAACGTTGCTGACGCGTCATTTCAGAGCTGCAATTTACGACAGTACAAAACTGAATATAGTGCTAAAGTACAAAACAAAATACACGTACACATTTAGCAGAGAGAGAGTTAAACAAAATAGATGCAATACTTGCACGTTCACCGACAACATCGCCCCTAAGTTTAAGTTTCGTAATGTAAAGGAAAGCATTAGCAATGAAATCAGAAACTTTACGGTGGCCGAAATTAATTATTTATTTTCCTGACACAATGTCTATTTAGCCGAGAATGAACGTACATTCAAATGTCTTCTTAAGTAAGTTAAGTACATAATTAATTATATTTTAGGAGACGGGCACGTGTAATGAGGAGTTGGCTTTTTACGAAAGCGTGGTTCTATAAGAAATGGTAACGTTGACAAGGTACAATAAGACATGGTATTGTATAAGAGCACACTGTATATCCTAGTTAGTGAAACATACTGTATAAACCCAAACATAGTAAGCCTTAGAAGCAATAAATATTAAGGGTGTCTTGCCTTGCCACCCAGAGGTTGACCTGAAAGGTCCTCAGAGAAACACTTGCATAAACAAACAGCCACCCTCTTTTCCACTCATTTAAAATATTATATCTACGTGTGTGTGTTATAGATAGAAAGAATTATTTTGCTGATGAAGTGTTGTTTAGTTTTAAGCTTAACAAACCCAAACCATGCACCTCTTAGAACTTATGATTACAGGGCCTGGTAACTGTTAACCTCATAGTGTTTTAACAATAGCTCTTATGTCTAGATTAGGTGATTATCACCCCTCCTTGGGCATTACACTTGTATAAAAGATCTCTGAAATTATTTAGATACAGGAGAGAAGTCTTGGTGCTTGCAGGATCCACGTCCAACTATATAAGAAAATCCTTTAATAAATACTTATACTTTTAACAGAAACTTTTGGAAGAAAAAGGCAAATATGGGCGAAATTTTTCCAAAATAAGGCATAGATAGGCTTAATTTGGTGAAATAAGGCGCATTTAGGCTAAATTTTGCCTATCTTTGCCTTTTTCTCCAAAATTTAACTTGGTTGAGTTATTCAGCATTCGTCTGGAAACACCTCGTTTTTCCTGGAGGAGTCGGCCTAGCTCGATTCCCCGAAGAGAAGCCTATTATCCCAATATAACATCCCTTCTCGTCTTAGCCATCGAGACTGAATAAGGAAATTGTAGCACCACATTAAACAGAAGAACATCGCCAAGTTGTAAGTTAGTCGACGACATCACAGCTTGGACTTCGTTTAATAACATCCTGGTGACATCTCGGCAGGCGATATTACACACGGCTGACTGCAGCACGCTTAACATCGAGAAGTAAAACATTGCGTTAGCGGACGAGTGCAGTAGCCTCGCTGCCACCATGTAGCACTCGGCCTCGCTACCATGCAGTACTCGGCCGGCTACCAGATGTTATCTTGAGGATGTGATGATCTTCCTCTGATGAACGCTACAGTTGTTCCCTACTTGTCTTCGGTGGCTTAAGACAAGAGAGTAGTGTTTAACGCCCGTTTTTACTACTGAGGCACCACAGGCGGTGGAGACTGATGATACATGAGATGAAATGATAAATTGGGAAAGGATTTTTTTTTTTTTTTTAAGGAAGGAAGTGTTCCAGGCCTAAGTTTAGGTACCTCCCCGGCATTTGCCAGTTATGAAGACTGAGGAAAACCTGGAAAAAACCCCAGTCAGGGAGGACGGTCCTGGCGGGATTCGAACCGCAGACCTCCCACTCACGAGTTCGTGCCTTAACGACCTCGGCCACCCGTGGCGGTAAGACAAGAGAGAACGAATGTGTAGATAGATGCTGGATGCCGGGGACAAAATCTAGGTTTTGGACAAAATCTAGGTTTTGTCCTCTAGGAAAGGCGAGGTATATCTGGGCTTTCTAACGAATAACTCAATCAGCTCCTTTAGTAGAAAAGTATTTATTAAGAAGAATACAAAGTCGACCAACGTTCTCAGTCGAGACCCATCTCTCTCTCCTGCCTTGGAGGCAGGCCCTTTTATGTAATCTAATAACTTACCCGGTGTCTTTGCTAACTGCACATGTCAGACCACCTGCACCTAATAACTTATCCTTTACTTTAAGTGGTTTGTTTGTCTCAAATGTATTTTATAAGTTTGTTGCTTAAGGCAAGCCACCCTTCGGTGTTAAAGACATTGCCCAGAAGTCTGTCTATGCATGTGCATCTAACAAATCACCTAATTAACTGAGGTTGTCATTTCAAAGGCAACTTCTCCCCCTAGCTTAGGTTTTTTACCTATTTGTTAAAACACTGTCCAGAAGGCCTGTCTGTTCGGAGGTGGTCATGGCAGGGGTTGCGCCTGCTTCAAGTCACCTCGTCTAACAACTATAGAGGGAGTTCTTAAAATACAGCGTGGTCCTCACATTCACACTCTCATTACATTCTTATTACATTCTTAATTCTTATTACATTCTTAATTCTTATTACACTCTTAATTCTTATTACACGAGGTTTATAACTCAAGCCCAAAATTACCGCAAATAGTAACATGTGCATCTGAATCCTTTATATGTCATTGTATGCATTGGTAGAAAACTTAGATTAAAAGAACACAATTGGAGATTTCTCCATTGTAATTTCAATATTTAAATTATCAAAGGGGGGGGGGAGGAAAAGGAAAGAACCAGATAGATGGTTATTGCGGTTATTTCATTAAAACTGTGTTTTATCTTTTTACCTGTTACAGTTGACATCTTGAACTATATTTTTTGTTCGCACTTGCGATCTATCACCTATTACATTGAGGCTATAGCAAATAAGAGCTGCATATTCTGGGGAAAGAAACAAAATCACCAAAGTGGAGTTATCAAGTAAGTTGATTCTAGTACATGTATAGCAAATGTATTTTATTCTCTACTCTTTAAAATATAGATATGAATGCGTTTAAGCACGTACAAAAAAGTAAATAAAGGAACACTGTTTGAGGGTTGTTTTAGGTTTCCTATAGTAGTGGAGTAAGCGGAGCAAAATATGGGGATATGCTTGTAGTAATCATGTTTCGGAGATTTAATTTCATATTTAAAGCCACGAAATTTATGAGCTAGTAATGTATCAATTATAAAACATATAAATAATATAAAATCATTAAGAAAAATCAATTTAGAAACACTGCAAAGAAGGAATTACAAACAAATTTTCTTTTAATATAATGTAACCTGAACATTTTACTTATACTGATTTAAGATATTTTGATGACAGATTATAACTTGTATAAAAATAAAATATGTCTGTAATTTCAGCTGTTCAAAAAAAATTACCATTTTGATCTTAGATTACTTAGCAATAAAATTCACTTGAAGCTTAACTAAGAGATATCAATACTTTCAATTGTTTTAAGAATGTTGGAGTGGGTTTTTAATTTTTTCAAACTAATACGCAATCGAAGCGGACAGAAGCCATATCGACTGCCGATCTGCTGCGCAGTGGGCGTCCTGTTTCGGCGTACAATGATGCACGGGTAATGGTGATGAAATGATGATAGTCGCTGGACGGTGGAATTGCATCAATCAAGAATTTCCGCACCGCATCTTACGGGAGTATCTGAACAAGCGGAAAAATGTGCAAAGTTGCTGCTACGTCAGCTAAGTGCACAAAAAGGGACTCGCTAGGAAACAGGTCGCACCAATCTAGCGAAATTCCGGGAAGACGTGGATGCCATGTTGAATCCCATCATTTCAATTGATGAAACGCGGGCAAGGGTGAATGAACCAGAACTCAAGCGACAGCCCAGTGAATGCAGAGTCGCCAAGCAAACACAAGTTTCCCCAAATTCCTTCCCCAACAAAACTCATGGTCATTCTGGAGTATAGCAGTGAAGATTTGCTTGTGTGTCATCCAGTGTGTGAGGGAACCGCTGCGAATGCGCAGTATTACAGAACTTTTGATGTCACACTTGCGCAGTGTCTTGCGCACCAAATGTAAAGAACTTTTGAACAACGCCTTTATCCTCCATGATAACGTGTCTTAAGTGACGTCACCACGTCCGCGTTGACAGTACCTGCGACAGCAGCACAGACAAGAAAGTTGATCATTTATCCAGAATGGACAAGCTGCATTGTCCATATTTCCTTCCGTTAAGAAAATTCGATAAGCAGACCAGTTTTCATAAACCTCTAGCGTTCATGACAACCAGTTTGCCATTCTCGGCGCTTTTTGCTCAGAAACATTGATACTGTATTTGGTACCCCATCAATCGCGAAAAATTGAGTTGATTATATCTTTTATTTCAGCTAGATTTAAGTGAAGGGCTCTGTTTGTAAGAATGTTAAGAAACGCAGGAATTTTGCTCGGACAGCAGAAAGACCGTTTTGGCAGACAAAGGAGCAAATACCATCTATTGTTATTAGGAGGACGGGTGTTCGCCCCGGCCAGGTATGCTGGAAAAGAACAACGCTATGATACCGCTAAGGCCGTTGATCTGTAACGTTCAGTAAAACTTGAAATCAGACGCTGGACGAATCAACGAGTGGTTAAGCTCAAATAATCAAACGGGCCAATAATATGAGAGTGGCATGAAGTCACAGCTAACCTTTGAGGGTGTCTAAAGTCATAGTGGCGGGAAAATAGAGCGTCCCTGCATCACGTGGTAAAGCGTGCTATATTGGGTATTTAAGGACGTGAAATCGCCCTATTCGAGGTCTTTTTCTTTTGGTCTTTTTGGTTCGTCAACTCCGTTACACTGGGAACTCTGGGCAGGTCTATTTAGCATTCAGACGTCATAGGAACACGCGGAGGTTCGAGCGTCACTTTAGCTCGACATGTCTTCCGAGCGGTCTGCAATCACACTGCTAATCTAACATTACAGCCCCACGTGTCTGCCAGACGTCTCGTTGCTGCATTCCGAACAGAAACTCCATGGGAAGCTCTCTTTGTTAAATAAACGACGTCAACCTGCAGATAATGTGTTCTCTCTGGTCGATAAAATACCTTAATTCCCTTCACTTAACCCGGCACTACCAGGTCCCGAAAACCAGCTACATTCCTGAGATCGACGTGAAGAGTTATTGAGTGGTGAGCTGGGTCATGAACAATCAAACTCCTTTCACCATTCTCTCCTCCACCTATAAACCCTTCAAACCTTGACCCTCCAACGCGGGGCAATTATCAAAATTAACCCCCCGCATCCGCCCACCAATAACTACTTCAACATAAACCTCCATTTTATAAGCATGGGAAACCATTATGTGCTTTTCTCCAAGCTCTGGAGCATTTAAAAAAACAAGCATATGGATCGTTATCCCCTGCCGTGCGTGAAGCTATCCCTGGCTCCCCGTCGATTCCAGCGTAATTGAAATAATTAATATTTGTAATTTTAGAATCAGCAGCTCAGTAATTATTTGCAAATATGTTGTGCATTTTCTTTCAGTGGAGAAATTATAATGACATAGCTCGTATATGTAGAATTAAGATTGTATAGTGCTTAAATGCGTTCATAAAATGTAATTTTTGTAATATTTAATAGATGACATGTAGTAATATAGCAAGGTAAGGAAAAAATCACGTCTTTCTCCGAACACAGAAAGACTTGGCAAAAGGCAGACAATACAAGTTAATCCCTTCTGGTATTCAACTAGGGTTGAAAATGCCCCTGTTCATGCAGATACACCGGTGGTTCGGTAGCAAAGTTGTAAGTGTCCGAGTCGTGGACAGTAGCGCATGGAATCTATTTAAATTCATCTTATTAACGAATAGCGAAGCATTTAGTTTGACTAAAATCGCCCAGCAAATAGAAATTAAATTCAGTGAGGTGAGCACTTACCTATAAGTGACGTTAACACAAAATTGGCGGGAGTATTTCGCGCCGTTGCCCGTGGATAGCGTCATTTTGTATCGTATATAAAAGATATAGATTTTGTCCAAAAGTTTCGCAGTCTCAGAATTTTCCAAGTCCAGATACGCGTGACTGCCGTCGCCCGGAGATTAGCGGAAGAGCGGCCTAATTACCAAGTACCAGTTCCAGTGACAACGAAGCTTGAGTGTCTGTCACCGCGCTAATTGCCGATGCAACATCATTGAGTTGCATCAAAAATTCTGTGGAATTAACAATTGCTTCGCACTCGGCACCATTTTGTTAACGCAATGAACTTACGCGTTTGCCAAGATTACCTTACCTGTGTTCGACGTGAGTTTACCTGAACATTAATGTTAAGGAGAATAAACGATATCACCAACTAAACAACGAAGCGTTATTTATAGTCACTATTGCATCGGGATCATGGCTCAGTCCCGAGTGACTCACAGCCTCCAAAATCCAGCGAAACGCCCTTGATAGAGTCTCATCGAAGAAGAGTGGGGCTGTCTGCAGCAGCTGTGGCGGGCTTAAACTGTCTACCGCAGCTACTATACAGGCCAATCCGCGCCGCCACCAACAATCCCTTTTCATGCGTTGCTAAGTTTCATTTAAGTAGGTAATGTTCACATTATAAGTACTTTTTTGTTCATGATGCTATGTTTCATTTACTCATTTTTCGAACTTTAGGCTCCCTTTTGAATAGAATGACATAAATTTAATAAAAAAATTGTCATTTCTGTAATTGTTCCTTTACTATTTTGATTTTCACGACATATTCATAGACGTTGCGCATTTAAACGAGCACTTTGCTCTGTTACCTGTTCGTGTTCGATGTAGTTCCGTTCAACTTCCAACTCCTATGATCCTCACGAACTTACACTGAATCATTAAAAATATATGGCAACATTGGAGACAACAGGGAATGCTGACTAGACTTTTTCATTCCCTTTGCCAGGGGTGGTCAGATACGTGTGCCGAGTAGACACTGGCCTTGCTGGAGAAGAGAGGAATTTAGTGTGGGCAGCTTCAGTTAACTAATTTGCCTTATGAGCACAGTTTTCTTTGTAACGTAATTACAAATTATACAAGAGAAGAATTGCCTTCAGATGACTATCTGTTATTAATGATCAATGTTTCGATCTGTAAATTATTAAGGCTTAAAGACATTTCCGTAGATTGTATAAGTATTGTTAGCAAAAGTAGTTTTAATTTTATAGCCCAACCAGCATCCCCACAATAATATCAACAAGAATAGCAAATAAGCAGCAACAGCACTAATGTTGTGGTGGTGTAAGTTGTAACAAAGCAATGCAGTAGTGTAATCTTCAAAGGTATCTGTATACTTGTATTCCTGTGTTCTTCAGTATCCTCAGTAATCTGCTGTCAACACAAAACGACAATCTCGACAACTGCACGCTGCAAACCTGCTCGGCTTTTGGGCTGCACACTGAGAAATATCCCGCGAGGGGACAATTTGACGTCACAACGAGAACAAGCCAACCATTCTGCGGTAAGTAACAACGGAACTGTAGAACTTAGTGATAGATACTGCAATACTCGTATGTATATAAGGAGTTCATTATTACATTGGCAGTAACGTTATAAAATAATTAGACATGAAGCTATATCAAATATTTATTGTAAGACTTTCATAATGACGGTGAATATTTTTACATAACAAGTATAAAATATTTTAACACAAGTCTTAGGAATTTTTGTCATTTACAAGCTAGAAAGTTTTTTCAACAAGTAATAAAGACAAACATTTCAACACACTTCCTTTAAAAGCAAATACAATATAATGAAAGAACTTGTGAATGGTAAGTACTAAATCTTCGACACTCGTGTATCTTTGAATCAGGTTATTGATAATTTCATATTTTTATAAAATAAAGTATAATAATATTATATTTTTGAGAGTATTGGAAACAGAAAGTCCCTCGTACCAAAATATAAAGTTAAAGATTTACTACGTCTAATTACTTATTGTTTTTTTTTTCTTTCGAAATAGGGTCTACAAATATATAACTCTCAATTATACCAAGGACATCAACATTTTTAAGCTTTAGCCTTCTGATTTCCTGAAATAATCGTATTTAATATAGGCTACCTGAATGCATTGGAAATAACCAAGTAATACTTTTGTATAACGATTAATTTACAACCAACAATTAAAATGTTTAATTGGTTATAAATAAAAATAATTTTATGTTACAGAGAAGCATACAAACGTGGACATTTCCATGCAGGAACAACTGAATTCTACAACATAATGATGTATGTACTACAAAGAACTGCAGCCTACATTACAAGAAGATTAGATATGTTTTATGAAGCAAAAATGCAATACTATCTTTAGCAGCTCACAATTGCAAGAGTTCTGATAACTCTTAAGACCCTCTTTGTTCAACAATATTTTTATTAAATCTTGATATTTATCTCACCCTTTTTCAAATTTCTAGCGTAATTTACTGCATAATAAAGAAATTCTTCGCTAAATGTCTATTTTTTTTAACAGATTTCTCTGTATATTTTTAGCAACAATAATGTACTAAGAGTTCCAGTTGATCTTATGGCTAAAATCCCATTTTCAATCTTAGCTCTTTGCATATGCTGTTAGAAGTCCTTAATATTTTCTTAGCCATTCTTTTATCGATGGCATAAATATTATACTTTAGCGACCTGCTCGACACCAACTTAGAACAACACTTGTTTGTTATTTATAAGTGTAATATTTCTATACATTATGCGTGGTTTTGCGCAGGATAAAACTAGATATATGCTTTATAATGTTAAATATTTAAACCGTTTATGCATGGAAATGCACACCTCTAAAGTCGAAAAGCACAAGCGTAATCTGAGTGTATTTAAAAATAAACTGGAAAAGGACGTTCACGAACGTATCTTGTTCATATTTTATTTTAAAACTAGAATAAAAAGCAACGGCCTAAAGTATTTTCTATTATTCTTAAATGACCTTATTTCCTGTTTTAACCAACCACACACATTTCCACAGTTCCTTTAGGGCATTAATGTGCTTTTTAGTACGTTATAACTTGAAAGTCATTACAAAATGCAAACAGGAGGTTACGCATTGCAGAAGTTGTAGCTTGAATATTGTATCAAATTATTAATTCTGAAAGTTACATCATTGCATAAGAGGTATGAGAACTTGAATATTTAAGTTACAATTAAAATAAAGTTACGTGCTACAACACAACATAGCGGTAGCTAGAGCTTGGTCACAATATGTCAAAGTTAAAAGTAAAGTCGCACATAATAGGACTGAAACAGTAGAACTTGAACTGGGCATGTTTGCTATTATATCACTTAATAAATTACATTGCAGTTTTATTTGCAATATAAATGACTAATTTGACCCTAAAGAGAATTTAAAATTATTGTAAGGACTTTGTGAATGTTGTGTGTGCAAAACATTGAGCATATTATTATTCTTTGTATGGATGAAGAGAGTAATTCTAAAAGTTTTGTTCTGAGCCTTACACCAACTAGTAGGCCACTATGTCTCTCCAAAATGACAGCTAACATTAAAGAGGATAACCCAACAACAATAAAGAGATGATATGCACAATTTATGGAAACGAGTGTTCGTGTAAAGGAAAAGTTTGTCCTTTTGTTGCTCCTGTCTTGTACGCTTTGATCATCATGACATGATGGTGCTGCGTCCAGAATTAAGTCTCTATTTCCACCTCCCTTTACCTGTGATATTCCAGATTTGCAGTAACACTTATGAGGTGTCTTTCTAACCATAAGTGCTGACATGCCAGGACGCGTGAAGAAATGTCCTAACATGAAGATGACCGCAGAGTGACAAAAGGCATTTATATAATGCAATAAAATTGTGAGATCATAAGAATGTAAAACCAGAGTATGGTGTATTGTCTTTGAACTAGTTGTGGAAACGAAACTTAAATAAGAACATAGTGCTACCATGAACAGCTAAGGCTGGGAGGGAACATGGCATGGATATCCAGAATAAGAATGGAACTGGAAACGATAAGCTGGACTCCATTTGAATAGCGAGTAAGGGAAATAGAAGTGAATGGAGGAAAGTTAAGAACTGCTTGAGGGATATGGATAGGCAGCAAACAATTTCACAATGTAGGGATTGATTTCAATGGAAGCACAATCACGGCTAAAATCTGACTAAAACATTTCACTAGCTAGGGACCCACGTGACTCCGATTAGGGACATAACAGATGATTAAGCTCATCCGTGATAATGGGTTGAGAACTAGTGGTGTTTGCGAGAAGGAATACTCGTTGATACATATACTGCCCGAATGTAAAGGCACGGATTATTGAAGAGAAAAAAGTATTTGGCCATAATCTTTTAACAGATCAAATAGAGGGAGCTGGTTAAGGTCAGCTGTGCTAACAGGCAAGGGAGAGGAGAGAATAGGTCAATTTCTGGTGAACGCGAGACAAAAAGGTTAATAACGTAAGAGGAGGAGTGGAAACAAATTAATTGAATCCAGCGGTGTATGATATATAAATATACTATTCAATATTTTATTATATATATATATATATATATATATATTATTTTATTCTACACTTTCTGGTACCTAGGAATCCCGACCGTGGTCCGAATTTTTCAACTTTTATTCTTTATTTCCTACACATGGCTAATGTGAAAGAACAATTTATTTATATAAATTAATCCCCTATAGTTGGTGGCTAAATTATAAATTTGGGTCTAGCATCCGAGGTATACGGAATTAGACGATAGAGGTTCGCGGTTCCGTGCTTGGAAGGGGACACTGCAGCTCAGTAGGTAGAGTGAACAGCCGTGGTTCGAATCTCGGCCATGGCTCTAATTTTTCATTTCCAACTTATATCCTACACATAGCTGATGTGAAAGAACAATTTCCATATCTAATGCCTTATCTAAAATTATGTAATGTATTACAAAAACGCTTGCGATCCGTTAGACCCATGCCCTGTCGACGTTTTATTGTAATGATGCCACCATAATCAATACATTGCTTCTAGTACTATCACTAATAAAAGTATAAAAGGCCTACCACACAATAAAATAATTCACATTACAATCTTAATTATATTATGTAGTGTCATTTTCAAAACCCCAATGGTTATTTGGTTTGTCTATATCAAAATCCATGTTACACATCTATACACTAATAATTTGTTGCTATTTCAATCAAGACTAGACAAAGGGATAAAGTTTCCCCACATAATCGAACGCATAGCGTTTTGGGAAGCATTTTAAGTTTATTTAACTGTGCATTCAACAAGGCACATTTAGAGTCTGGCTGACATTGACCAAACTCTTATGTCTCTCTTTAAATTAGGACAGGTAAACCACAAGGATCTAGAACTTAATAGGTAACAGGACAATGCTACAATGCTCTTATCACTGCCTAATGTTATCGCCTATGGCCGCAGACACTCATGGACGTTTTTGTGAACATGACTTAACTCACGCTCTAACAGGCGGCTCTTAATCGTCACATATACTCCACTTTGCAGATGACACAGAAAGAAGGCGGTCCTGGGGTGTAGTGGTAGCCATACTTGCCTCCTAAATCCAAGATCGGGGGTTCAATTCCGGCCAAGGTTGATGGATTTTTTCGGGCGTAAAAATCCTAAGTACGGCTTCCTTCGGAAGGGAAGTAAAGGCGTCGGTCCCATGTCGTAAATTTACGGCATGTAAAAGAACCTCAATATTGAGAAAAGAGGCCTCTGAGCAAAATTTATCGACTGTTTCTGGCCCTGAATTGAATGTGACGTTGATGACCTGAGATGTTAAAAAGCGTCCATAAATAAACTAAATCCAACAACACAAAAATAAATATAACGGAGACAACACCAGATAACAAGCAGGCCAGAAAATATCTGCAATGAGACCAGTCTATCTCAGTGAGTAGGTAATTTATTAAACGTCAACTGGCTTGGTTGATTGATTGATTTGTTTTATTTACGGACGCTCTTTAACATTTCAGATCATCAGCGTCCCATTCTATTCAGGGCGTGAAACGGTGGACAAATTTTGCTCAGAGGCCTCTTTTTTCAGACTTGAGGTTCTTTTTCGTGCCGTAAATGTACACCATGGGACCCACGGCTTTACTTCCCTTCGGAAGGAAGCCATACTTAGGATTTTTACGCCCCGCAAAAATTCATCGATCCTGGCCGGGTTTGAACCCGCGATCTTGGGGTTAGAAGGCAAGTATGATTACCACCATACCACTAGGACCGACAATCAACCGGCTTGGGGAGAAGTAGGCCCTAATGATGTGACTGCTAAGATGGCATACCAACTATTACACCATTGGGGTGGCTTATGTCCCACTTGGATCGTTGCAAATTTACACAGGATCAATGGTGCACATTGTGTCTATAGTGCCATTGTTGAAGAAGAAACATTCATCTCTCCACAGAACACGGTCTTCACTATCTTCGGACAGTAGCAAACTTTTCTTTCAAAATCGCTCTCATGGACTTCTTGTATAAGTTCCATCCGATATGGATGTGTGTGGTGAGTTTAATGATATAAATAACGGCTGGCTTGTTAAACTTTTCTGCTAAAACTCTTGACACTGAATTGGGGATTATCGCAAGCCGTTTCTCTACTGACGATGTGCTAAATTCCTGCTTCCGGTGATTTCCAATCTGAGAAAACCGCGAGAGAATGCTTGTGAGCTGGGCAGGAACCACTGCTGTAACACCTTCTAGCCTCCTGGGTCCTGTTCCACAAAAGTATAATGTAATACATAACAAATGTATAGTACAAATCTTTGTTAAGTGTAGATATAACTATCTGTTCCACAAAAGAATGTAAAACACTTGTAAAATATTATTTTAAAGTTAAAGCAAGATGGAGCAATATGGAAGAACAGCTGTTTGTCACATTGCCATATCTTGAATTGGGTTATGTCCACTCTTTAGTAATAAATTTGTACTCTTAGGGAATTATTGTCATTTCTGCTAAATGGATCTTGTATTTCTCTTCAGAAATAATGACAATTAATCATTTTCAAATGTTCAAGCGTAATGATCATTTTTTGAGAAGACAATTGCATGCGGATACACAGTCTATAAAGTTCAGTCGTAAAAAGATAGCAGCGGAATAAAAGCTACCAATTGAGCTGGATCATTTATTTTATTAGTCCATTTGATCATTTATAGCTACATAAATTTGTATATTTTGTTCATTATAAAAAAAAACTGGGTACCTGATTTCAAAAGAAATTATTTTAAAAGAGAATGAGGAGTAGAGATAAATTATTTTTGTGGCATGTAGCAAGAACCTTAAAAAATATACAAGCTAAGATATATTTAAAACAGAAAGGTCGATATCAGTCATAAGTCGTATTTTAATTTCACTTAAACTACCATTTTCATTATACTCAAATAATGAATTATTGTTTAAACATTACTGTCATTTTATCATCATTTAACCCAAATTTTCGCCTTTTCAGGTCAGTTGATTTAAAAATTATTAAAAATATATTAAAACTTAATAATCACTCATATTCCAACACTTGTAGAGAAATCTATACAAGTTATAAATGCACGATTAATAAATACTAATAATTCTGTGGAACAAAACTAGAAAAATCCACTTGTACACTTGTAAGTATGGAGTATAGAGTTGTGAAGTACAGTTTAGCAGAAACCTTTGTGGAACAGAATTTTATTGATGATTACAAGTTCACACACTTATAATGTATTAGATCATACCTTTGTGGAACAGGATCCTGCACATTATCTGTGTCCTCCGCATGGGTTTATATTAGCTAACTCTACTTTACCTAAGACAACAGTAATGTTTGTTACACTGTGCACTATTCTAGAATGTAAATAGGCAGTCCCGGATATTTCAAGAAACATTTATAAACCTCCAGTCTCCCTTTCATTTCGCCCAAACTTAGAACTAGCTGATTTGTAAGATTTTACTTGGAGTGAAAATTATTAGATTGTAAATGTGTTCTTTGTAATTGAGATGGTTACCATAGAGGCCCCATTTTGTTGTTTAGTACCTGCTCGTGCACGGGAGGAGGAATAGAAAGGAGTAGTCGCAAATTAATCAGCGATATGAATGACTAGCGTTTAACGCCCGTTTTTGCTACAGAGGCACCACAGGCGATGGACACTGGTGATACATGAAATGAAATGATATATTAAGAAAGGATTTATTTCCAGGCCTAAGTTTAGGGTACCTCCCCGGCATTTGCCTTTTATGAGGACTGAGAAAAACCTCAGTCAGGGAGGACGTTCCTGGCGGGATTCGAAACCCAGACCTCCCGCTCACGAGTCCGCGATTTAACGACCTCGGCCACCCGTGGCGGTTAATCAGCGAGAATTCGCAGACTTCTAAATGGTCGATGCTTTCTGTAATGCTCCTCAATGTGTGTCTGCCTGGACTACGAAGCTTACTTTGTTAGCGCGCGGACTACATCGGAAGCGGAAGCACTGCTGATTATTGAAAACTGGTTAGTTCATTGAGACGAATGCCAAATGCAGGCGCCAATGCCGAATTGTAGTTGAGAACTACCGAATGTGGCCGCGTATGTGCAGACAAGAAAGCGAATCAGAAACTGCACTGACAACTGAAGGCCCCAACTAACTATGAAAACTGCGGAGGATGTCCCTTTTTATATTAATTTTAAATCGTGGTGGCATCGCTTTCTTAGCTAACATGGGGATTCTTACCCAAACCCAAGGAAGCTGAGTTCTTAATATCCTGATTTCTCATTGGTGAGCTACGACTCATCTCAAGGCGCTACTCTTAAATTTTTGAACATAAACTCGTGTATTGGCTGCCGAAGAATCTTATGTCTAAGTGACCGATAAGGTTTGTTGCTGTGTTACAGTGCTTTGGGGGGTGTTTAAAAGAATAACAGATCGCTTCGCGACTAGCGAACACAAAGGTTCTTTAGTCCTGGGCAGCGAGCACCAGCCTTCGTTGTTTCTTTTGTGAGGGACAGCTAGGTCGCTCCAGGCAAGACGTATTTCGAGAAGCAATCCTTATAAATATTCCTTCGTTGTGCGTATAAAACTATTTTACTAATTCTCTTACATAGCATGCATAAGTTACTAACAATTAAATATTTATAAAATTCACATATTTATGTCCTAGTGGGGAGAGGGTGCAAGAACTATTGCATGATTTATAAGTTTGTATTAAAAGTAATTTCTGTAAATGTAACAATGAAGCAGAGTCGGTCCTGATGGTCTAGTGGTAGTCATACTTTCCTCGTAGACCGAAGGTCGCAGGTTCAATCACGGCTAAGATCAATGGATTTTTTCGGATGTAAAGATCCCAAGTATGGCTTCCTTCGGAAGGTGAGTAGAGCCTTGAGTCCCGTGCCGTGGATCTATAGCACGTAAAAGAACCTCAAGCCTGAAAGAAGAGGCCCCTGAACAAAGTTTATCACCGTTTCACGCCCTGAATTGAATGAGACGCCGATGACCTCAGATGTAGAGAGTTCATAAATAAAACAAATAAAATAAACCTTAAAGGACATTTACTTGTTACAAGATAATCAATCATAAAGTCTGCTGCGGAATTCGCCTGTGCGATTAGCCATGGGGCTTTTGATGCGGAGTTTTTGAGGACTGCTTGAAATCTTACGACAATTTTACGACACTAAGTCATTAATTAGTTTCATTATAATCTCTCTGAACACTGCACTTGTCTCATCGTTTCACAAGACCCTGAAGCACATCAGTATAAAATTCTTTTTGCTGCAGCCGGAACCAGGCAGTGACCTCCTTTCTTACAGTTTCATCATCGGTAAAATATATACTTTAAATATGATATTTAAGACAGCCGAACAAATGAAAGTCGCTGGGAGCTGGGAGCTATACGAAAAATGCTCCAGAGTTTCCTATTTGATATTTCGCAGCGTCTCATTTATCTTGGGAGCATGAAGACGCGCATTGTCGTGCAAGAGCAACACGCCTTTAATGAGATGTTTAGAGCTGTAAGTTGATCAACAGCTATTGTCACCTCATTTCTCTTGACCATGAAACTGCACCACCCATTATCTTAATTACACAGTGGTGCAAAAAATGCTGATAATTTTACCGGTTTACCTATTCCATATTCAGTTTTTAAAACCTCCCAAATACTTAAAACAAAAAACTCGAACCTAGATTTTCGGTCAAGGAACAATGTTATTAGTTTCATGGCCTAGAGAAATGAGGTAACAATAAATGTTGACCTACTTTACCTCAAAACATTTCTCAACTCTTGCAGAGGAATGAAGGTTTTAGTCTCCGTCACACTGCTCATTTTTAGCGCATCATTTACCAAAGGTAAGTTTTTTTCTTTTGGAATCTGCTGGTGCGAATACTGACTGCTTCAAAACGGAAAGCATTTAATCCATAAAAATGGTTTTTTACTAAATGCTCGATAAGCAAGAAAATTAACACGTTTAGATGCAGGTAAAATGTTAAATTAATGACAGGAAGTGACTTAATAACTGCACACTCGTTGCAGTCCATAACCGTGGTTCAAATACCAACTGCTCGCTTCTGGGGAGGTTTTCCTCGGGGCGTTTTCTCATTCTGTGAAAGTAAACGCCAAAAGTAACTCACAGTCATTGCTCTATTTTTCATTCAGGGTGTGATTATCAAATACCAACAATTTAGTAAATGCATAATTTAAGTAAAAGTAGGTTATCCCCCCCCTCAAGCCATAGCGGTATCTCAAGGAACTACTATAAGAATGTGAGTACACACAATTAATTTATTTTAATGTAGTACCCAATTTTTAAAAAATGTGGAGTGTTATTAGCGGCGTCAGAAGCCGATGATGGAGGGCAGGGTTCCTCTCGTCTGTAAGCGGCCGACTGTAAATGGAAGGTTTTAAATGTGTGTACAGTAGATTGAATTTGGAAAGACATAAGAGAAACTATTGAAATATTACTTTTCACAGGCTCATTACGGTTTATTTTCTCTTTGGCTTGTTTAAAGTTAACTAAACTAATCTTCCCTCTATTCAAGATTTAGAAATTGCATTTATTTCGGTTTCACTCATCGCCCCATGTTCGCCTCACCTAGTTGGTAGTCATTGTTCATTTGGTTTACTTAAAGCATTTAATTTCACAATCCATTATTCTCCATTGTTTCAATTGAGATACCGAATTTATTCGACATATATGCTCTGTTTGTAAATAACTACAATCAAATTGATCAGATTGAACATCATAATTTGTTGTAGATAACTTGTTCTCGTAGATATCTTTAAAGTATAATTGCAGTTAAATCGCCCACATTTCAGAAACGAATATTAACACTAAAATTTCATCGTAAAATTACATTTGGTTTCTTTGAAGCTTTTTTATTCTGTGCATTTATACATTCCGCATAATGTTTGAAATATGTTTAATTTCAAAAGTCCACGCACACACACACACATCTATATATGTGGTATTATCTTTGTGATGTAACGTAACTTTTCGTGCGATATGAATTAATAATTTCATGTAATTTTATAAATTAAAATAGTAGCCAGAAAATAAACCCTTTCTCTAGTTCCTATGTTGCTCCTTATATTTTGTGTTATGCGCCCTACTTCCCCAATTAATAGCCCAGAATTTGTTATCTTTTGTTTTGTTGTTATTTGTTTAGTACTTAAGATATGTCTTATTTTAGAAAATATAGTGAGAGGATCATGCTACTTTATCATAAACTATAAAATAGACCATATAAAATTTCATTTATGCATACTTTTACAGCTAAGATATATATATTAGTTTTGTTGATATTTGACAAACGTCTGTTTTATTTTTAATCTATAGGAGTTATTACCTCGGGTTGATGTATTACTATATTTAATTTATAAATCAATTTCATGTTTGTATTCTGTGATATTATTATTTAATTCAATTTTCTACATTTATAGTACCTTTGAACATTTCAGTGCATCCAAACACACCTCTTTTGGGGGTGGATAAAATTAGATGTTGTGAAGGTTTCCTTCCTTTATTTTTCTCCGTAATTTTTCATTGCCGAATAAGTTACTAAACTAATATTCAATCGATGCATGGTTATTACTATATTTTCATTTTCTGCTGTTTTTGTGCACCTATATTAAATATAATTTCTTTTGGCTGTTATTATGAACTTTAAGTATTTACGCAAAGATAATGAGACAAAGGAAATCATTTTCAAAGAAAATAAATGCACCAAGTATCTGTAGCACTTTCTTAGCGTACAAGATGGTTGTTAAATCATCATAATAGTTAATCAATCCATGCGGCGATTCTGAGACGACACTATATCATATACAATGAATTTATTTGATTTATGGGCCGTCAGAGCGGGACGGCATACTAGGAGAACCAGTCAAGGCTTGTTGATAAAGCAAGCAGAGGTATCTAAGACGATTAGCAAGAAAATATCGCTTCAATAGTGTTCCAGGCAGAGAAACTGTTCACCAATCTGTTAAAAAGTTACGAGTTACAGCATCTTACAATGATAAGAAATGTGTCTCAAACCGCTTTGTACTTACGGGAAAAGAGTATTCTTTTTCCTAAGCTGATGCTGACAATGCATTGCCTCTGAGGAGCATCATTTTCAATTTGATACTTATTACTACCAGTTTTAAATACAATTATATTTTTAAGCTTTCGGTGAAAAATATAAATCTCTACATACTTTAAGCATCGTGACCCTTACTCCCTTTTGCTGGCTGAAACGGCTGCGCTTTCCGAGTAAGCAGGCAGCTCAACTGGACATACACAAAATATTATTCAAGTCATCTTAGGAATAGCTAAGTGGGTAACCTCACATTTTACATTGATATGCACTGGGCCATCAGCCTGGTCGATTATGCTACCAAGTGCCGTTATGTCAACACGCCGGCTTATCGCACCAAACATCAAGTGTTCGAAACTCCGCACCAGCGAGCATTCGAGAGTGTTCTAGGCCGAGAGTATCTCTGAATACTGGTGGACCTTGCGCACGGTAAGTTTGCACTTGCAGTCCATTATTGTGTGAAAGAGAAAGCTGGTCAGTGAGAGAGAAAGAACATCCTGCGCCTGCGCACTATCTTCTTCTTTATAGCTACTTTTCTAAGAAACTTTTAGTTATGCTCTTGAGTGAAAAAAGTACGCGCGTGGCACTAGTAAAAGTGTTTGTGTGCTGTCTTTTGTTTATGTAAGTTGCTATTTATATCATAATACACATCCAAATAGTTCACTAAGCAATATGCAGTTTATTTTACATGATGTTCCGGCAGTTGTCAATATCGTTATAGCAAGTAGTACAGAAGTCAGCTGCAGCTGATATCGTACGTTAGCTCTAAGTACATGCAACATTTATACACAGAGAGTGCCAAAAATGTTTCAAGCAAAGAAAAAACTATGTTAACATAACAAAACTGAATTCACACAAACAGAAAATGATGAGCACTAATCATCTTAGATTTTTACAGTTACAACAGTAGCTGAAAATGCCCACCATCGGCGTAGTTACACTTCTGAGTACGTCGAACTACTGTTTGAGCAACGCTTGTGAAAGTGTCCTCAGCATTGCAGCACATGCCGTTTCAATTTCTTCCCGAAGTGTTGTCAGTGTAACTGGTTTTCTACGGTATACAATATCCTTAAGTTTTCCCCATAGGTAGAAGTCCAACGGCGGTTCTGTTCTGTACACACGTCTCCATTGCCTTTGAACTCCAACAACATTCTCGGTTTTCCAATATCACTTCAAAATTTGCTTTTCGCTATTCAAACGATAATGTTGGTTCCATTTTGTTGTAGCAGTGCTAGCATAACGTAATGTGAGTCACATTTATTTACAGAACATCACACGATAATCTGGCTTCATTTGTTCATTGTTGCAAACCGATTTCTAGTAACAGGATATCTCTTTCACAAAGAGATAATCCCGAGACCAAGCGTGTGATTTATCCTCGTCTCCATAGTAATACTAGGGTTAACAGTACAGTCTCCCGCTCCATCCTTAATCATCATCAGTAGATGCAGCAGCGCGAACATAGAACGGAGAAAAGTATTCGATAGGTTGGTCCTCCAACAAGGCGAGAACAAGATTCCAACTTTGTAGCAACTGCGTTCTCAGACGAAGAAAATTCCACAACACTAACCAAGTAAATCGACAATACACACATTACTGAATAATTACAAACCCTCAATGGATACGGAAAGCTGCTTTTCGTGTTCAGTGAGGCTGCAACCTTATGCTTGGAGATTACATAGTATGAGACAAACTAACTGGAAATCATGTCTACAACTCGAGCTGACTGAGGTGGCTTTGTAGACCAGAATGATAATGAGGTACCAACACGCTGGGGCGCCTCCTCATTCGATCAATCGGTTGTTGATTGGGTGGTATGAATCACAAAGTTGTCCAACTTGGTCACCGGATATAAACCCTTTAAGACGTTTTCTTATCGGGCGTGTATCACGAGCAGTCTATAACAGTTCTGGGACTCAGGGAATGCATCTCTATTTGGAATACTTGTTACACACGTATTGCAAATATATGTAAACACCTTGCATCTATCATGACTGTCAATGTCCTTTGAGTTACGTCTGATCGGGAACTAAAGATATTCACTATGACTGCAGTATGGACCTTGTAATGGTGAAAGTGATTTATCCTTAACCTACTTATGTGAATATGTCACATTGTGGTATAAGGGGGAGTCTAATAATTTAGTATAAAAATGCATATAGTTGTAAAAGACACATATCAAGGGTATTATTACGGTCATGTACTTAGCAATTACGAACGAGTTCTGCAAGTGTTTCGCGGTGATGTGAACAGGAGTTGAGAATTATAACTTGAAGAGAGCAGACATTATATCTTTCTGTACATTTAATTATCATAACGCTGGAAATGGGAGCGAGCTCACAACACTTAATTGAATCCATTTATATAACCAACATCTCTACTTAAAATGAAATGAAAACAAGGAAATATTGGAGCTATGTGTCCTATGTAAATATGAACCATTCTAAACCTTAAACCATAATATTATTACTCTTCGTAATGTTCTGACCTTTACATGTACTTCATAAAGGTGGCCCTCCCAGAGCAGAAGGGTACAACGTCCCACTTCCTTCAAGTTTCCGATTTAGATTCTCGTTTACAAACTCCAAAACATTTGTAGAACTAGTTCGTAATCGATAAATGTGTGATTGCAACAATGCCCTTGATCTGTGACCGTTACAACTGTGTGTAATATAATAAGTCAATTTTTACACTCCATTGCTAATTAATAAACCCTCCCGATTCCACAATATATGTACTTATATTTGTGAACTATTTGACTTTAAAAAACGCCTACTAAGTGTAAAACATCATTCAGGACTACATGTTTACCATTTCACATTTAAAGTATGAGAGTAGGTCCATAAGTTTCCGACCTCGCCGATAAGGATTGTCGCCTTCACAAAATTCTTATCTGGCGTCATACCTTATCTGTAGCTTCCGCTCCGCTGTGTTCAGTTGTTCAGTTACAGTTCTATGTGTAGAAGATTGTGACATGTTCCAAATGGAGTAACGAGCTGTTATTAAGTTTTTCACAAAAGTAGGACTTACTCCAAATGAAATTAAACAGCGATTGGACGGTGTATATGGGGAAGCATCCCCCTCATATTCTATCGTAAAAGAATGGGTCAAATTTTTTCGAATGGGTCGAGAAAGCATTGAAGACGAAGAGTATGCAGGTCGGCCCTTGAAGGTGCTCACTCCTGAAAACATCGCTCTTGTGGAAGGAGAAATTATGAAATTATGCGCTCAAAGTTACAGAAATAGCACCAAGGTTAGGCATTTCTAAAACAACAGCCTTTCGAATTATTCATGAACATTTAAACATGAATAAGGTTAGTATAACATGGGTGCCTAAACTTCTTTCCCCAGTCTAAAAGCAGCAACGAGTCATCTGTTATCAGACACTTTTGGAGCTCCGCCGTAGCAACGAGAGAGTAGTTCTGCTAACCATTGTTACAGGAGATTAAACTATGGTCCTCTACTATGATTACTTGTACAAAAGAGAATCAATGGAATGGCTTAAACCTGGCGAAGCACCGCCTCTAAAGGCCAAGGTCACTCAGTCAACCAAGAAGATCATGGCCACAATCTTTTGGGACTGTGAAGGAATACTCTTCATTGACTTCAAGGGGAGGAACACCACAGTAAATGGGGAGTACTATGCTGGCCTACTGCACAGACTACGTGCTTCCATCAAAGAGAAAAGGCGAGGAAAGCTAAGTGGTGGTGTGCGTCTTCTTCACGAAAGCGAGCCTGTGCACACGACTCTTGTTGCAAAGGAAGCTGTCAAGAAAGGTGGCTTCAAGGAGATCTACCATCCACCTTACAGCCCAGATCTAGCTCCCAGTGACTATTTCATCTTCTCAAAACTCAAGAAGGATCTTCGCGGAAGAAAATTTAAGTGCGACGAAGTGATGGATGCTGTTTATGTCTATTTTGCAGAGAAGACTTCTGATTATTGGGAGGGGAGGGATTGAAATGTTAATTCAAAGATGTGAGAAGTATATTGCAATAAAGGGGAACTATAATGAAAAGTGAAGTAAAGTTTTTGTCCTTATCGTACCTAGAAAGGGGTTAGGCCGGAAACTTATGAACCTGGGCTCGTATGTCATATCCATTAAAAGAGATGTTAACTGTGTGTGATTTGCTTTTGTAATTTAAGTTATTTTTTTTTTTTTTTTTTGTAACTAGCTGGTTGCTTCAGTGTAATTATTTAAATACAAAACTTATGTGATGGGATTGAAACATAGTTAATTACAAACTGGAAACTACTTAATATTCAGAGTCAGTTGAATCACCAAGTATAATACAGGGTTTTTATGCCGCTACGCAATTGGAAATGTATTTTGCCTTTGGGGAATTACTGCGCAAAGGCCTCATCACCTTCCGAGGAAAATCACGTCGCGCGGCCGGAACTCAATAGCGCGCCGATCCCCCCCCCCCTTGTATATTAATATTTGTGGTACACCCTTTTCCATGGCATGCACTAAAGACACTAATTAGGTGTGTATTCGTTAGCTCTGTGACAGAGTGTGTGACAATGTCGTGGTCATGAACACAGTTTTGCCTGCCGGTATGAAGCACCTTTATTTAACAAACCTTTGTAAATATTATGATAAATTAGTTTTGTACTATTGTTTACCATACACGATAAGCTTTAAAGTTAATATTAATAATGTATTATGATGCTTATTATAATATTTCCTTCAGCGTTTGTTCTATCTAAATACAATATGCTGCACGTGCATTCCCTACACATGCACGAAGGACAAAAGATGGCTTATGGACACAAATTCAAGAAGCCTGGGATGTTGCAGCCTCTCGTCTACACTACTGTAGAAATCTGACATCATCTCTGCCCCGAAGATTGAGGGCAGTTATACATGCTGAGGGTTCATACACCCGACATTAATTTGTGTTTATTTCTGTTTTCATTTTAGAAGATGGTTGTTCTTGTATTTATCTAGTTATCTGTAAACAATATGTTAATTGGTAATTACGGTTTTGTGTGTGCATAGATAATGCCATAAAACTCAAATGATACACTAAAATATAATATATATATAACATGCAATATAATGTTCTACATATACAATTATTAAACCAACATTATAAATAAAACAATTATATGGCATTTGAACCCAGGAGCTTACACAGAAGAGCAATGTCTTCTAAACCGCTCGGTTACCTCTGCTTTACCCTGTTCTGTTTGCTTTTGCGTATGATTGTGACCATTACGTTTATAGGCAAAGCGTCCGCTGCAGTGTGGCTGTTGAGCGTTGCGAATACAGCGTTTACGAACGTCCCCGAAGTTCTCCGATCGACAAGAATCTAATGATTATTTTTTTTTTGTCAAAGAGTGTACATAATAAATAGTAAATATAAATTGTTAATTTAAAGACAGGGGTGTTACGATTTATCTTCATTGTATTCACCTTGAAAATATGGCTAATTCTTGACAGTTCTAAGACACCCATTTTAACTCGTCCCCCCTTTGTTTTTACATTTTACTAAGAGGAATATATAATACACTGTGTACAGGCATTATCATAATCATATATGGTTCTTCGTTTATATTTCTAGATTAAAAATGTTTGTAATATATTTAAATGTACATATATAAGTATGACCAGAAGATTGTGCATTCAACTGAGCGTAACATTATTTCCTGCTCCATGCATTATTTAAAAACACTGTCCTATACATTCATTATACATTGCTCTCAGTAAAAATATGTTTACTTCTTAACGATTTTAAATTAAGACGCTCCTCCTATTAGCATACAGCGTGGAAAACGGTTATTGTTAAAACATGCAAATAATTAAACAGTTATTTAATCGTGACCTGCTAACCGACTATTTTACAAATAAATATAGCAACCTTTCAGATTTCTTATCTAGATTTTCTGTTTTTAGAAGGTTAGGTTAGGTTAGGTTAGGTTAAGTTAGGTTAGGTTAGGTTAGGTTAATGTTATTGCATAGGTTTACAAAGAATTCAGGATATTTACAAACAAATAGGTAGTTCTTAAAGGTGACCTGCTCGCCAACTATTTTACAGATAAATATAGCAACCACTTCCTATCAGATTTCTTATCTAAATTTTCTGTTTTAGAAGGTCATGAATTCAGGGTATTCACAAACAAGCAATTCTTAAAACAATGTACTCACAGTCTCTTTCTTCTCGTAATGGTTATAACTGCATGAACTGTGATGAAAGTTAAAACGCTGTTAATTAAATTTAGAGCCAGCACTAGTTGGGGCACTAGTTCAAAGTCAGTTGTAAATTGCCACAGTCCAGGTTAAAATGTTGTTTGTGACGCGGATTGATGTATTTTCCGCAGTTTTTTATCAACGCAAATTAATACCTATCGTGCGAGTTGTTTTAGCTTTTCTATTTTATTTTTCATTGGATAAAATTACGAGTTTGTGTTTCTTTTCTTTTTCTTTTTTTTTTATCTTAACGTCATTTAGTCTTTGCGGTCATGTCAGACGATAAGTGATGTAATGAATTGGTAGAGCAAATGTGTTCACGGACTAAAACGCTATATACTTCCTAAGCCCTCAGGAAAAGCCTTCGCTGAACTGAAAATAACTTAAGACGAGCTTTACTAACTGATGAAATTGTAACAGAAGCATATATTTAACAATATTAGCATTAAACTCAAATATAGAATGAGGACTATAAGAAATTATTGAAATTTAATTATTATATGAATATTTTGTCATGGAGATCGATTTAAATAATTAAAATGTCAGAGCTTTCGCCGGCGCTAGGTTTGGCATCATCAGAAGTGTGTGGAGAGCCAGAGGTATAGGACTTTTGGAAGTGAGAGGTGGTAGGAGTGTCGGGAGAGTTGTGGCGCAGACGTTGTTTGCTGGCCGGTAACGGATTCTAAGTGTGACATATTTGAAAACCTCTGCCTTTGTTTATATTATTTGTATGCTGCTCAATTTCTAGTCATATTAAAATACTACGTTACAATTATTTCTCTTTTTTTTTAATTATATTTCATGGTAGTTTTAAAAAACATGCTCAGCAATCGCAATTTTTATTCTAGATGATTAAAACGTAAATGTGCTTATGTTCTACAAGCCGAGTTTTAATGGATCATCCAGTCATACGAATGTATGCATTTTCACACTCGCGTGATAAAATTATATGTATATTAATATAAGAAACGGTGTCTCGATAAAGCTTTGGTAATAAGAAAGACAATAGAAATATGAATCTGAAGTAAATGCTTATTGTAAAATTATTGTACCTTTTGGAATATTCATCAGATCTATTCTGTGCTGTAATTTAATTTCATTGGTGTGACTTCTTTGCTAGACTGACAGAGTAACCTTAAAACATGTTTTGTAATAAAACTGGTTATAGATAAGTACTGCAGATGTTGATGCAAACTTATTTCAAGACACAGACAGGAACAGTGAACCAGCATA
Source organism: Metallyticus violacea (assembly GCA_030762175.1). Classification (NCBI taxonomy): domain Eukaryota; kingdom Metazoa; phylum Arthropoda; class Insecta; order Mantodea; family Metallyticidae; genus Metallyticus; species Metallyticus violacea. The sequence continues at coordinate 97,393,386 of CM060836.1, forward strand.
CTCTTGGAGCATTGTCCCTATTCAAACTGGAAGTTTGAGACTGAAGGTTAGAATAATTGTTGATTATTTTTAACTAATAACGTTATTTTTAACAAGCAACATATTAATTTTAGATGGAGATACAATGGTGAATAACTCCTGGAATCTTGCTGCTGTAATTTCAAGCATTAAATTTTTGTGCGCAAATTGACAAAAAATTACATTTTTCATTTTATAATAATAAAATTCCCCCATGCATTTTATAAGGATTTTTATTATTTTTTAAATAATTCACTTTCAAATGGTATTTGCAATTTAATTTCACATTATAGAAGCCTATTTCTTTACCATTCCTATAAATGTTATATACGTATAACATTTGAATATTTTAATTCTCTATGAGACACTGGTTCCTTTAGCTTTTTACTAATTTAGTTTTAACACTTTCAATATAGTGCTAGTTAAGATAAATGTAATGTACCATGTAGAAGGAATGCTTGATATACAATTATAGTGTTCATTTACTGCAAATTAGCATATATTTGCTTTTATAAAATTAATTATACAAATACTTCAATTGAATTAAAATATTTTGTTCAATGCACAATGAGGTAATATAAGTAAAAATATAAATTCTGAAAAATGATTTTTGTAATGCTTTGCTAAGGTATAAATGTTCCATTCACTCTGTATTTTATACTGTTAAGTTAAATTTTTGTGGATGTTATCAAATATACAAAAAATGTATTTAATTAAAAGTTATTACCATAGGTTTACAGCTCACAGTTTATATAAAATATGTAACTGTTTAATTACGATATTTCTTAAATTTGCTTGAAATGTAAAAAATGTAATTCCTAAACATTCGCATAAAAATATGTAGTAAATTTAAAAACATACAAATAAATATTACATAGATGTCTTAATATTTACTTATAAAAATTATAAAATATATTTTATGAAACAGATTCACAGAATGCAAATTAGTTTATAAGTGTAGTGTCAACCCGCTACCATCATTAAACAAACTCGTCACAGCTAACAGCATAGAATAGTACTTATAGTTTAGACGCGCGCCACAGCGGCGTTAATATGTAATATACTTGAGATTCAATAAACTAGAGAGCATCTCACGTACTATGCGCTAATGAACTGAACCAGGCGGCAGGTATAACTGACCAAGGCTGTCCTATAAAAAAAAAAAAAAAAATCCGGAGTTATTTCCTATCATTAGCCCATTCTTTCTGGTGCACTCGATTAAGTCACCATACCTGCTTTAATTTTTGGCGACTCTTCCCGTCTCTCCCCATCGTCCTTCCTCTAATCCTGTCAACCGTCGTGGCGTAGCCGTACCGGACTGACGATCCGGTTTCTGCAACGCTGCTCAAGCGAAGCCTCGTCGGTATTGGCTAAACCACAGACACTATATCGTCGGGTATGACGAACCCGGCGCATGCCTTGTGAGCCACCTCGCTAGAGAAAGAGATCGGGCTGGGCAAGCGGTGCCATCACCGGCCGATTGGACAATCTTCCTGCCTAAACCTCTCGCAGCTAGCATGCAACCATGGAAAACACCAGGTCCACAACAATAGGATTAAACCTTTTGAGTTATTTCTTCACCTTTTATAGTAGTTCGGCCTTAATCTTTTGCTTATGCCGAAAAAGTTTCAAAATGATTAAAGTGATTTTCTTAGAAGTTTAAATTTTCAGTCCTTAATGTGGATACAGAGTCTGGTAATCATATTAATATTTTAATGGAACAATAAAATCGAAGTTGTTGATCTTATATATTTTATGTAAAATATATTGCATTGAATAAGTACTTTTCTCCATATAATTAGCGCACCGTTGCATGACGTAATCACAAGATCTTTGGTGAAAATAAAACATGTAATTTGAGAATTCACCGGACTTTAGTTACAGAGCTTCCCGCTTTCTGATTGGCAGAATTCGGTTTGGCCAATTTATTGCTTATGTTTTTTCTTTACATTCCGTATTTCCAACTTGTCCAATTTCAGAATCATTTTGCAAAACCTCTGGAATTTAATTTTCTTCTGTTAAATACATTGGTACGTTTTCTTTATTTTGCATTGAAACAGAACATTAAAATTTGAGGAAAATATTATGAATTGCAGTACTGGGAGAAGATGATTGATTCCAAAATCTGTAAATAAACTGATTACTCAAAACAGAGCTGCTTCATTTAAAATAACGTTTACACACAAAAATGCGTTGCTCTGTTCAACTACTCACCGCCACGGGTGGCCGAGGTCGTTAAGTCTCGGACTCGTGAGCGGGAGGTCTGGGTTCGAATACCGCCAGGACCGTCCTTCCTGACTGAGGTTTTTTCCAGGTTTTCCTCAGTCCTCATAAATGGCAAATGCCGGGGAGGTACCCTAAACTTAGGCCTGGAACGATTCCTTCCATAAAAATAAATGCTTTCCCAATATATCATTTCATCTCATGTATCATCAGTGTCCATCGCCTGCGGTGCCTCTGTAGCAAAAAACGGGCGTTAAACACTATTCATCATCATCATCTGTTCAACTATGTAACTGTTTTGCAAACTAATGTATACTGCTGTGACACAGGCAGGAAACTAGTGCAGAAAACAATGTTTAAGAACACAAGGAACATTTGAATTTAATGGTATACTAATGAACTGCGATAATAACACATTAAAAATTACAGTGAAGTTTTTAAGTCCGAGCTGGCAGAGTGCAGCTCGGAAAGCAAGTTTTTAAGGCCCCATAATGCATGTGTAGTTAACAGCTTGTAGTTAGTTTAAGGGATGCTTTGTCAGCGAGAGATTGTGCATTCGTGTGTTTTCACTGTGTATGAATTATATGCTATTTATTATTCGTTATGTCATTACACATAGTGTCAAACAACTGGTTTTTATACATGTGTGAAAACAGATTCTTGCAGAGAAACGATAAGATACATCGCAAAAGAATATTCTGACAATCGTGTTCCATGTAGTGAAACTGTTCGCCAACTTGTTAAAAAATTACAAGAGAGGATCGTTCAATGACAAGAAACGTGTTCCGAACCGTTTTGTTCTTGCGGAAGAAATGTTAGATGAAACACAGGAATTGCAATTAATTGCTGCTGAAACAAGGAATTGCAATTTATTGCATCATTTCAACATCTTTTATAACATATCTTCTATTATCAATTTTAAGTACAGTATCATTTTACGCCTTCATAAAAATAAAAAATCATACTTTTCGTACGGTGACTCTATTCCTATTTTTTCGGTTGCGGCGACTGTAGTTTCCCAGCGAAAAGTCGCGCTCGTAGAGCCCATTGCTCAAATAAACTCAATGTATTGCCCCTCAATATGTTTCAATCTGGCAGCTTAACAACTCTTGTGTATTTTACATTGTTTTGCACAGGGCGACAGAAATGCTGCCCCGATCTGGCGTGTTTTAACATGGATAAACCCTGGTCATCCATTATACGACCCGTTCCTTATCCGCACTGTGCAGAAGAAGTCATCGTTCAGCTTTATCTTTATACCAGGTACTGTTATACATCAATTTAGCAGTTTCCCATTTTCAGCTAAAATTGTTAACATAATAACAGTGTAATAAATGTTTTAGTTCGTAATATACTTCGTAGCTTAGGTAGCTACAGTTCGCATATAAAGGAAAACAATTACTGTGTCATTCATTCATATGAAATAAGAGGGTTTAACTAATTTCGAATCAATGGAACGTGAAAGAGGGCTGCTTGTCAATGAAAAGCAGTCGTTCTCATTCTGCAGTCTTCATTCACTTTATCAATGCGGCAATGTTAATGTTGGCAGAAACTTCATTACATTTTCACAAAATTTATATGTTCTTTTATATCAGTGTAAGACCACTCTTCATATACGAGGTGGTATCCAGAATATTCGGGACTGGTGCTGCCATCTGGTCAAAAACTTACTTTGAGACTAATGACCGCCGTCACCCTCGAAGTAGTTCCCTTCCACACGTGTACACCGGTCCCAGTGATTCTGTCATTTTCCAAGTGCATCTTGGAAGTCATGTTCTTTGAGGGTGTTTAGCACAGACAGCGTTTCTTCTTGAATCCTCTCAATTGTGTCGAACCGACGTCCTTTCAACTTCATTTTCAGATTGGGGAATAGAGCGAAGTCACAGGTTGCCAAATCAGACGAGTACGGTCGGTGGGGGACAACCGTCATGTTGTTTTTCGTCAAAAAGCTCCTGGTGACAAGGAATTGTGACAGGGCGCATTATCGTGATGTAACAGCCAGTTCCCTTGTCGCCAAAGTTCGAACCTCGGCACATTTTCACGGAGCCGTCGCAAAACGTCACAGCAGTACGTGGAATGCGCTGTTTGATTTAGTGGGACGAATTCTTTGTGCACAATCCCCTTGGCATCAAATAAAACGAGGAGCATGCTCTTAACCTTGCTCTTCGCTGGTCTTGGTGAGTTCGGGCTTTTTCACTGGGAGGATTGTTGTTTTGTCTCAGGGTCATAAGCGTACATCCAGCTCTCGTCGCCGGCGATGGCCCTGAACAAGAAGGTTGGGTCATCGGATACGGCCTGACGAAGCTCCGTGCAAACTTCAACACGCTGCGCCTTCTGATCAGCAGTCAGGATGCTTGGCACAAATTTTGCGGCGACACGATGCATGCCCAATTCATCAGTTAAAATTCGTTGGCATGTCCCAAAGCCAATTCTCACTTCGTGAGCAAGATCTTCAATGGTTCGACGTCGATTCTTACGAAGGAGGAATTGAACTTTGGCAACAATGTCAGGCGTTGTGCAGCTGACGGACCTATCGATGTGAACATCGTCTTCAATAGCTGCACGGCCAGCCCTGAACTGAGCATGCCACTCCAACAATGTGTACGGCTCATGCTTTGTCCCTCAAATCCTTGTTGAATTATTGCGAGGGTCTCCGTAAAATTTTTCCCGAGATTTGCACAGAATTTGATACACCCTCTCTGTTCTAATCTTGATTCCATCGTAAAATCGCCACACACTACACACAGAGTATAATGAAAAGTACCATAGAATCTCAACACATCTACCCAGCTGCATGAAACTTTAAACTGACTCATCAGATGTGCTAGTGTTGCCACATAGCGGTACAAAACTCTACTGCAACTGCAGTCGAGATGGCAGCACAATCCACTAATATTGTGGATACCACCTCGAATAAAGTATATAAACAAAAGTTACAAAATAAACATTGTAAAAACTAAAGGTATTTTTAACTTATGATCAATTCTTCCGGTCAATCTTGCATGATGATTAAACAGAAACAATACGCTAACAATGAAATAGGAAACAGATGGTATCCTAAATATTTTATAATATTAGATCATCCAACTATGTGATGACCGATTAGGCGGCGGGGACTGCAGAGGCCGACAAGTTATCGCTCACGTCCCCTCAAGTTACACTAAAAAAGGGACGGGTAGAGGAGGCAACAAAAAAGTCAGTAATAGGAACACTTGAGGCATAGTCTAATAAATTCTAATGCACTTAAAAGTTATATACCCTCTGATTTCATGGAAGAAATGTGAAGTTACCTTCCCTCATTTTTCACATTTTCTGGCACCCATTCTTAATTCTCTTTGAAAAACTAAATTTATCTCTAGACGGATGTTATCCTTTAGTTCGGCTATTGTGTGTGGATATTACTAATTTATGAATCGTATTACGACATGTAACTTGGTCCATTTCTTGGAACCTGTTAATTTCTTTTCAAATAATCTCCTAATAGCATGAATGAACTCGATACGGACATAGAATAATAAATGAAAACTCGTTATGGACCTAGTTTGCCTTTTAGTATTACTACCATATTTTACTCTAGAATTAGATACGTGTTGTTCCTATGTTGAGAGGCGTGAGGTTCGAGGCCAAGCAGCAGTTGGGTAACTCCTCCCGCCCATCCTGACGCATGTACCCCGGTTGGCCTTGAGCGATAGCTTATCGGCCGATGTAGTCTTGTGCCCCGAATCGGTCATCAAATACGTGGACAATTCGGAAAGTAAATTCTGATCTCGTCATTCATGAGCAGGAGAGGCGCTAGCAGCGTTAATTTTGATTCACTGTGTAGCTTGTGGTTCAGTGCACTACTGGTATTGTTAGTGAGAGGTTACATTCGACTGTTTCTTTCTACTGTTCTTTCTTTTGTTACTAGTCTCAAACCCTTGAATCATTTGTAAACAATATTACGACACAGTTTGTGTCAGATATGTTTAATGTATATATAATCATGTATATTTTAGATTTTATTTTGTATGCCATTGCAATAATACTTCCAATATTTTGTTAAGAAGACACCCCCAAAGTTATTAGGGTTCATGGACTAAAGAAACACAAATATATAATCTATTCTTCCTAATTTCTAAAGAAACCGTAAGTACCGTTATGGCCTGTGAGCATTTTTAAAAGAGGTTAGGGAAACATATTCTATTGTATGACTTCCAGAGTTTCAGTACATCGAGAAAATCGCCGAGGGACAATCATATTTTGTCAGGCAAGACGTAACTAGTAACCTTTATCTCAAGGGCAAGCAATGGTATTCCGGAAATAAACAAGCCCATAAATATCGCAGAATTTCTTAACCAATCAATGTATAGAAAAACCAGAAGTAGGTGAAATAGCCAATAGTACGAAGCGATGGGAAGAGGCAAATAAAGTTATTCTTGAATCAAGACATCTAAAATTAAATCAGCGTCCTATTTGGTGGACCGCGAAAGTCGTATATTATAGCAGGATTGGAGGCCTCTAGGGGAAAGGTTTTAATTTTTGTGAAGGAAGAAAGTTAGCCAATTTCGTGAGAGGTTGCTGAACAGTTCGTGGGAAGAAAGTTGGCGAAGTTCGGGTGTGGTTGATCAGAAAATGTTAAGCAAAACATTCGTCGGAGAGAATTAGAGACGATCCCTCGCTACAGCTATGACGTGTGAGCCTGCTAAAGGAAAGTACCGCTATCAAATTTGTTGTGTTAAAACAGACGACCAATATTGTTGCATTAACTGCAGTAAGTCTGATTAGGCTCGTGTATAGATAATAAAAAGGAATTTATAAGACTGTCACAAAGTAACGGCGATTCATAATAATCACTGTGATAAACATGAGATACAATAAACCGTGTGTTTTAATAATAATCGCCAGTGTTCATTAATCTCCAGCAATATCCCGATCCTTCTCCCTTTGATACAAAAGATCATAAAATCCAGCGCAATAGTCGTGGCAAACAGATCTTCAGCATCACGACTACTGGAGGTAACGTCAGAGGTGAAGTAGGGGACGCTCTAATTACCTATATATAAAACACTAAGAAAAAGTCGCACTTGAGATCGCTATATTTCGTTCTATGGCAAGAAGACAAGTGACGGTGATAAAAGTAAATATTGAGTATCGAAGGTAACGTTATGCATGGAAACAAATGAAACTAGAAATGAGAGTGTGGAGGGGGGAGGGAATCAGTACGTAAGATTTAAACCAGGTGGTATACGCGCTGCCATTTCTCTATGAGTAAACTCCAGACCATTGTGTAGGTAACGCATCAATAAGAGTTAGACTAAAAGTATCATCAAAATCCTTACAGTGAGATAAGGCATGTTGGGCAACCGGCAAGGGAGACTTGGTTTTAACAGAACGTTTAACAGATTGTTCATACGTTCATTTGGTTTAACTTCTACTGTTGTTTCGCTACGTATGAACAATCATAGACGTTCTGTTAAAACCAAATCTCCCTTGCCGGTTGCCCAACATGCCTTATCTCACTGTAAGGATTTTGATGATGCTTTCAATCTAACTCTTATTGATGCTTTACCTACACAATGCTCTGAAAGTTTACTCAGAGATAGAGAAATGGCAGCTATATTTTTACATAAAGCGCGTATTCCACCTGGTTTGAACCTTACGTATTAATCCCCCCCCCCATACTCTCATTTCTAGTTTCATCTGTTTCCATGCATAGCGTTACCTTCGATACTCAATATTTACTTTTATCACCGTCACTTGTCTTCTTGCCATAGAAGGACTCCACGAGTCCGAAATATAGCGATCTCAAGTGTGACTTTATCTTAGTGTTTTATCCTTTTGTACTATTATAATTACTGTTAATTTGTTACATTGTTAATAGTGTTAATTTAATTCAATTTTTCTTTTATATTACATATATATTGAATTTCAACATTCTTAATTATAGCCTGATACAAATAAAAATATTTCAATCCAGTAGTTGATTTGAAATATTTAACATATACTATGAAGAATACTTTTTTTTTTTTTTTTTTCAAAACCATATTCCCAACTGTTGTGGCGCATCCTTCTTTACCGCATCTTCCCATATATTTCTTGATGCTCCTTTTTGCTTGGTCCTATAAAATTTGCCATTCTTTGGTATATGTTTATCTGTCACCGTTATCACATTTTCAACTCATCCAACTCTTCTGGTCTGTTTTTTCTTTCTTTCACTACATCCCTGTCTTTGTAAAAATCATATATTCCCTTATTCCATCCGATGTTCCACCTTCCATTTTCTTGTATTGCTCATATATCTTTCTCAAAGTTTTTCATTTAAAAACAGCTAGCACGTTCTCCGTAACTAAGGAAAGAGCTCAACATTTACATCCATACATCAAACTTTTTCCTTTAGTTTTTTATATAATCTAATCTTAATTTATCAGCTTATATATAATTTCTTTGTTTTTCATCATTGTTTTGGTCTTTACTTGCACCCACATATTTAAATGGTCCACCTCTTATAACTTATCACTTTTTAGTGTCCATTACTTTTCTTGACGGCCAATTTGTCTGGATTCTACCTTTACCTTGTTGTACAATCGCATATCAGCTTTGTTTGTTCTTTCTATAATGTTAATATCATCAACATATGTCATCAATTAAGTTAATCTGTAGTATATTGTGCAGTTAATGTCTACATTTATTTGTCTTGTAACATATTCCAGCGTTAAATTAAATAATATGGCGCTAAACCATTAATTTGTTTGAGGTCATTAACTATTTTAATATATCCCCTAGTTTTCACGTGTGCTGTGTTAGTTATATCAATTTATATGGGATTGGAAAATATTTCAATATTTGAAACATTTTATTACGATTTATACAATCATGTGCCTCATAGACGTCTATAAAGACCTGAAATAGATTACTATAGAATATTCTCAGGTTTTCTCTAGAATTTGTCTGAGGCTAAACATTTGATATATTGTTGATATTTCACTTCTAAAACCTGACTAGTAGAACTTGATATTGCTTTATGAAAAATAAAATTCATTATACAGACTCAGGACACATATTTTATATACTGGACGTTTCTGTACTTTCTTATGGAAAGTAAATTATCAAAGTTGGAAAACTTAAGCTAGGTACTTTTATAGAATTTGGAACTGTTTTAATAGGGTGTGGGGGCGTCGCGACGTCATAGTCAGTAGCCCTACAAGAGCTAAATATGGAACTGGGAAGGGGTGTGGGGGCGAGGTAGGTTAATATTCCCACGCTAGTGAGTCAAATATGGGGTGGTTTTAATACTATGTGAGCTTGGTTTGGAAATTGCCTCAAGCTAGTGATGAGTTATGCGCGGGGCCGACGTCGATTGGGCCAGCAGCTCAGCGTAGATTCTCATCATGGTGTGTTGCCTCGGTTCTGAATTTCCTTTACCACTTCTGTCCCATTTAGGAGTAGCAAACATATCAGGCTAGTTTAACGGTTTTACTTCCTCTGGGTCAATGGGTCAGGAACGGTGTTACTGGTGCGGATAAATACAAGTCGGGAAGTACGTCGAGATTATGATTTATTGAATAAATCACTTCGAAGCGCCTACGTGTTGTGCCGTTTGTTGTATGAGTGGTAAATGTTCTTAAACCAAAATGATGAATATGAAAGACTGAATCGTACTGAACAAAGTAAATAAACTGAGTGACACAGCGTGCTGACTTCGCACAGTAAACTGCCTGAATGCGATGAGTGAACACATTGGGTGCCGACTTCCGAACGAGAGTAGGAAATAGAATGGAGTAGACTAAAGTCAACACCCTATTTACACAGAATTTGAATCTGTAAAGAAGTCCGGCGAACCTTGCAGAACGTCGCATCCAAATCTTTAAAATTGAATCCAGCTCCCTTATTTAAGTTTGTCTCGACTCGTCTGATTCGTTCTTTAGTTATTTTTTAAAGTAACCGCTTCTTTTATACCAGGATTTAAAGGTCCTGACAGTTGGGGTACTTCACCTCTAGTGTGATTTTTAACTCCTACACACGCAAGTAGCTTCTGGAAAACGGCTGCGTCTTCCTTAGCAACACGTCTTTTAAAAGTCGAACAAAAGCACTGCGATCTGGATTCTACAAAAGAAATCTTGCTTTCACCAGCCTCGCTATTGTCCAGAGGTTTTACTATCGGCAAACGGCAACATGCATTTTTCTAGGTTACAAGACTTTTGACGTGTGCAGCAATACAAATTGATAGATTGTTCATTATTGCTAATATCATGCAAAGAAATACATATAAAACCAATGATAATTTAATAATAAAGACAATAATAATGGTAATAATAGTAATAGCAATAATAATTATGTGACATTAAATGTAAGGTTAATAATAATAATAATAATAATAATAAAATAATAATAATAATAATAATAATAATAATAATAATAATAATAATAATAATAATAAGGGATGAAGCTATCAATACTACTTCAGAATACAAAATTACTATTGTGCAAATGAACAAAATATTTTTATCGCGTATCTAAGAATAATAGCTAAACATAACTTTATTAATTTAAAACAGCGTGCGCATTTCCTTTGTTACGGCTATTTCTGCATGAAATATGGATTACATGTGTATTTTAAGAGTTTTCTATCATTAAGGATTGCGTTATTTCTTCTATTTCTGCTATTTCCATGTTTGGTACTGCAGATTAATGCGAATGCAGCGAGCTCTTTGCAATGCTCGTTCTGTCCTTACTGTCGTATCTTCTCCATAAGGCAACATATGCATAGGATTTGGGAGGGGATATTTTTATATTGCTATTATTACGTGTTTCCACATAAACGATTCTTGATCAGTCACAATGAACTGTCTGACTGGAGTCCACACCCATAAGTGAAAACTATGTGAGTTTCTTACATGACAAACTATTTTTCTGGAATATTATAAAAATAAAAGATACTGCAAATATCACTCAAAATATTGAATATAAGAATATACAGTGAACTAAATTAGTATAAAAGATCCGTAACAAAAAACAACCTTATTTCATAAATATTTCATTCAGGTAGCACAAATTTTACTGATAAAGAAAGACCCAGTTTCACACCTAAACGAAACTTGATTGGAAAATTTTACTTCTCTAGAGACAATCCCATAAGTGCAATCGAATTAACTCTAAAGTACTAAAAATATACGTAACTTATTTTTGGGATATTTGCGGGAAGATTAAGGTACTCTATTGTCAAACTATTATATGTATAAAAAGGTCAAAAATCACTAATGTCTAACTACAAACCGGTATCATTTATTAAGAGCTTTCTACAAAGCATTTGAAAGCTAATGTTCAAAAGAAAAGGTAAAAGTAACATTTTAGCAAGAGAACAGTTTGGACTTAGTAAAAACATGTTCACTTTCAAGTTAACTAATGAAGTTCTCAAGCCCCTTAATAATAAATTTAATACACTAGGGATGCTCTGTGATCTGTGCATAACTTTTGACTATGTAAATCATAACATAAAGAAAAAAAAAATCAATGAAGCCTTTTACAGCCCCATGTGGGCCTGAGCTTTGCCGGGACGATCACTGCGTTTTCTCTCCATCATGTGATTTTATTGTTAGAGTGCAGTATTGCAAGGGGTCATGTGATCACCGCATCCCGCTGATAAATCATGACATACTCTTATCGAAATTAACTTATTATGGTATTAAGGGGAAAGGTTATTAATGGATTGAATTATACTTATCAAATAAGAAGTAAAACTTTATGATAATTCTTCAGTAGCTACAACGCGTATTAGTAATAGTAAAGTACGGTTTTCCTCAAAGCTCTGTTTTGTATCTATTATTATTTTCTCTATATATCTATGATCTTATATCAGTAATATACAAAAACGTGCCTATCCAACGCTGTACCAAGTGAGTAATTTTCGAAAAGTGTTCCGTTTGCTTAGAAGAGGATGGCGAGCATTCGAATATAATTTACTTAATTATAACTATGTTCGGAAACGAGGTGGATTGGATTGGGTTATTAGAGACGGGAGAGGAATTTTCGGTGCTAGGAACTGTAAAAATGAAGTCCTAAGAAATGCACTGAAACTTTCCAATTATCAGATGTCAATTGAATGCACAAATTCTGCCATTTTGGAAAGCTATGTTCGTTGATTTTTGCTCCCTCTTAAGAAAAACCCGTGTGTCCCAGTCTACATAAATAATTTTGATTCATTTAAAAATGTTAGGTTAACTGTGTACTCTTTTAAATAGCAAGTAGGTACCAAGAGATCCTGAGGTTACTTTTTTCATTGAAAAACGCAATTAGTAATATTTTTTAACAATAGGAACAAACCAACTTCTTTCTCTAAATCTCTCATTTCAAAAGCAAGACCCTTGTTGCTTTTTCTTTCCATTTTCCTTTAGAACCAACATTGAGGTCATGGGTGTGAAGTCCCGAAGTTATCTGTTGTTAATCATGACTAGAATATTGAATTTGTATTTTGAGCTTTCTCTGTTTCATACATTAAAATAATGAATTACGAGGGTAGGCCCATTTGTTTCCGGCCTAAACATTTTCTAGATATGATAAAAACAAAAACTAGATTTCACTTTTCAATATAGTTACCTTTTATTGCAATACAGTTCTCACATCTTTGGATTAACGTTTCAACCCCCCCCCCCCCGTCCAAAATAGTCAGAAGTCTTGTCTGTAAAATGGACATAAATAGCATTCATTTCTTCATCATCACACTTAAATTTCCTTTTTCGAAATTCATTCTTGAGTTTTGAGAGGAGGAAATACTCACTGGGAGCTAGATCTGGGCTATAGGGTGGATGGTGCATCTTCTTGAAGCCACATTTCTTCACAGTTTCCTAGGTCCTGGTGGTGTAGTGGTTACCATACTTGCCTCCTACACCCAAGATCGCGGGTTCGAACCCGGCCAGGACCGATGGATTTTTTCGGGCGTAAAAATACTAAGTATGGCTTCCTTCGGAAGTAAAGCCGTGGGTCCCGTGTCGTACATTTACGGCACGAAAAAGAACCTCAAGCCTGAAAGAGAGGCCTCTGAGCCGTTTCACGCCCTGAATTGAATGGGAAGCTGATGACCTGAGATGTTAAAGTGCGTCCATAAATAAATCAACCAAAATTAAATTCACAGTTTCCTGTGCAACAAGAGCTGTGTGCACAGGCGCGTTGTCGTGAAGAAGGCCCACACAACCACTCAGCTTTCCTTGCCTTTTCTCTTTGATGAAAGCACGTAGTCTGTGCAGTAGGCCAGCATAATGCTCCCCATTTACTGTGGTGTTCCTCTCTCTTTGAAGTCAATGAAGAGTATTCCTTCACAGTCCCATGATCTTCATGGTTGACTGAGTGACCTTTAGAGGCGGTTTAGGGCACTCCATTGATTCTCTTTTACAAGCGATCACAATAGAGGACCACATTTTCATCTCCTATAACATTTGTTTGCCAGAGCTCCAACAAGATGACTCGTCGCTGATTTTGGACTGAGAAAAGAAGTCTAGGCAACCAGCTGCACTAACCTTATTCATATTTAAATGTTCATGAATAATTCGAAGGTCTGTTGTTTGAGAAAGGCCCAACCTTGCTGATATTTCTGGTAACTTTGAGCCGCCGATCTTCCATAATTTTTCATAGCACAAGAGCGATGTTTTCAGGAGTGAGTACCTCCAAGGACCAACCTGCGCGCTCTTCGTCTTCAATGCTTTCTCGACTCATTCGAAAACGTTTGATCCATTCTTTTAAGGTAGAATATGAGGTGTGTGCTTCCCCATATACACCGTCCAATCGCTGTTTAATTTCATTTGGAATAAGTCCTTCTTTTGTGAAGAACTTAATAACAGCTCGAAACTTCATTTTGAACATGTCACTATATTCTACACAAGCCTTCTTTATTCAACTATATCTGAACAACTGAACACAGCGGATCGGAAGGTACAGTTGTAATTATTTACTTAACAGATAAGGTATGACACCAGATAAGGATATTGCGAAAGCGAGGACTCTTATCGCCGAGGCGGGAAACTTATGGACCTACCCTATTACAATATAATTTTCATGTAATATCCCCCCCCCCTTTTCTGCCTTAACATAATATAAACATTGTTAAAATAACTCGCGTCTGTTGTTCCACAGATTTAATCCTGATGAAGCCTACATCATAGATGCCTCTTCCAACGTTGCAATGACAAATTCTCCCTATGACAGCAGCAAGAACATCATCCTTTATGTGCACGGTTGGCACAGCTGTGCGGTTTGTAAGATCTCGCAGCTTATAAAAAACGCTACTCTCCAAGCGGTAATTACTTTATGATAGAGCCCTTTATTTTTAAGTGTTAAAAATTGTATTTTACCCAAATTATGTTCTTCATAAACTTCGCATACAACACAATTCAATTTTTAATCGATCTGCACTATTTTCACTGCATGCTGAAGACTTTGTTTCTTGATACCCAACCATCTGAACTTCATGGATCTTAGGAGAAATGAACTTGCCCTTACACTACAAAATTAAACGTAAATGTGTTATATATTAACATTTTTAAAACTATTATTACTCAGCGAAGAAAGATGACAAAATAACCATCAATGGTGGAAAAGACGAAAAATGCAACAACGTTGAAAATTAAAAAAATTGCTTAAAAATGAAAGAGAAGGGAAGTATCGATGTGACGAAAGAAAATCTCACAATCCAAAGAGACCTAAAATTACAGTGAATCTTGGAAGTGCTGGATACGCTTTATTAGAGCACTCGCTTTTACTACATTACAATAATTTTCAATATAACTGACTGGATATGGGAGCGAACTTAACTCGCTGTACCGAAGTATATCTTCGATATACTTATTTTAATTCATTAAAACAATAAACCAATATCAGAGCTAAGGTATCTCTCAATAATTCTCAGCAACCCCACTCAAAACATAACGTTTACTACGTGATAAATGATTCGAATCTACATCACATTATTGCTTGTTTACAAGATGGCCCTTTGGAGAGTATGGCGGCGCGCCCTCTCTCTTGTAAGTCACCGCAGTAGTTAAGCGCTGTACTAGTTTCCCTGCCCCCCCAATCTCTTTCATGCATATTTCATATGATAGCAACGACTTTGGCGCATACACACCTAATTATCAATGCCAATCATAACCACCTACCTTCCTCATATGCGAAATATAATCCAAAGAAAAACATATTCCTATGGAAAAAGTTTTAAAATATGAGACGAGGAGATAGAAGAAGCAATAAAAATAATGTCATTGACGTTTATAACTACACACACGATGTAAAACAAAAATCTACAAAGAAAAAAGAAACATTGCCAAGAATACGAATTTCTTGGGATAGGTTATTTCTACAATTGTATATGATAATAGTGAACGCCAGATTATCACGTATAACTGCTTATATATTTGAACAAAATAAAAAAAATCAAATATTACAAAATAAACAATTAGAACAGTGTACAATCTTTTGCCAAAACAAACAAAGAAAAAAAAGATAGAACCGAAAATTTAACAAAACTCGATTCTATTACAGAAAATGAAATAGACACAAAATTAAAGGAACTGAAAACATGTTGACTTAGATTGCATAAATTCAAAACACTCAAGTGCATCATCAGAGGCTTATAAAAGGCTTATAATCTTACAAACTAAGTGCCGAGGAGAGTGTAGAGCCCTAAAACTTGACTACTAACGAAAGTAATAGCATTAGTCTAGAAAAGACAGCGAAATCGCTGTGAAAAGTATACAGATATTAACAATTTAAGAACGTGTTATTAATTATAGTAACTCTAAAACTATTTCTGAAGTATATATATCAAAGAACGAAAAAAACGATTTTGCAACTACCTCTTTTCTATAAAACAAACAATTGAAAAAATACATATAATTAGTTTGGAAGATCACTTAGCAATAGAAATCAAGAAAAAACAATGGAAAATTTTAATAAAAGATGATTTATGCTATAAACTCAATTCTAAGTTATACATAGACACAACAATATTCTTAGATTTATGAAATGAAAGATTATCATGAAAAATAAGCTACAAATCAGAACCTTTTTTAAGGTTGAAACCCTTTTCAAAGCATGTTTAATATAAGTTGCTTTCATTCCGCTATGCAACGAAGTTTGAAAACTAATGGAAACCAGCTGAGCTTCAGTGGACGTGCGATTTCAAGTAAGCTTAGAGTTAAAGTTCTTGTGACGCAGGAAATTGAGCTTACTCGGTCCTGTTTATCGCACCAACTGTTTCAGTTTCAGTTCTGTAGGAAGTATGTATTTGACTTTGTAATGTGTATTTGTGTATTGTGGAGAATGCCGAGAGTGATATGTATGCTAGAACAAAGAATAATGTTAATCATAAAAGAAATCATACAAGTGCAAGTACTGCAGGACAGACTTTTGTGCTACATTTTCAATAGTAACCTCTCCATTTAGAAGAGCAATTTTAAGATTAGTGAACAAAGCTCGAACCAGGACTTTTCAATGACAAGAAATCGAGGCAAAAAAAAAAAAAAACACAATTTTAACAGAAGAATAGATTTGATGATCTAAGTATTGATTAGAAACCTCTCCTTGAAATTTGCAGTATAATTAACCCAGAAAGTTGGTTTATCTATCGGCTGTGCGTATAAAGCTATTCAGCTGCTATGTTCATCCATATAAAATTACTGCGTTATCCGATATACGAGTAAAACTCGCGGAGGAGCTAAAACAAAATATTTTGAAAATGAAATGCAGTGAAGATATTAAAATATTTTCAAAAGTATCCGGATATGCCTCACAGTGAAGAGCACGTTCACTTCAAAAATCATCTATGATGGTGAGTATAATATTAATTTTTATTTACTATTAATAAGTAAATAAAACTTCTAAAAATGCATGCTATGAGTTCTGACTGAGAATTATGAAATAGTTAACGAATAAAATTAAATTAACTACAGATATTTATTTATAAACTCAATAATATATGACAGAAATTGAATTTTAAAATAAAGAATGTCACAATATGAAATTAAAAATCTAATAATAATAATAATAATAATAATAATAATAATAATAATAATAATAATAATAAAATTGTAATAGATAACAATTGTGTTAAAGAACAAGTGCCAAATTGTAATTATTGTAACATACAACAAAGATTGAGATGCAATCATAAATTGTTTCAAGTATTTGCTAAACTACCAGTGAATACATTTAATTAAAATTTCCTGCATTCTCTATTTATTTTGTTCATTTAGTAATATATATATATATATATATATATATATATATATATATATATATATATATATATACATATATACCGAGGATGCCAAAAATGCATACACATCTTCACAGTAGACATCTAAATATATTTATAAGTTGAACCGAAAAAAAAACAGTAATGTGTAGTATGATGTTCTGTAAACAGATGTGACTCACATACATTATGATAGCGTTGCTACGTGACAGTTAAATCAACAATGAGCAAATGAAGAAGATTATCGTAAATCAATAATGAACAAATGAACCCAAGATTATCGTAAGATGTTCTGTAAACAGATGTGACTCACGTTACTTTATGCTAGCGTTGCTACAACAAAATGGACCCCAGGTTATCGTTTGAACAGCGGAAAGCAATTTTGAAGTGGTAGTGGAAAACCGAGAATGTTGTTGAAGTTTAAAGGCAATGGAGACGTTTGCACAGAACAGAACCGCCAACGCAAGTAACAATTGCACGCATTCGAGACAAATTTGAGACTCATGGTACCGTATGCGATATTCACAAGAGTGACTTGGCACAGCAACAAGCCCCGCGTCCTCGGCAATGGTTTTGGAACGTTTTGAGCTCTTACCTCAGAAATCCACAAAGCAATGTGCACGTGAGACTGGGATTAGCAGAAACAACGTACGTCGTATTATTAAAACAGTAAAATTGAAAGTTTTCATCTCAAGACTTTTGCATGCATTAAATGAAAATGACCCTGATCGGAGAATGCTGTACTGTGAGTGGTTTCGGAACATGGTGCAAGAGGATGAGGCCTTCGTAGGGAAAATTGCTTGGTCCGATAAGGGTTAATTTAAAATGAACGGAACTGTTAACCGACATAACTGTGTCTGCTGGTGTGCAAACAATCCACACGTTATTTTGCCAAAGGCTGTTAATTTACCTGGAATTTATGTTTGGTGTGGGTTGTAATCAAAGGGGTCTAATTGAACCATTCTTTTTTTGAAAGAACAGCAATTGGCCGATAGCACCTGAATATGACATCCACCATTTATACACTGTATTGAAATGAGGAATTTTACGGTACCGCGCCACATTACCACGAAATGTACGTGCGTATCTTGATGACAATTTCCAAGGCACTGGATAGGACGAAGAGGTCTGATTGAGTTTCCACCGCGTTTCCCGTTTGACTTCTACCTATGGGGAACTCTTAAGGATGTCGTGTACCGTAGAAAACCAGTTACACTGGCCGCACTTCGGGAAGAAATTGAAACGGCATGTGCTGCAATCGCTTATGACACTTTCGCAAACGTTGCTCAATCAGTAGTTCAACGTATTCAGAAGTGTATCGACGCCGATGGTGGGCATTTTGATCTGCTACTGTAACTAAAAGTCTAAAATAATTAGTGCTCATCATTTTCTGTTTGTGAGAATTCTGTTTTGTTATGTTAACACAGTTTTTTCTTTGCTTGAAGTGTGTATACATTTTGGCACCCCTTATGTATATGTCTTCTGCCTTAGCATAATTTCAACATCAAGCGAGTCTTTTCGACTACTCTTGCATTACATTGAGAATTAAAATATATATAGAGAGAAAAAAGTATTTTTTTTACTTTAAAATACCTTTTTTGGAATCAGAAATACAATTTTGTTTTATTTACTCAAATTTTTGCATTCGAAAATGTTATATAATTATGAGATTCAGTGAAAAAGTAATGCCTCATATTTTATTTCTTTTATTACATTTTAATGTGGCATAAATTCCGAAACCTTCATGTATTGTCTTTTGACTTTTATTGTTGGCAATAAAAGTCTAAATTAGAATTGCTACATTGTTTTAGAAAACGCCTCGCATTGACGTGCGTATAAGACAGAGACCGTTATCGAATTTCTGAATGTGAAAGGTGAAACGCCGATTCGGATCCATGAACAATATTTACGGGGATATCAGCTCTGTTAGCCGCTGGGTTCGACCCTGTACGGTAGTTGAAGGGCTAACGATAGACAAAATAATGAAGCGGCGCCGGGCCATTGCAGTGATTTCAAGTAACTGCCTGTCAGATAACAAATGATGAATTGTGTCTCATGCTTAGGACAGTGAGAATGCATGCGCGCTTGTTTAAAGGTGGTTAAAAATCTTGAAAAGAACGGAGGTTATATTGAAAAGTAAGAAATTAATCATGAGCGTTATGCCTACATTCTGTGTAAAAATTAACCTGATTTTCTTATAAGTTAAAAAGAAAAAACAAATAGGAGGCATTATTTTCTGACCGACTCTCGAGCAACCTTCATTCATACTTAACAGGCTGTTGTGCTATATTGCAGTGGGGTCTCTTTGATATTTTTCACAGGAAGACGCAAATGTGTTTCTTGCGGACTATTCGTCTATTAACCGCTACATTTATAACCAAGGCGTATCCGATTCAAGAATAGTAGCGAGAAAGCTCTCAAGGTAATGAAAGGTATTAAATAAAACAGTAAGGCAATTGAATCTTCAAGTTATTGTGGCATTTGATTTTGACATCAAACAGGAGTGAATTTAATTATTAAAGTCAGGTTTTCAAAGGCAGTCAATGGAAACCCTGCTGTATTTTAAACTTGAGAGTTCTTGCAGGAAAGAGCACATATTTTTCAACTTATTGCTTCCTCTTTGGAAACACATTAAAAAGACGCTATTTAATAATTATTTGTACACTTTTTGTAATTGAACATAATTGGTTTAACGCTGTTAATCAAATCGTAGGCAAAATCAATATTTTCTTCTCACACACTTCCTTGACACACTAACAAGAATATGGATATTCAATTATTTGTATTAGTTCCTTCTAACTCATCTACTGAACTTTAATTATAAACTTTGTATACTCATGCGATGTAGCAGTAGTAGCAGCAGCAGTAGCAGAAGTAATAGTTTATTTATATACAAATATTTGCTATAAATATGAGAGATTTAAGGATTCTTGGACCGTAC
This sequence comes from Metallyticus violacea, assembly GCA_030762175.1. Classification (NCBI taxonomy): domain Eukaryota; kingdom Metazoa; phylum Arthropoda; class Insecta; order Mantodea; family Metallyticidae; genus Metallyticus; species Metallyticus violacea. Next base: position 97,413,785 of record CM060836.1, read on the forward strand.
ATACTTTTACAACACAGTAAGAAATACGCACAAACAGATATTTATCTCTTAAGAAACAAAAAATACCTACACATACATAAACTAAATAAATAAAATTTACAAAAATAAACAATTTACACCCCCAAACATATATGTATAAATATCTTCAAAAAGGCGCGCCAAATGTTGCCTTACCACCCTCCCCCCTTCCCGGTTGTCTGCCTTTCCAATTTTAGCTGTTCATTCTGTGTAAAATTTTACCTACTCCCTCCTCCTCATTCCTATCTGCCAGCAAAGTCCAGCGTTGCCACTGCCTTCTGTCCTTTGTCGGCAGATACTTTTTCCTGCACCCTTCCGTTTCCTTTTATAACACCAGAATATGTTCCCAAGAATCTTTCTTCGCATACAAAGGGCAGCTTCTCATACAGTTCGTGATTACCGAATTTGGCCCCTAAATGTGCCGCAGCCGGCGGTGCCCTTACTTCAACTCCGCTTCCCAAAACGTATATTGCGGTTTATAGTAAAACAAGAGCGGTGAAATACTGGCTTCGACTATGCAGGGAGATTAATCCACATTTCGCGCTAAATACTATAGACTCCAGATACAAAACATAATACAACATTTGAGTTGCTGAGGTGGAAGAGGACTCAGAGGAATTGGCCTGGGCGCTATATGACAACGAGGTAATGCATATATAAAAGAATGTTAGAACAAGGCTAGAGGTTATCATCAGGCAGCAAATCGAAACAGAATGTTATATGAAAGTCTCTTTGAGTCTATCGAATAAAATGAAGTTAACCTGGAATAAGAAGAGTTCTAGGGAAAAAATGCCTGGTTTTCATTGGGAGGTTAGAAGGCCAAGAGTTTTTGTAGGAGAATTTGCCCATTTTGTGGAGGGGATGAGGAATGGGTACATATTCTGTTCGAATGTCGCACTGAGAACACCTGAGAAAATCTGCCCCCCCCCCAAAATAAGGCAATTAGAGATCGATTGACATACTGGGACTTGTTTGCGAACCAATCAGATTAGTTCAATATGGACATTTTCCTAGCAAAAGTGCGCGAAGGTAGAAGCAATTTATTTTCTGGTTAGAACGCAACAACTAGTGTAATTGTAAATAATAGGTAAGTTGTTACTACTAGCAGCTCTTCACATTTTAATTTTTTAAATACTATATTTATTATTATTGCTTTATTTGTATGTGTTTCTCTTTCTAATTGTGTATCATATTTAAACGTACGGTCTACGATCCATGCATAAGTATATTTGTAATATGTATTACTGAACATCAGCATTTTATAACAATAAATATTCACCTACTACTACTACTACTACTACTACTACTACTACTACTATTACTACTACTGTTACTACTATTATTACTACTATTACTATTACTACCACCTCTATTACTACTACTACTATTACTAATACTATTATTACTGCTATTACTACAACTATTACTACTACTATTACTACTACTGTTACTACTATTATTACTACTATTACTATTACTACCACCTCTATTACTACTACTATTACTAATACTATTATTACTGCTATTACTACAACTATTACTACTACTATTACTACTACCACTATTACTACTATTACTACTACTACTATTACTACTACTACTATTACTACTACTACTACTATTACTACTACTACCACTACTATTGCTACTACTATTACTAATACTATTACTATTACTACTACTATTACTACTACTATTACTACTATTACTACTACAACTACTATTACTACTACTATTACTACTATTACTACTACTACTACTATTACTACTACTATTACTACTATTACTACTACAACTACTATTACTACTACTACTATTACTACTATTACTACTATTATTACTACTACTATTACTACTACTGTTACTAATACTATTACTACTACTATTTCTACTATTATTACCACTACTACTATTACTACTACTACTATTACTACTACTACTATTACTACTACTACTAATACTAATACTACTACTATTACTATTACTGCTACTATTACTACTACTATTACTAATACTAATACTACTACTATTACTATTACTACTACTATTACTACTACTATTACTACTACTATTACTACTACTACAACTACTACTACTACTATTACTACTACTATTACTATTACTACTACTATTACTACTACTATTACTATTACTACTACTATTACTACTACTACTACAACTACTACTATTACTACTACTATTACTACTACAATTACTACTGCTACCACTACTACTACAACTACTACTACTACTACTACTACTACTACTACTACTACTACTATTACTACTATTACTACTACTATTACTACTACAACTACTACTACTACTACTACTACTACAACTACTACTACTACTACTACAACTACTACTACTACTACTACTACTACTACTACTACTACTACCGCTTTCCCCTGTAGAACACCTAGCGCGGTGGAGGTTGCTGTTACAGCTCGTGCAAGCTGAAGGTTTTCTTGAGCTAATTTTATTTCATGTCCCTTTTCATAACGATAAAGCTGAGGTCCAGAAATAATTATCATGATAACAAAAATTCCTTAAGCTTATTTAAATTACTAGAAAATCATCGCTCCCATATCATAGAACTGAAACACATCTCAGTGTAATTTCATTCGTCAGATTCTTCAAGATGCTGATAAACCACTATGATGCGGATCCGTCACGTATGCACATCTTAGGACATAGCCTTGGAGCACATGTTGCAGGTTACACTGCGAGGGAAATTGGAAATGTTTCCCGGTTGACCGGTGAGTATGCAAAGCAAAATATTTATCTATGAAAGTGGTAAAACCTATACAGTGTGCCACTACTACAACTGTTAGACTGCCACATTGTTTCCTAGATAAAATGAAGTTTAGAAACAACTGCACATAATAAATGGGCAATACAATGCAAATGAATGCATTTATATTTCATAGTTTATTAGGTTTCTAACGCAATTCCCAAATACCAGTTTCATCATAAACATAATGCAAATGTACTGTATTATTTTATATATAGCGCAACCTGTAATATCCGTTATTTTAGTCAAAATAATTACAAGATCTTATACGAATATCCTTTTCAAATAGCATTTGTGCGTTATTTGTTATTCTTTCAATAGTGTTTGCTGTCATTCCTTTGCAGGCTTGGATCCAGCAGCTATACTTTTTAGTGATTTGCCAAATGAAGTCAGGCTCAACAAGAATGATGCGAACTTTGTAGTGATTGGTCATACTAACGCCAGCCCACTGATTCCATTTCGTGGCTATGGTATCGAAGAACCAATCGGTACGATGAATAATATTATGTTACTTTGAATTAGGTACATTGACTTAAAAATTTTAATTAAGGGGTTTGATCTTCAGTAATATTAATATAATACGATTATGACTTCTTGAACACCCGTTGTATTTTGTTTTTTATTTGAGTAGTGTTAAACAAAAAAAAAATTCAACGGGTGTTCAAGAAGTCATATTCGTATTATATTCAATTTTATGGTGTTTAACGCCCGTTTTTACCACTGAGGCACCACAGGCGGTGGACACTGACGACACACGAGATGAAATGATATATTGGAAAAGGATTTTTAAGGAAGGAAACGTTCCAGGCCTAAGTTTAGAGTACCTCCTCGGCATTTGCCATTTATGAGGACTGAGGAAAACCTAGAAAAAAAAAAAAAACAGTCAGGGAGGACGGTCCTGGTGGAATTCGAACCCCAGACCTTCCGTTCACGAGTCCGCACCTTAACGACCTCAGCCACCCGTGGTGGTTTGAACCTCCGTTCTTTACGCAGTATAACTTAAGAGGGTATTGTTGACTTTCATAATTAATTCTCTCCGCTGTCACTTCAACGTTGAAAAGATTTCTCTGGGACACCTTAAAATGCTATTAAATTTCTGTTTATTAGTTGAACAAAAATAAACTTACTTATTCCTTTTCCTTTCCCTTTGTGGTTCTTATTATTATAGATGTAGTGGGGAAAGTAACTAAAATGATATACCATTTTTAATCAATGGCATTTCTTCTAAATGCTTTTTTAAATGTTTACCGCCCACAAGCATTAAAAAACTTTAAATATACATTTATCAATAAGAATAAAAAATTAGCATAGTAAAAAAAGTTTTATCCACAATATAGGACAGGCATACAAATGTGTGACATAGTTTCAGTCATACGCAGACCTAGTTATATTATTTACCCCTTCCCAAAATCCTCAGGATCGTTCCGTTGTGAGATAGTGCAGAATTATAAACACTCAGTCGTGGTTGTGCTGTGTTGAAATAAAACGCAAAGTCCCTCGAAAGGAACATTTTAAACACGGAGTGTATAAAAGTGAACCACAAAGCACGTTTTTTCATTTGTGTTGATTTGTTTTATTTTCGGCCGCTCTTTAACATCTCAGGTCATCAGCGTCCCATTCAATTAGGGCGTGAAACGGCCGACAAATTTTGCTCAGAGGCCTCTTTCTTCAGGCTTGAGGTTCTTTATCGTACCGTAAATGTACACCCGGGACCCATGGCTTTACTTCCCTTCCGAAGGAAGTTATACTCAGGATTTTACGCCCCGAAAAAATCCATCCATCCTGGCCGGATTTGTGCAACATATAGTGTTAAAATGGAATTTGAAGATAGGATTTAAAACCATAACATTTTACAGGAATGAAATGCAGATATGTCTAAAATACTTTACTTTTATTTTAGTTCAAGTATCATTTCGTCTACAAAAGGGTCCTTTTTTATTTAAAATCAATGAATAGTGTTTAACGCCCGTTTTTTGCTACAGAGGCACCATAGGCGGTGGACACTGATGATACATGAGATGAAATGATATATTGAGAAAGGATTTTTTATAAGGAAGTAATCGTTCCAGACCTAAGTTTAGGATACCTCCCCGGCATTTGCCATTTATGAGCACCGAGGAAAACCTGGAAAAAACCTCAGTAAGGGAGGGCAGTCCTGGCGCGATTCGAATCCCAGACCTACCGCCTCCCTCTCAGGAGTCCACGCCTTAACGACCTCGGCCACTCGTGGCGGTCCCAGTACACCTACAATTACCTGTTATAATACTAGATTTATGAAATGTGAATGTAAATATACCTATTATACGTCTATTACGTTAGTGAATGCTTTAAAGTAATGTCGAAAGCATATCGAAGCTATCGTACTCTCCTTAATGAAACACCGCAATGTATTATCTGGCGTATTGAGATCATGGCTGCGTGGCGAATTCAACAGATGGAAACTTGTTGAGACAGTCACAGACGACAACAGCAATGTGCCGGTGACTATCTTGTTGGTACCAGACAGTGTTTATTATGCTTGGCTATGACATCAACTATGAAAAATCCTAAACATTCTTACATTTACTATATTTTTCTGTGTTTCAAGAGTAAAATGTGCTGCGACTACTATAACGATATTTTGTGATGGACTGCCATAAGCAAGTATTGCAGAAGCACAGATAACATCTCTTGATACCTTAGCAGCTGGTTAGGTAAATTTCACTATTGAGCAGTATAAGAAAAAAAAAATGCCTCTTGACCAGATGACCTTGCGCAAATGTCGGCAACAAAGTGGCTTCATCGCATGCTTATTTCTTATGAAAGAAGACGAGAAGCGAAATTTTTGCACAATTAAACTCGTGGCCCAACCATTTTATGTTGACATAGCGAAATTTGGCTGGACCTTTGCAGCCAAGAAGAGTTGCAGTGCCCATTGTTCACTGCTTACATACACAAGGGCGGTGGTTCTAGAAAAACTGATCTTCCTAACGCATATTAGCATACCAAACTCTTCTTTGAAATCAGCAAATGTTGCTGCATTTTCTTAAACTTGGTGTCAACTACGTGGAGTCGTAGAGGAAAACTCTGGGTCTTTGAACCGCCCATACATTTCTTCGGGCATCTCGGTGTTAGCTTAAGGCTCGTGCTTTTTTCCCTTGGGACAAGATTACCAATGAACCAAAATTGAACAATACAAAATCGAGGTCAAAGTTTGTACCATGTCTTAGGGGATGTGCTTGAAAATTTCCTTATTTATTACTTTACGACGAAGTGACCAAATTTATCCAGTTTAAATCTTCTTTTTCTCACACTTCTGTTGACATTTTCTAACAGTACATTACTTTTTAGGGGACGTGGATTTCTATTTTAATGGGGGAAGCATACAACCAGGTTGCATAGCAGAAGTAGACGAAAAGGATTCTGGCTTCCTGAAGGAGGGACTATTGGGAACCATTCTAAGTGAGTACACTAGCAATAAGTGTTAACTGTTAAGTAATTCTCTTTTTGTTTGTGTGAATCTAAAATTAGACACTAAGTCTTCCATTCTTTGAAGCTCTTTACTCGCTCTCATTCACATAATGGACGGAAATTTTGTATTGTCTTTGACCGCGATTAGCAGCAGACAATTTTGCTACACCGCCGTCTTCCAGCACTGCATTCAACATACGCTAGCCCGCTTGGTGTGTTGGTGGAAAACAAAAGAACGTATGGCCGATTGGTACAGAACTTGTGCATACACGTTTGCAGTTGCTACCGACCAAGCTCAAGTGCGAAAAAGGTTTCATTTAAATATTCAGTAAACAGATATTGGAACTGGAAGAAACGCGAATATACACATGTAACTTAAGAGGGGCGTTCTAAAAGTTGCCTGCCTGACCAAGAAAACACAAGTTTTAAAAAAAAATTCAACATAATCACCTTGTAAATCAACATATTTAGGCCAACGACCTTCCAACTTGTTAATTCCTCAGTAAAATAATATTTGTTCAACTGTAAAAAACAAACGTCTGTCTCAGTTCTAACCTCATCATTTGATGTGGATCTTCATCCACTCAGGCATATCTTCAGGTTTGGGAGCAAAAAGTAATCGCTGGGAGCCAAATCCGGCGATTATGCCGAATGTGGAAGCACTTGGAAGCGAAGTACATGCAATTTTGCAGCAACAATCCCAGACGTGTGTGAAGGCGCATTATCGTGATGAAACAGAGCTTTATTTTTCGCAAGATGTGGACATTTAGTCTAATTGGAATCCTTCAGTTGATCTAGTAGAAGCGCAATACTCCCCAATGATGGTTTTGCCCCTCTGGAGGTAGTCTGCGAGCCTCACAACATGAGAATCCCAGAAAACCGTAGCCATGATTTTTCCTGCACATGGAACCGTTTTTGCTTTCTTTGGTGAATTTTCACCTGATGCTACCCACTGATTGGACTGTTCCTTCGTTCCTGGCATATAGTCATGAATCCATGTTTCGTCTACATTTTATGAAACATCGGAGAAATTCAACTATCTTGCAAAATGTTATTTTGGATGCAATGTTGGTCAATTATAATAAAACGCGGCGCCCATCGAGCCTAAAGTTTATAATACATAAAACTTCGTGTAAAGTGTAGTGTACAGACCTATTGACGCTTTGCAATGTCAGCCAATTCGCGTACCTTCAATCTGCGATCATTGAGTACGCATTGTAAATTTTTGTCACAATATCTTCGGTCGTAGCAGTTTTAGGACACCTGATGCTCATCCTTTTGAATGGATGTACGACCACGCTTAAATTTAACCGTCGAAAACGAAGGGGAGGAAAGTTTAGTGTGCATCTGTTTTGGGTATTTTTATTGGGGTTTTCGTATTTCAGTTTTATTCATTTTTGTTGAAAATGTTAACATTAGTTTGTTTACATGACCGTTACAAACAAGTGGTTACACTTACGATATGAAGCGTTATAGCGTACCACCTAAAGGATGATACTTAACAACTGTCATAGTAAGTTGGTCAGCTTCACACCTGTGAGTCAAGCCGATAACTTTTAGAACACCCTCATAAAAGAAGTTATATTTTCACTACATAAAATGACACATTAGGCCACGGACGAACCAAACAGGATTTTTTTAAATCATTTTGCAAGTTTATTGTATTACTGTCTCCTTCATGTTGGCTAAGCACGGCAGGTCAATGCATTCTTTGTCTGGAAGTCAGTAGATGTGTTTTGGTGTGCTGTGTGACAAGAATGCGGCAAATTAATGGGTTCATATTCGCTTAATTTTAAACTGAAGTAAATGTTTTCCCTTTTGTTGTGTTTTCTGTATTTTGGGTCAAATAAATACCTGTAATGTTGATGATTTTTATTAAATTACCTCAATCACTTCCCTACGGAATATGAGCTGAATAGTCGACATTTCAGTTAATTCTTCGGTTATGTGTGCATTGCATTATAGAGAAAACCTTTTCTGTAAGATAACTACATAAAATTGGATAAATTGTTTGATAAATAAATTCAATTGTTTGATAAATAAATTCAATTCAAAGGAAATCTTAAGCATTTACCATGAAGTTATGCACATTCAAACTACGAAATCAATAAAATAAATGTTATCAGCCAGCGCCCGACAGGTAAACAAGAAGTAATGCGTGACAGGCATGAGGTATGAGGAGCTTTGTAGCTCATAACCTACTGTACCCTTTGCATCTTTGTGTACAGTCCAGCATCGCGTAACTTCATTCCGATTAACTCTGGTTTTAGTGCTTAGAAATTCTAAAGTCTGGTCATTATAATTAGATATCTCGCCTATTACTCCATATCTCAAATACAACTGGACGATGCTTTTCCACTATAATAGCTTTCTTTCATTTAAACTAATATGTGTCGTACTTATTGATAAGTTAATGCTTTCAATGTGCAGATGCGAATGCTTACTTGACCTGTGATCATGTTCGGGTCTTGTACTACTACGCAGAAGCTATTACAAATCAAGAAGAGTGTACATTCTGGGGTATCTCCCGTGATTTGGAGGATAAAAACTCGTAAGTAATGCACCATTAGTCTATATTAAATGCAAATTTTCTCAAGCCGTGTGTTAGGCTAAGAAGTTACAGCCGAAACCATGGATACGTGTTACCCAAATCTGATTCCTAATTATGTTCTAATATAAAACTTGTTTAAAAATCATTTCAGTATAAAATTATCCATAAACTTAGATTAATATATGACTCGTGTGAAAAAGTAAAATCAAATTTAAATTAACCCTAACAGACCTGTACATATAAGTACTCAAAGGCTTCAAAAAACCTGTTAGGAGCAAAAGCTTTTTGAAATTACCTTTGAGGTGTGCTAGATTTGGGGAAGATTCCAGGATGTGGCCGAACAGGGCACGATAGCTCAGATGGAAAAGCACTAGCTTAATAAACCAAATATCTATGCTTAGTATTTTTCCTCTTAACTTTAACATACTTACAATTTATTTAAAGCTGAATTAGTTAAACTTTTCCACTTCTTAATTACATGCCTTTGTTTTTGTTTTTTGTTTTTAATTAGAAAAATTATGCCAATAGTTCCAACCATTCGTTCAAAGATTTATAAACAATACCATTTTTACTAGGGTATTTTCGAGATGGGAAATAAATACTATTTCGTTATTCCTCCATATTTAAAACTTCAGCACAAATATTATTATGTGCTAGGAGCGCACTGGTTTATATGCCAGTAAACAGGACCATCCCTACTTTTTCGTAAAATAGATTTAACTCATGATCTCTTCAAATATTTGCTTTTTAAGTCGTTCCTTCTGAGTATAGGTTGCTCTACATAGTGCTGCTACATACAAGTAAGCCACGCTTTTTAATGTATTTCTCAAGTAAATGAATTTTGTGAAATTTAGTTCCAATATATCATCTTTCCTATATAGTTAAGTACGAGGGTAGGCCCATAAGGATCCAGCCTAACCATTGTATAGGTACGATAAAGACAAAAAATACATTTCGCGTTTTAGTATAGTTACCCTTTATTGCAATGCACTTCTCACAACTTTGAACTAACATTTCAATCTCCCCCAAAAAGTAATCAGAAGTCTTGTCTGCAAAATGGCCATAAACATTCAAATTTCCTTCCTCGAAGGTCCTTCTTGAGTTTTGAGAAGAGGAAATAGTCACAGGGAACTAAAGCGGGCTATAGAGTGGATGGTCGGTCTCCCTGAACCCACATTTCTTCACAGCTTCCTTTGAACAAGAGCTGTGTGCACAGGCGCGTTGTCGTCAAGAAGGCGCACATCACCACTCAGCTTTCCTCGCCTTTTCTCTTTGATGGAAGCACGTAGTCTGTGCAGTAGGTCAGCACAGTACTCCCTATTTACTGTGGTCTTCCTCTCCTTGAGGTCAATGAAGAGTATTCCTTCACAGTCCCAAAAGATTGTGACCGTGATCTTCTTGGTTGACTGAGTGACCTTGGCCTTTAGAGGCGGTGCTTCGCCAGGTTTACGCCACTCCATTGATTCTATTTTGGATAAGAGATCATAATAGAGGACCATAGTTTCATCTCCTGTAACAATGGTTTGCAGAACTTCTCTCTCGTTACCATGGCAAAACTGCAAAAATGCCTGACAACAGATGATTCGTTGCTGCTTTTGGACTGAGGAAAGAAGTCTAGGCACCCATTTTGCGCCAAACATATTCATATTTAAATGTTCATGAATAATTCGAAGGATTTTTGTTTTAGAAAGGCCCAACCTTGCTTTATTTCTGTAACTTTGAACCGCCGGTCTCCCATAATTTCTCCTTCTACAAGACCGAGCGATATTTTCAGGAGTGAGCACCTCCAAGGGCCGATCTCCACGCTCTTTGTCTTCAATGCTTCCTCAACCCATTCGAAAAAGTTTGGTCCATTCTTTTACGGTAGAATATGAGGGGGATACTTCCCCATATACACCGTCCAATCGCTGTTTAATATCATTTGGAGTAAGTCCTTCTTTTGTGAAGAACTTAATAACAGGTAGATACTACATTTTTGAACATGTCACAATCTTCTACACATCGCCTTTTTTCTGTAACTATATCTGAACAACTGAACACAGCGGAGTGTAATTTACAACTGCAATTGTTTACTTAACAGATAAGGTATGACATCAGATAATGTTTTGGTGTAGGCGATAATCCTTATCAGCAAGGCCGGAAACTTATGGACCTACCCTCGTATTTCATCTATATGTATTGTCAATTGCCAACTTCTTGATTATTATTTTTACGTATACGTTAATAAGCTTTCTCAATCTTAAAATGGTAGTTTTGAGAACAAAGATAATCTTTAGAATGTATTAAATCCATGTTTACAAAAAAATTCAATTGCTCTCAAATATTCCTTTTTTTCAATATATGCAAATGTCTCTTGTGTATCAATTTTGGTCCAATTTCAGTGAAAATTGTCATAGTTGTTCTGCAGAGAACTTTTGACAAATACAATTATTACATTTTGATTTATACATATAAAAATATGAAATATAGTTAGGTTTTTTTACGCTAATATTTATTTGTGTAAAACAAGTTTAATGTTTCTGTCAGTGATGCTATGACCACAAAACAAATGCTTGAAAGAACGAAAAAGAAGAAGAAATTATATTGAAAAATATTTTCTTGTTTTAAAATTAAAGTCGGTAGTAGGTTTTGAATTTTTTTTTTTTTTGAAAATGAGTTTATATATTTTATATATCTCTGAAATTTTTGGCCAAAGTCGTTAAGATACACAGGTGATAATTTAACTTTATCTGGCCGGGGAAAAAAAATTAAGTCCCTTTCCCATTCACATCGACATGAATTGCAGCCAACTCAGGCTTAATGTTAATGTTAATGCTCAGTCATGTATATATCTGTTTTATTGCTTTTCGGACAGCATATAGCTAAAAAATGCATGGGAGAAATATTAAGCTTTCATTATAATAATACTCTTAATTTCACTTAAGATACTAATTAGTGATTAAGCATAAATTATTTGCTTTTTATATACAATAGGGTGCCAAATATGTATACACACATCAAGCAAAGAAAAAACTGTGTTAGCATGATACAACTAAATTCACACAAACAGAAAATGATGAACACTAATCATCTTAGACTTTTACAGTTAAAACTGTTCTGAGTACGTTGAACTACTGATTGAGCAACGTTTGCGAAAGTGTCCTCAGCGATTGCAGCACATGCAGTTTCAGGGTCATCTTCATTCAATGCATGCAAAAGTCTTTGGATGAAAACTTCCAACTTTGCTGTTTCAATAAACGACGTACGCTGGTTTTGCTAATCCCACTCTCACGTGCACATTGCTTTGTAGATTTCTGCGGTGAGTGCTCAAAACGTTCCAATAATAGCCGAGGACGCGGGGCTTGTTGCTGTGGGAGATCTCCCAGATCTGCCCTTGTAAACATCGCATACGGTACCATGAGTGTCAAATTTGTCTCGAATGCGTGCAATTGTTACTCGCTTTGGCGGTTCTGTTCTGTACACACGTCTCCATTGCCTTTGAACTTAACATTTTCGTTTTCCAATACCACTTTAAAATTGCTTTCTGCTGTTCAAACGATAAACTTGACTCCACATTGTTGTAGCAACGCTGTCATAACGTAATGTGAGTCATATCTGTTTACGGAACACCATACAATAATCTTGGCTTCATTTGTTAGTTGTTGATTTACCTGTCGGGTAGCAACGCTATCACAATGTATGTGAGTCACATCTGTTTACAGAACATCATACTACACATTACCGTTGTTTTTCGGTCCAACTTTGAAATATATTAAATAGATATCCACTCTGAAAATGTGATTTGGCACCCTCGGTATAAGTAATATACGTTTAATTTATCCAGAGAAATTTGTGATTATAAGTGTCTGAAAATTTGCTCGCTTTAAATATTAAGTTAATATTCTACAATTCAGAAAATGCATAATCTGTAAACACTAGCATTTACCTTATATGTTCTCTTATGAAAGCATTACACATCTATAATCAGGCTAGGCATATGCCATTGCTGGCAATTCGTAGGTATTGCAGCTTACATAAACACCGAAATGTTAGACAGGTTCCTACAGTGTGTTACAGAACTGAAGATGTGAAAACAAATATCTAGCACCACATTTGTAGCTTCCTAGTTTAGAGAAAATTATAAAGGTATAATGTAATAAGTTTTACTAATAATGAACATTTAACTTATTTATCATTCTTAACGGTCCTGAAATGTTTCAAATACCTTCCATGTTCTTTCAGCTCTTGTAACCAATACTATTGACTTTTCACAGTGCAAAATCTACAAGAGGTTTTTTCTGAATAAACAGTTGATATCAACTATTTTATTTGCTGCTCAATTTTTCGCCCTTTCTCAAGAACAAATTTACTAGTTTCCTCTCTAAATTTCACTTTGATATTTAGAAATTTGCTAAATTGCAAACTTTTATCACTAAGACTTTCTTTATCACATAATTTTTTTTTTTTGAGTAGTGTTTAAGGCCGTTTTTACTACTGAGGTACCACAGGCGGTGGACACTGATGATACATGAGATGAAATGATATATTGGGAAATGATTTTTTTTTTAAGGAAGGAAGCGTTTAGAGTACCTCCCCGGCATTTGCCAGTTATGAGGACTGAGGAAAATATGGAAAAAAAACCCAGTCAGGGAGGATGGTCCTGGTGGGATTCGAACCCCCAGACCTCTCACTCATGAGTCCGGGCCTTAACGACCTCGGCCACCCGTGGAGGTATCACATAAGTGTTTCATTTGTAGGAGTACTAAATATATATGATATAACTAGTCATCTGGCTCAATTTTCATATAATGCTTCGGTTCTAGCGCACCTCCATACCCCCACTTAAATACTACATCCTCCATCTTCTGCAAATTTTACACATTGCTAGTCATTAAAATTGCATAACTCATAAGAGAAGTGTTCAACCGACCCCACGAGTAAGGAACGAGCAAGATTCGTTGCAAATAAGACAGCAGATGTCTGAATTTGATCAAGAGAAAACTGTGGCATTCCGATAAATTGGTACGCACTTTGGATGAAATACTTTCTCATAAGATTGGGGTAGGATGAACACACAGACATGAAGGACCCCAACGGCCTCATCAAACAGCCAAAAGAGAAGACGAGATAATTTCTGCACGAATATTACGGAAACACACAATGTGTTACAATTTTAATGTCGAGTCTGAATTTATTTTCTACGAAAACGGTCAACGATTCGTTTATACTAATTTTACTAGGCTATTTACTTCTGGTAAAGAAATAAATTGTTATATTGTTATTGATAATAATTATAAAATATTATTAATAATAAATTAATTTCCTGATGGAAAAATCTGTAATTCTGCGTATAACTTCAGCTGTGTTTCTTCATTCCTTCTGAGAGAAGACTCCTAATGCTATTTCGTTGTAACTTAAGTTTTGTACTAAATATTGCGCTTTTCTTTTCTTTTCGAAGACTGCAATCCTCAAATGTCCTGGAAGGACGACAGCTATTACGTGACAGTTTCTTCTAATACGTGTTCACATAGTACGGGCCATCCAGAAAGTAAGTCCCAATCGCGCCTGGAGATGGAACCACTTGTCGGATAGGAATGCGCATGCGCAGAAGTAGAGAGGAAGTATGTGGTAATAATGCAGTAAAGTTTCAGCTTTGTGACGGCCGTGGTTATCGTCGCGCTGTGCTAGGAGAAAATGGCTGCTCTGACATCGTCTCCCGCCAACTGCGAGGTTCGTGCAGTCATCCGAGGTTTGCACGCTCAAAAGCAAAGTCCAGCAGAGATCCATCGCCAATTGTGTCAAGCTTCCGGGAGACAATTTCGTGCACAAGGGAGCGAGACATCTGGGGAATTGACAAGAGAGTTCTGAAATTGTGAAGCGCCGGTTCTGCTCAATTGCTTGCCGCACACTTTCCAACACTTCTGCCGTCACCAGGGACGGTCGGCCACTATGGTCGTCGTCGTGAATATTGGTTCGTCCTTCAGTGAACTGCCTGCACCACCGTCTTACCATAATGTCGTGTCCATACACTTGACCTCGGAATAAAGTACATGTTTTGGTAAACAAAAATAATGCTTTAGGCTTACGGCTGCTGAAGAATGTAACTGCAACAAATATTCAGTCAGGGTCCTGGCGCGAATCGAAACGAGACCTCCTGCTCACTAGTTTCTCGTCTCACTATGTTCCTTTTGCGCAACCTGGCCATGCAAAATTTAAAAAATGAAGTATCTCTTATTTTGATTTAAATGATTTTTTTTTTTTTAATTCTGCAGCTTGCAAGTTAACGCACTTCTTTTCTAACTTTCAGCACAGACTCTTATCAGCGGGATGTGAAAACCTTAACTTCAGAACTATCTTCTTGCACCCTTAACAAGTGCAGCCCATGGGGCTTGAAAACCATGCAGTACCCAGCCAGAGGTTCCTTTGATGTGTATACTTCAAATACAAAACCATTTTGCAGTAAGTGCTATTCAATAATTTGCTTTATTTACAACTATGCAGCAAATAATACACTTTTTAAAAAATGATATAGTAGTTGTTAATATATTAATAACATACCGTTGAAAAAAAGGTTTATGGAGAAAATATTTTACACTTTTCTATAGTTTTAATATTTGCATAATACAGGTTCTTTAGTTTCCTCTTTTCAACCAAATTCTCGACCCCACTTGGCATGGAAAAGCAAGAAAAGTAATTATGGTCACTTTTGGTACAACCACAGTGAACCATGTCCAATCTGCTAACTATCTGTTAGTTTTCTGTTATTCAATCACTATTTCGTCAGTTGCTAATCTCCCAGCACTTCTGATTTAAGCACCTTAGTGGTTTTGTTTATTGATTTTAATTTTAGTAAATTGAAAATTTAGTAAATAGTTTATTGATTTTAATTTTAGTAAAATTTTAGTAAAATTTTATATACCTGTTTCTTCAAACTATAACTTTTTCTTCCATCTTTTACACCCAAATGAGTCAAATTTGAAGCTGGATATAAATATAGTATCTGTGATCAGTGGATGTATACCGGATGTTAATGAAGTACACACAGGTTGTAGACATATCAGGATTTTCTTTCGTTGTCATTGTAATGGCGTCGTTCATATACAAACTAAAAAGTGCGGGCAACAAGGAAACCCTGTTTAATTCCTTGAATTATATTTTTCTCTCTCTCTCTCACTTATCCGTTAGCCATTGTAAGTGATTGGAACGCATATCTCCCTAATATCCTCCACAGCTTACTTGTGTTTACAGCTACAAACTGTTTTTATAATCCAAGAATATAAATACGTTAGTAAGGTGACCTCTTTTCTTTTTAGCATCACTTGTTCTGTTACATATATGCAAAGTGTATATGAACTACCTGACCTAAAGCCATTATGCAATAATTTTGTTTAAATTTTTAGCTATTATTTTTTGCATAGACTTAGTATGAGGAATTTAATAGCTTAATCCATTTTTAGTTTCTACATTATGATCTATTGTATTTTTTAAAAAGAGAATATAGTATTACTACATATTCCATTTTTATAATATGTTACATGCTCTCCTAAAACATATTTAGTGCATCTAAAAGCTACAATGCATTTCCACTAGCACACGCTTTATGAGTTCAATATTAATTATATCAATTCCCGATTGTTTTAATTATTTAATGTTGTCTGTAATTGTCAAAATTCAATTTATTGCTGATATTGTTTATTTTATCTTATAATGAGTTAAAATATGACACTTGTAATATGCAGTTGTAAAAGACTTAAGTTTCAGATGCATTACAAAGTTTCTTTATGCGCTCAAAATCCCTAAAGGGCCTACAATTTTTTTCGGAATTAAAAAAGTTAAAACTTTTAACTTTTGCTTAAAACATGTTAACAACAAATAAATAAAGCACTGAAAATGCAATAATAATATTTAAAAGTAAAAATTAAATAAATAAATGTTCATTCAGGCAAGAGTAAGCATTAAAATATTTTTTTTAAAAAATTAAAAATATACTTACTTCTCATATAGATATTATTTTTACGAATATTTTAATCAGTATAAATGCTTTATATCTGTTCAACAGAATTTTATGGAGACAATATTTGTTATTAAACAATACAATACAATTACAATGTTTCATCGAATACTGATTCCTACTTATCTGAACAAAAACTTAAACAATTCCACTTCGTTGTGACTACGCCATGACACCCTCAACCCCTCCTGAAGGAATTATGCCCTCTGACAACTTCCTCTCCAAGCCTCGTAAAAGAAACATTAAATCTTATGCTGGAGTTCTTTATAAGCTCACTTTATCAACGCTAATCACGCAAAATGATACAGATATTCTTTGTAGAGAAATACGGGGTGACCCAATGAACTATGAACCAACTTAGTATTTAACCTATGGACAAGAGTGGAGCTCGTGTCGTCGTAGACATAACCTAAAACAGTTTGCTTAACTATTTTAATAGGGTTTACTTACCAACTTCATGATAGTAGATGTAGAAAGTAGATATCGATACTGGCCTTCGTCGTTGTCCATATATTTTTGGCACCTCTTTAAAAGCTATCCATCACTCGCTGTAGTTTACCTTTGATTATTGCGGGTTACTTCCTGGCGGATCTTTTGTTTCAGTTCTTCCGGGGTATGTGGGTTTACCTTGTATACGGTATCTTTAAATTTACACAAGGGATGTCCAAAAGGACTAGTTCTGGGGACCGAGGGATCCACATATCTTTACTAATAATTTCGTCTTTCTGAAACATTCAATTTCATCAAAATATTTTTGGCACATTCCTGTCGAAAACACGCTTCTGGCCGGTATATAAAAGTTGAGCAAATTTCTATAGTTATTTTATAAGGTTTTAACTTTAACAATGTTAGTAGCTCTTTACTCAGAGCCATAAGATATGCCTGCTTGTTGTACTCGAAAAAGGTGTGTAAGTAATTTTTGCGAGAATTCTCCATAGGATGATCGATGTCTTCTAATGTTTCTTCGGTGAGAACTCTACGCTGCATGTTATATTTCTTATACTGTGGCTTAAATTTATTATAAAGATTATGAAGTGTTGAATGGCCTGGAACTTTTACGTCCGAGAATCTTTCTTCAAATCGTATTTGAACTTAACGTTAGTTGAAACATATAAAACATAAACTCAACGTTGTGCAGTAGAAAGCTTATACTGACCCATAATTCACTTGGCGATTAAATACAAAACAAAACACATTACTAGCATTAACTCAACTGAATTCAACCACTATCAGATACAAACTGACAGCCAGAAGCTAGCGCGACCTTGTTCCAGGCAACGGCGGGAAACACGTGCGCACAAGATCAATATATAGAGAGTGTTTCGTGGTTCTTAGTTCATCGGATCGCTCCGTAGAAATCCTCCCCGGAATGGTGGTTAATGTTCACCCACTCATTTATTTATCGCACGTGGACCAGCAATAATACTGTACCAACACTGCATGGAAGTAATTGTAACGTTGCTCGGATAAGCACAAGGCAGCTCAGATATTGTTCTCTAGATATGTGTAGCAGAAATGATTTTATTTTTATGTTGTATATTCAGAGACAATAATAACGGCTGTTTTTTTAACAAGTCTCTCCTTTTACTTTCAGTACCAAGACCTGAAGTCGATACAAGTATGCAGAATCAGCTACAAGAATTCGTTTCACATAATACACAACCAACTTAAAGTGCTATTAAGATATATATACAGTGTGATTCAAAATATATAATACAGTACTCCTTCACAAAGGTAATATTTTTAATAGCACTTCCTCAGAGTTAGCATGTCTAGACCTTTGTTGTTAACTGTAATAGTTGTACCGGCTGGGTTGCCTAATTTGAACAGCGTCACTGCACCTCTTCCAATAAATATTTTCAACAGAACAAATTAAATATATACCTATAATTGTACGGTTCTTTTATTCCACAAGATGCTATAAGTTTTAACATAAAAAATAATATTTTATATATTGGAACAGTATAGGCAAAGTGTAAAGATTAAAAAAAAAAAAAAAGTTAGCCCCTGGGAATATCCAATGTAACACGTAAATTAAATAATAATGAAAGAGAAAAAACATACCCCCTAATCTAAATATCCACTATACGTTTTAACATAAAAAGTAACATTTATTATATTGGATCAGTATAAACAAATTATGAAGATTAATAAAAACAGCGTCTAGGAGGATCAAAACTAATTCCTTACCAATAGTAGCACTACGTTGTAAACCAACTGAGCTATCAGGCAGAATTGTCCACTTAGAGTAAGTCCATAAGTTTCCGTCCTCGCCAATAAGGATTATCGCTTTCACAAAATCCTTATCTGGTGTCCATACATTATCTGTTGGGTAAATAATTGCAGCTGTAACTTACACTGCGCTGTGTTCAGTTGTTCCGTTATAGTTGCACAAAGAAGATATGTGTAGAAGATGTGACATATTCAAAATAAAGTTTAGAGCTGTTATTAAGTTATTCACAAAAGGATTTACTCCAAATGAAATTAAAAAACGATTCAACGGAGTATATAGGGAAGTATCCCCCTCATATTCTACCGTAAAAGAATGAGCCCTGCTGTTTCGAAAGGGTGGAGAAAACATTGAAGACGAAGAGTGTGCAGGTCGGTCCTTGGATGTATTCACTCCTAAAAACATCGCTCTTGATGAAGGATAAATTATGGAAGACCGGCGCTCAAAGTTACAGAAATAGCAACAACATTAGGCCTTTCTAAAACAACAGTCCTTATAATTATTCATGAACATTTAAACATGAATAAGGTTAGTCCAAGATGGGTGCCTAAACTTTTTTCCTCAGTCTAAAAGCAGCGAGTCATTTGCTGTTAGGCATTTTTGGAGCCATGCGTGGCAACGAGAGAGAAGTTCTGCAAACCATTTTTATAGGAGATGAAACTATGGTCCTCTACAATGATCCCTTGTCCAAAAGAAAATCAATGGAGTGGCGTAAACCTGGCGAAGCACCGCCTCTAAAGGCCAAGGTCTCTCAGTCAACCAAGATGATCATGGCCACAATCTTTTGGGACTGTGAAGGAATATTCTTCATTGACTTCAAGGAGAGGAAGACACAGTAAATGGGGAGTACTGTGCTGGCCTACTGCACAGACTACGTGCTTCCATCAAAGAGAAAAGGCGAGGAAAGCTGAGTGGTGGTGTGCGCCTTCTTCACGACACTGTGCACACAGTTCATGTTGCAAAGGAAGCTGTGAAAAAGTGTGGCTTCACCCTAAAACCCTGATCTAGCTTCCAGTGACTATTTTTCCCTTCTAAAATTCAAGAAGGACCTTCGAGGAAGGACATTTAAGTGTGACGAAGAAGTGATGGATGCTGTTTACACCCATTTTTCAGGCAAGACTTCTGACTATTTTTTGGGGGGGAGGGATTGAAATGTTAATTTCAAAGATGTCAGGAGTGTATTAAAGGGTAACTATATATGAAAAGTGAAATATAGTTTTTGTCTTTATCGTACCTAGAAAATGGTTAGGCCAACACAAAAAAAAAACAAATAAATAAATTTTAGGGAGGCTACGAGAGCACTGGAGAAAACATAATCGTTGCTTTCTATTGAACATTTTGAAAAAAGAAAATGTCAAATGCGTTATGTGTTCATTATCGCTTGCGCTTTATTGTACATCACATTAACACTAAAATTATAATATCATATATATCACATATAAACTATTACTGTTGCACATGCTATAACAAGCAACCTTCCTTTGTCGAATCTAATGATTTTATAAACAGGAGACAATATCATGTTTCATGAAACAAATATGTCAACATATTTCTGACAAATTCTCTCTTTTTACCAGCCCCTCTATAAATGGAATATGACAATTTTTCGTGGCAATTTCACAATTCTGTAAAAGCGGCACTCTTTATGAAACAGAAACGTCTCATACTATTTACTTGTAAACCTACTGACTGTCGTCTTTCGCCTGTCGAATTTCCTGTGTTTATGGAACAGATGCATGCTGGGACAACTCTATTTACATGGATATTGACAAATGAAAGAGCTTATAAGGTGTACTCTTCCTACAGAGAATTAACATTTTGTATTAAAAACAAATCGCACTCGTATAGCCAAAGAACACAATTTAATTTCCCTTGAACAGATTAACGGAATATAATTATGAACCAAACAAAAGTTATGAGATGCGAATTCGAGTGATTCCAAGTGAAATGGACAGACAATTAATAAAATTATCCTTACATTTTATAAATGTAATATATCATTATATTACTATAATATATAACGACGAATGTATTACTAAAATATATTCTTGGGATTAATAGTTTTCTCCCAAAACTTTGTTACCGTATTTATTTTAAAATTGCCTTTTTAGATACACAAATGTCAAATTTCTTATTATCTGAACAATCTGAAAATAAAGATTTGTTAACTATATTCATTAATTTTAATTATTATAAAATAATTATTTGTGCACAATTGAAAGGTTTTTCCACAAAAGCAACGAAAAATTAAAATAAATTACAAAATGTCAAGACATATTAAGACATATACTCAGCGGTAAGCAAAACATCACGCTATTTTGTTTAATTTTACGACACTTAAGCTTGCGGTTCAAGCCATCTTTGCGACATTACAGAAACGCAACAACGTGCCTAACGCTAATCATTGGATTTAAAAAGCTTTAGTACACTCCTTGGATATTTTTTTTTCTGACTAACTTAACATTAATTTTGCTCCTATGAAGGTTTTTTTTACCACAATTCTCTCATTGTTGAGATGTTTCAATGTTTAACACTTGCTGTACATTGTATTGCCGCGTGTCAATTTAAAACATTCAAACTTGCCTAGCAATCGTTTTAGTCAGTTTTAACATGACTCTTGGAGCTGAAGATGCAGCAAGGGCTGTGGCATGTCGAAGTCTAAGTTATGTTGCTGACGTCAGTGACACTTCTTATTCCAATGATCGCAGAACTGTCCAGAGGTTCAGAGAGGATAGCATTTACCCTAGGAGGCCGGAGGAGTACTTCTGATCTTTTTTTTTTTTGATTGATTGATTGATTTATTTATGGACGCTCTTTAACATCGCAGGTCATCAGCGTCCCATTCAATTCAGGGCGTGAAACGGCCAACAAATTTTGCTCAAAGGCCTATCTTTCAGGTTTGAGGTTCTTTTTCGTGCCGTAAATGTACGACACGGGACCCACAGCTTTACTTCCCTTCCGAAGGAAGCAATACTTAGGATTTTTACGCCCGAAAAAAACCCATCGGTCCTGGCCGGGTTCGAACCCGCGATCTTGGGTGTAGGATGCAAGTATGGTAACCACTAAACCACCAGGACCTTATGGATGTGAGGGATTGAGCTATGATATGGTCAGAAAATCTGAATCTGATAGAACATGCCTAGGATATTCTTGGGAAGCATGCTAAGGGATTTCCAAAACCTACTGGTAGATCTTCGGGCTGACTTCAAGCGAAATGGGAACGGTGGCCGAGGTCGTTCAGGCGCAGACTCGTGAGTGGGAGGTCTGGATTTCGAATCCCTCCAGGACCGTCCTTTCTGACTAAGGTTTTTTCCAGATTTTCCTCAGTCCTCATAAATGCTAAATGTCGGGTTAGGCACCCTAAACTTACGCCTGGAACGTTTTCTTCCTTAAAAGTACTTTCCCAATATATAATTTCAATTCATATACATATCAGTGTTCATCGCCTGTGGTGTCTCAGTAGTAAAAAACGGGCGTTATATACCATTAAAAAAACTGATATTACAAGAGGAAATTGCGGATCTTATCCGGAGCATGCCTGACCAACTACAGCTGTAATTAGTGCTATAGGCAACACTCGTTACTGAGACCGTGTTTATCTTACACAAACAATTAGAGAACCATAGATCAATTAAAAGTGTCAATTTCCAAAATATTTGAAAAATATTCGTGTATTGTGATGTTTGACCATGCTTTAACATTTTTCTGCATTAAAGTAATAATATGGTAGAATTTGATCTTAAAAGTACCCCTTATGCATTACTTGGAGGATAAAATATTATTAAATAATTCTTAAAGAAACTCTGTTTTAATATCTACATCTTCATTTCCTTAAACACAGCTTTTTATGTGTTTAAAATAAAGTTCGCCCCCCACCCTTTTGCCGATCATTGCAGTATTTCAAATGTTTCCTTCAAAGAAAACGAGTAGTTGCCCAGAAGAATATATTTTATATCTGTCTTACACGCCAATCTGCCTAGTTCTTGTTATGTTATATATTTACCTCTTGTCCATGGAGAAGTTAGTCGAAAGGAATAAACCGCTGTTGAAATGTTATATTAAAATGGCTATGCCAGTACAGAATGTGTGCTATCAGCTAAAATATCAACCTTTTTGAAAAGTCTATAATTTGTTTAGGGAGCTTATGTGCTATAAAATGCTGAATTTTTATAAGTATGTGATGCATTTATGACATTAAAATGGGGGGAAATAAAGTTAAAGAAAAATAACTTTACATAGTAATATATATATATATATATTATATATATATATATTATATATATAATTACTGTTAGTTTGTTACATTGTTAATAGTGTTACTTTATTTTTCTTTTTCTTTTTATTTTACACACACACACACACACACACACACACACAGTAATTATAGCAGCAGAAAGGATAAAAACACTAAGTTAAAGTCACACTTGAGATCGCTATATTTCCTTCTATGGCAAGAAGACAAGTGAAAGTAATAAAAGTAAATATTGAGTATCGAAGGTAACGTAGCATGGAAACAGATGAAACTAGAAATGAGAGTGTGGGAAGAAAAAAACTAATATGTAAGATTTAAATCAGGTGGTATACGCGCTTTATGTAAAAATATAGCAGTCATTTCTCTATCTCTGAGTAAACTTTAACAGCATTGTGTAGGTAACGCATCAATAAGTGTTAGACTAAAAGCATCATCAAAATTCTTACAGTGAGATAAAGCATGTTGGGCAACCGGCAAGGGAGACTTGGTTTTAACAGAACGTCTATGATTGTTCATGCGTTGCGAAATAACAGTAGAAGTTAAACCAATATAAAATGCTTTGCAAAGCTTACAAGATAACATATATACGACGTTCTTGGAAGAACAAGTAGCAAATGAAGAAATGTTAAATTCTCTGGATAAATTAGGGCTGCGAAATGAATGGCACGGCATAATTAGCGCACATGATTTACATTTAGGGCTCTGGCAAGGATATGAGCCAGCAAAGGGACGTGGTAAATTCGGAGGAGATAGGTTTCGGCGAAATATACTTTTAAGGTTAGGGGGTGTTCTAAAAGTAAGGCGGGGTACAAATTTGGAAAAATCATTTAAAGATGGGTGCATTAACAAAGTATCGTGAAAATTTCTTACATTGTTAATGATGTTACTTTATTTTTATTTTGTATTGTTTGCACCTCTGGTGTTGCTTATAACTTGGTTTATTAGGTTAAATTTGCTTTCGCGTGTTTTGCTTTTGACTTCTTTACTATTTATCTATTATTCTTTTAATTTTATTCTTACTTTTTCTGTGTTTTCTAATACACTTTATTGTTTAATACATTTTATACTATGGCATCTATCCAAGGTAACGTTATGAAATTCTGGTTCAACAAATTAAGTACCATTCTAAGCAGTTAGCATGTTGGCTTTCTTTCTTATTGTGCTATTATTGGTGTTTGTCCTAACGGAATATTAGTTCACTTGCCATTGTTCGCTATAGCCCATAGCACTCATAGACAATTTCACTTATTTAGGCACCATATCTCCCAACAATTTCTACGGATGATCCTTAATAATTGTCAATATTTGCAGCTATTTCATTTGTCTAAATTAATTATTTTTATTAAAATATTCTGGCATGTTCTCTTAAATATATTACCACTGTTAATAGTATCTTGATGAGTGTGAATAAATTATTATATTCTCTCAATCTGAAACATCTTCTTAAACTGTCGCGGTTATATTTACAATATTTAAGAGCTGGTATTCCTATTCAGTTTACCGCGTCTTTCTTCCAAAACTTTTCCTCGCCGCTCGTAGCGTCAGCTCCTGACTTGGCTTCTGTTTTCAATTTACTTCGTCCATCTAAATTTTACTCCGGTATTTCATACCAGCAGCCCAATAGCAAATGTACCCCTTGTACTTCTCCTACTAGTAATATTGCTGTTGTTAATTTATCTTCTATTTCACTTTCTGATGCCGATACATTGCTTTTACAAAAAGGATTATCTTTTGCCCCTACTCCCCAATTTAATCGCCGTAAATTTGTTTCCGATGGCGTTAAATTTTGCCGTAATTTAAAATGGCGTTACTATTGGCATACCAAATCTTCTCAGCCTACTTCAAATGTTAGTCCTTGCCTTCTCAAGTTTCGTTCTCCCTCCAAATTTGAACCTCCTTCTTTACCTTCTAGCCATCCTTTAGAAATGTTTATTAACCGATTTTTAACTTCGATTAGCGATTCCAAATTTCTAGATAAGATTACCCCGAAAGATAACTTTACGTGAGAAATCAGCACTTAAAAGGTTATCTAATAATCCTGATGTTATTATTCTTCCAGCTGATAAAGGGTCCTCAGTAGTACTACAGGACATTTCTTCTTACAATGCTGAAGCTTACCGACAGCTTGAAGATGTCACTTATTATGAACTATTGTCTTCCGACCCTACAGTCAAGTTTAATGAAGAAATAGCTTCTTTTATTGCATCTTCTGGTACTGCTGAAGGACTTAGTTCCCAAGATATCAAAATACTTACTCCTCATGTTCCTCGTACTCCCACCATTTTCTCCCTAAAATTTATAAAAAGAACTGTTCATCCCGAAAGTAGCCAGCTTCGATTCCCCCACTGAACGTATTTCCGTTCTAGTAGATTGTTGGTTACAGTCATTTGTTACGTCTAGGCCATCCTATATCACAGATTCCTTCCATTTTTTAAATTTATTAAAGAAAGTTGACCCTTCGGCACATTCTGATAAACTTCTTGCTACTATCGATGTGACGTCACTCTATACTAACATTCCCCATCATGAAGGATTAGCTGCTGTTAGACATTTCTTGGACTCTCGAGCACCTCCTCAGATCCCATCCACAGATTTTATTTGTCATCTTGCTTATCTAGTCCTCACTCGCAATGCGTTTAGTTTTGATAATAAATATTATCTAAAAATTAAAGGTACTGCGATGGGCAGCAGAATGGTCCCGTCTTATGCCAATCTTTTTATGGCTCGCTTAGAGGAGGAATTTCTTAAGTCAGAACCTTTGGCACCATTATTATGGCTGAGATATATTGATGATATATTCGTGTTTTGGACTCATGGCTCAGAATCTCTCGATCAGTTCCTTACTAATCTTAAATCCAAAATTTCAGTTAAGTTCACTTCTTCTGTCTCCCAATGCAGCTACATTCCTAGATATTGATATTTCTTTATGTAATGGCTTACACATTTTATGTGTATTTTATTACACATTAAGCCTACCAATTTACAACAGTATCTTCCTTTTGATAGCTGTCATCTCTTGCATATCAAAAGATCTATTCCTTTTTCTCTTTCAATCCGTGGTCATCGTCTTTGTAAAAACTTTTCATCTCTTCACAAGTATATTAAAAACCTAGCTCCAAACTTCCAAGACCAAAATTATCCTTCCTCTCTTTTAAAACACCGTATAATCCCAGCGCACAAAACTTTCCAATGCCAACCTAAAACTTCTAATAAGAACTTCATTAACCTTGTTATCACTTACATGCCTGGAATTGAAAGCATCAGACCTAATTTGAAAGAATCTCACGATACTTTGTTAATGTATCCATCTTTAAAGGATTTTTCTAAATTTGTACCCCGCCTTACTTTTAGAACACCCCCTAACCTTAAAAGTATATTTCGCGTAACCTATCCTCTCCGAATTTACCACGTCCCTTTGCTGGCTCGCATCCTTGCCAACGTCCTAAATGTAAATCATGTGCGCTAATTATGCCGTGCCATTCATTCCACAGCCCTAATTTATCCAGAGAATTTAATATTTCTTCATTAGCTACTTGTTCTTCCAAGAAAGTCGTATATATGTTATCTTGTAATCTTTGCAAAGCATTTTATATTGGTTTAACTTCTACTGTTGTTTCGCTACGTATGAACAATCATAGACGTTCTGTTAAAACCAATTCTCTCTTGCCGGTTGCCCAGCATGCCTCATCTCACTGTAAGAATTTTGATGATGCTTTTAATCCAACACTTATTGATGCGTTACCTACACATGCTCTGAAAGTTTATTCAGAGATAGAAAAATGGCAGCTATGTTTTTATACAAAGCGCGTATTCCACCTGGTTTAAATCTTACATATTAGTTTTTTTCCCCCACACTCTCATTTCTATTTTCATCTGTTTCCGTGCATAACGTTACCTTCGATACTCAATATTTACTTTTATCACCGTCACTTGTCTTCTTGCCATAGAAGAGCTCGCAGTAGTTCGAAATATAGCAATTTCAAGCGTGACTTTTTCTCAGTGTTTTATCCTTATCTACTTTTATTATTACTGTTAATTTGTTACATTGTTAATAGTGTTTCTTTATTTTTATTATATATATATATATATATATATAAATTAACACAAAAGTAGATAAAGATAAAACACTGAGAAAGAGTCACACTTGAAATTGCTATATTTCGAACTACTGCGAGTTCTTCAATGGCAAGAAGCTAGGACAAGTGAAAGTGATAAAAGTAAATATTGAGTAAATATATTTAACAAGAACTTCATCAACCTTGTTACTACTTACGTGCCTGGAATTGAAAGCATCAGACCTATTTTGAAAGAATGTCACGACACTTTGTTAATGTATCCATCTTTAAATGATTTTTCTAAAATTGTACCCCGCCTTACTTTCAGAACACCCCTAACCTTAAAAGTATATTTCGCGTAACCTATCCTCTCCGAATTTACCACGTCCCTTTGCTGGCTCGCATCCTTGCCAACGTCCTAAATGTAAATCATGTGCGCTAATTATGCCGTGCCATTCATTCCACAGCCCTAATTTATCCAGAGAATTTAATATTTCTTCATTAGCTACTTGTTCTTCCAAGAAAGTCGTATATATGTTATCTTGTAATCTTTGCAAAGCATTTTATATTGGTTTAACTTCTACTGTTGTTTCGCTACGTATGAACAATCATAGACGTTCTGTTAAAACCAATTCTCTCTTGCCGGTTGCCCAGCATGCCTCATCTCACTGTAAGAATTTTGATGATGCTTTTAATCCAACACTTATTGATGCGTTACCTACACATGCTCTGAAAGTTTATTCAGAGATAGAAAAATGGCAGCTATATTTTTACATAAAGCGCGTATACCACCTGGTTTAAATCTTACATATTAGTTTTTTTCTTCCCACACTCTCATTTCTAGTTTCATCTGTTTCCATGCATGACGTTACCTTCGATACTCAATATTTACTTTTATCACCTTCACTTGTCTAGCTTCTTGCCATTGAAGAACTCGCAGTAGTTCGAAATATAGCAATTTCAAGTGTCACTCTTTCTCAGTGTTTTATCTTTATCTACTTTTATTATTAGTGTTAATTTGTTACATTGTTAATAGTTTTTCTTTATATATATATATATATATATATATATATATAAAATATATATATTTACCAATTTTATATGCTTTTTCAGGACAGTACTAATTTGTAAGGACTCTTGGTGATGATTTCTTTTCGATTTGCCTAATCAAAATGAATTTGAGATAGTGGTATAGCATTCACTAATTATTTGCTGTCAAACATGAATGAAATTTACATATATTTCCAAGAATGTCAACTTTTTGGCTGTTAGCACGTTTTGCATTCAAATATACAAATTAGAGGGCGAAACAATTCGATTTGAATACATATTCCGGATTGAATTCGAACTCAGTACCATTCCTGTTTACATTATGTTTTTCAATTCATATTGAAAACTATTATATACATATTTATACATAAGTTTTCATGTTGGTTAACCTGCCTTATTTTAATTTTTACGTTGTTTAACATATCGGATAATCTATTTAACAAGGAATTAATTATTGATACAATATGTAAATTTTGAAAAGATAAAACAGACACAAAGAGTTAATGAAATAAAACAATACGTACGTATTTTACGAGTAAATGTGAAATGACAATCGACTTTGTGTGATAAAAATGACTACGTTAGCGCACATTCAAATCGATTTGAGTCCGGCTTGTAAACGTGGTACATTTTGGTTCTTGATAAACGAAAACGTCATTATTTAAGCATGAGTAAACAATGCCATATATCATATACAACACAAGCATTCAA
Organism: Metallyticus violacea; assembly: GCA_030762175.1. NCBI lineage: Eukaryota > Metazoa > Arthropoda > Insecta > Mantodea > Metallyticidae > Metallyticus > Metallyticus violacea. The sequence goes on from CM060836.1 coordinate 97,442,889, forward strand.
AATGGCTTTAACTTGTAATAGGAATGGTTTATATTTAATGTACTCAGTGTTGATAGATAAAACACTTTTGGGCCGACTTATAGTAAATATAAATAAATAAAATGTTAAATTATATGTAAAAGCAAACGCTTTTAATTTACATAAATCTTAAAAAATTTATTGAATTATTGTACCATTAATTATTAAAAGCACAAAACCGCACTAAGTCATGGCATCGTTCATTTAGAATTTTTTAGATACTGCACTTGAATGCTACACATATTTTGGTTTCTTGTAAAAGGACAGAAAACTTACCATACCACAAATTAATAGGATTAATATCGACACATGGCAAGGCACGAGTTTCAGTGATATTTTATTTAAAATTTGTAATTTTATATAAGATACATAAATTAGATTTCTACTATATAAATAAAAACAACTCCTGTGCTATATGGCACATATACTTTCTAATTACTTTATTGCGATGTCAGTCTCTTTTTCTCGTTGTATTTCTTTTTAAATATACGGCATATTCTCGCTCCATGATGTAGTTGACCTTCTTCTCAGGTACTGCAACAGTGTATAAAATAAATTATATTATTCATGTGTTCAGTTAGACATAAATGTAGAATATCATCACCACTAGCAGTAACAATTTATTCACCAATGTGCTGTTATGGTTAACTTTTAATGCAGTTCATGTTATGAATACTTGAATTTTATATTTACTTCAAACTTGTCAAGAGAAGAACTAAAACCAGAGTGGTTGATGAGGCACATGTTTTTTAGGTTCAAAATTATATTTCCTGTTTTAGCTAACTTTACAAATGAACCGCTAGTGTACTTGTTGACAAGTAAACGAAGGTAACTGCAGAAGCAACTTGAGCGGCTAGGTCACAAATATAATACAGTCGTACCACAATGTTTTAAACACCATATGCTGTATTATATAGAGTGAGTTATGGAAGCTGTCAGTATTGTAATAAATGCTGCCAATATAATAAATGTGAATTAAAAATTAGATTATTATATGTTACAAACTGTTCACTTTATTTGAATTTTGATCAAATAGATATGCCTCCAAATATCGCAAATCAATCGAGGTCAAGGGTTCGATTTCCGTCAGGACCGGAAAGGTACCTAAATTCAGGAACGCTTCCTTCCTTAAAAAATTTCCAATTTATCATTACACGTGATGCCTCAGCAGTAAAAGCGGGCGTTAAACACTATTAAAAACAAATAGAAGCAACTTTGTTGAGATAGAGATTAAAGAAATGGCAATTAGGATGCAAATCCGCCAATAAATGCTTAACTAACTCTGCTATTCCATAGCTAAAGCCCTTTTACTTACACCATTAATGCTCCCACCTGTATTTACGTGGTTCACTAGTTCGAACAATATACTTTATAAAAATTGTAAACTGTTAGAGAAATATATATATATATATATAGGAAAATATTATATATTATATATAAGGCCTGCCTGCGGTGGAAAAAATGTTTGGAAAGTAACAGTTGATTTTTACGGATTTATGTGTGCTGGTTTCAGAAAAAAATACTTAAAAAATTTCCATCCAATTTCCAATTTCCTAATAATCAATATTTCAATTTTTATGCCTACAGAACCAGTAAATTTTACTGATATAATATTGACATCTGTTAATCTCCGTTTTCCGCACAACAATGAAAGAATTCTGACCATATATTATACATTGTTGCTTCCTTTTCAGTTCAGTCACAACTATTACTCTGTGTGAGATGGTTGCTATTCCAGTGTAGATTTCTAAATTGTGCAAGCAGTTCAGTTTTCTGTATTAGTAGTGAGTTGTTTTCTTCAGTTTATTTATATTACTTCTTTGTATATTCCGAACTCAATCAAACATCACTTTTTCAATACAAGTGTTTTGGATTTATTCATTTATTTATTAATACAAGATGACTTTAAGGGAGTGTCGTAATTTGCCTGATAATTTTTGTTAATTTTGTGAAGACTTTGTTGTAAAGAAACAAAAGAAACCTTACTGCCTTTGTACAGGAAGTGTCCTATGCATATTTTGGGATAAAACTTTTGTCTGGAAGAACTCCGACAATGATTTGAGGGTAAGTAAAAACTTTTCTGTTTTGGAAATCCACCACAAATCACAGTACTGAGTGTTATTTCTGTTCCTGTAATATAGCAGGGTATAATCTTAAAAATAAGAATGAAAATTATATTATTGTATGATTTAGTTGAACTACACACTCTTAATGCCTCACTTACTTGTCATATTGTATAGAATCAGTTTCGAGAACATTTAGTTCTCATCATCAGCCACAATTCAACTGTCGGATAATTCGTTGAGCTGTGGGAATGTATATTCTGCTCTGGTGGCAGTGTGAAAACTTGTAGGTTATGTTTTCATCCCCGGCAGTGTCGAAGTTCATTAGACTGTCTTTGTATTTGTAGATGTAGATTTTCTCCCAAGTTGCTAGTTCCGTAGGTCCTTGTTCTGATTTTAATAATTTTGCTTTATTTATTATGTCGTGATTTTGAGTCCAAAAATGATATGCTACTGCTGATTTCTCTATTTGCTTGTACTTTATGTTCCTGAAATGTTCCTTTAATCGTGTGTCTGTTTCTCTTTGTTTTTCCATAGTTAACAAAAAACTCACTGATGATGCCTGAAAACTTTTGAATATACAAAATAGAAACATGTCGTTTACATACGAAACAGAAACAGATAACATGTTGCTATTCTTAGATATTAAAATAATGAAACGTAAAGAAAACCAGTAATTTGGAATATACAGAAAGAATACACACATAGACAATCACATCAAAGATGACAATTTTAAACCCACAATGCACAAACATGCAGTTATCAATAGTTTAACACACCGGCTAGTTAACCTACAAAGTAGCAAAGAAGACTATTTTAATGAATACAAACAAATAGAAGAAACAGCGGTTAAAATGGTTTTAAAAAAAGAACTAGTACACAAACAGGTGCAGAAATTCAAGAGACCAAAAACGTATCAAAGAAACCACAACACTTTCAGCAAGAAAAGATAAGCCTATTTTTAAAAAATTCACATATCATCCATGGGGCTCAAATTTTTTTCAGAATATTGAAGATTTTAATATCAGGTGGCACTGGTTAAAAACTGACTGATAGACAATGTTAATCACAGTATTCCACAAGATAAAAAAGCAGGAATTTACAAAATAAATTGTGCAGAATGTGAAAAAATCTACATTGGAAAAACAAAGAGAAATATAGTCACACGGTTGAAGGAACATTTCAGGAACATAAAGTACAAGCAAATAGAGAAATCAGCAGTAGCATATCATTTTTGGACACAAAATTACGACATAATGAATAAAGTAAATGATTAAAATCAGAACAAGGACCTACGGAACTAGCAACCTGGGAGAAAATCTACATCTACAAATACAAAGACAGTCTAATGAACTTCGACATTGCCGGAGATGAAAACATAAACGACAAGTTTATCACACTGCCACCAGAGCAGAATATACATTCCCACAGCTGAACGAATTACCCGACGGTTGAATTTTAGCTGATGATGAGAACGAAATGTTCTCGAAACCGATTCTATATACGAGTATGACAAGTAAGTGAAGCTTTAAGAAGTTGTAGTTCAACTAAATCATACAATAATATAAATTATATGATTGGCTTCACTGAGCAAGTTTAAATTTACATTTTAAATTAAGAAAGAAACTATTTATTCTAATGTTCACGCCACGTACCTCGTTAACTTGTACCTGTACCTTTACCCCCGGATAAACTAGAAGACACACCTGATCACTCTGAAAATGGATCTGGAAAATTTGGTGAATTCTTCATAGATACATGCAGTAGAGAGGCCCCCCCCCCCAACTTTATTCGCAGCCTGAACTGAATGATTTGGTCAGAAACTTTGGTCTCCCTAAAGATTGAGCAGAACTGTTAGGTTAGATTCTAGCTTAAAGTAAATAATTTATTCTGGTACATCTTTCTCGTGGTTCTTCGTACCTTACTTTTTACAGGAAAATGATCTAGTTTACAGTAGTGATGTTATTAACTCTTTAAGGAGTTTAATATTCAGTATAATGTCAATGATTGGAGGTTTTATATTGCTTCATCTAGAAGGATCCTCAAAGCAATACTTCTTCATATTGGCAGCACCATCGCCTCAGTGATGTTAAGACATTGTGTGCATATGGAAGAATTCTACGAAATTTTAGCATTAACCTCTCCAAACTGAAACACAATGATCATGGTTGAACGACATGTAAATAATTACCATTCTTCTTGGACAACAGAGAGACTACACTGAATTCCCCTGTTTCATGTGTTTCACAACTGTAGGATTCGGTACTGCATCAAAAGTGAATGACCGCCTAGGATAAGTTTAGAACTTGGAAGCAATTCACCACTTCAGGTAATGCTTGGACTAATGAAACAGCTTATAAAAGCCTTGTGACATGAAGGAATACCTGCACAGTAAATTTCAGGGACTCTCAGAAGCAAAAGTTAAAGAAAGTCTAGATATTCGTAAACTCTTTAGAGTTGAAATATTCGAAACAAAAATTGAAACTGTTCAATAAGAAACTAGAGGAGCCTTCAAAGAAGTTACACAGATATTTCCTGGAAACTGCAAGCACCAGAATTTTAAGTGTATAGTAAACAGCAAGTAAATGAATTTCAGGAATCTGCGCTGTTCAACGAGTCTGATGATACATTTACCAAATTCCCGTTTGCATTATTTTCCCTAAAATCTTGGTGCCCTAAACGAAGAACAAGTAGAGAGATTCAATTAACATGTCAAAGAAATGGAACGTCAATGTGATTGCGGACTAAGAGCTTCGAGGGAAAACGAAAAAGTCATTATCAGGATCTAAACATTGGGAGTGATTTTTTGGTTAAAAATGCATATGGTGATATTTTTAATTTTCTTTTCAAAGGACATGTTTTCATCATGATGTGAGTTGATCTACTGTTTTTCAATTAATTTTTCCAAAAAAAAACTTACATTATAATGGAGAAAAATATTTCAATTCTGCACATAAAATTATACAACACAAACAATTTTCAGTTACCTCAATTTTGCAGAGGTTTGTAATCTTATTGTCGGTTTTTAAAACTCTGATCACACAAAAAGCTTACTCCCATGAACAAATCCCTCCATATCGATTGCACAGAGTACAGATATGTTAGTTATGGAGTTTGTACCGATCGAAGGCGATAACACTTGTTAACTCGCTCCCGGAAGTCACGCATTCAAATCCCAAGGGGAACGGTCATCCAAACATTTTTTATGCTTTCCCCGGTCGCTTCCACTCCACTGGTTTGTAAGAGTATCAAAAGTGCCAGGCAAGATGGGGCGGTGCGGTGTGACGGGGGCTTGCACATTAAAAGGTTTCTGTTCCGGCATCTGATGTGGAAGAACGACTCAACTTAGCGACTTGAATTCCTTGGAGAGAAGGGGGGGGTCCCCTTGGCCGGAGTCGGGGTTCTTCGTGTGAAAACTACAGAGTGCGTCAGTGACTCGGGCGATTTTGCAACAGAGCTTATTTGGATTTGGCGTGAGTGAGGGGATGCGGCTGTCGCCAAATTGTAAAGCATTTCATTGCTTTTAGTTGTAATGGAGGTATGGACCGGAGCGCAAAGTGCCTTTTTTTTCAGTAGTGTTAACGCCGTTTTTAGTGCTGCGGCACTACAGGCGGTGGACACTGATGATACATGAAATGAAATATGTTGGGAAAGGATATTTTTTTAAGGAAGGAAACGTTCCAGGCCTAAGTTTAGAGTACCTCCCCGGCATTTGCCAGTTATGAGGACTGAGGAAAACCTGGAAAAAAAAAAAAAAAAACAATCAGAGAAGACGGTCCTGACGGTATTCGAGCCACAGCCCTACCGTTCACGAATTCGCGCCTTAACGACCTCGGCTACCCGTGGCGGTACAACGGGTGGCCGAGGGTGCTTATGCTGTAATGACATTTTAGAAGAACAGCAACAGTTACGTGAATTTTGGAGAATTCGGTATTCATTGCAATCATGGTGTTCCATCAAGACCTGAGGCTACTAGTTCTACACAAAAGAAGGAAGGTGGTAGTGTTATAACAGTATACATACGCCGAGAACATAGCGGCAGTGAGAGAGGCCATTGAACGGAGTCCACGTCGTTATTCTTTGTCACTCGGGCTTTCGGAGAGTAGCGAGCGACGGATTTTACACAAATGTCTTTATTTCCACCCCTATAAGATTTAAATTGTGTTATATTCAGATAATGGAATATCAGATGGCCAGCCAGGTCCTCCGATTTTTCATCCTGTGACTTCATTCTCTGAAGATGGTTGAAATCTACATTTTTAGTACTCCAGCATCAGCACAATTCAGCGGTTGAAAGCCGAATTCGGGAAGAAATTGAAAGAATTCCTGTGGGGATACTGTAACGAGTATGCTGTTAACAGAAGACTTTCCGAGTGCATACAGAAAAATGGTAGCCATTTGAAGACGTTATTTTTGGACAATAGAACGTTTCATTAAGTTTTATTGATTGTAAACTAAATGTTTATATGTATACTTAGAGTTCCTTTGTGATAAGGGTAAATACATCTATTCAAACACCTATAAGAACGTTTTTAAAATCACCCAATTCACTGCCGCAATCTGTATTTTACGTTCGTCTCACCACTTCTGGGTTCTAGCCTCCCGGTGACTACCTCAGCTCATCCGGATGTGCCCCCATTGAAGGCCGAAGAAACTCCGTTTTAACAGTCTAAACCAGTGCTGTCGCCATCAGTTAAGTAAGCTAAAATGAGTGAATGTCAACAGATAACAGTAATTTTTCATAAACAGTTTACAGGTGTTACAATGCTGCCGGAAAAATAGTAAATTTACATTTATTTTTAGCAGAATTTGGAAAAGAGCATCACTGCCAAGGAAGAGCATATATTTTGAAGGTTGTTTTAATCTGTGCTGCAGTAATTTACAAAGAGCACTGAAACATTTGATTACGATTATTCTAGCTTTTGTAAAATAAGTATATACATTACAAAAATACGTAATAAAATTAGAGAAGAAAATGAAATTATAAAGATGTATCGATAAACATTTTGTGATATAGAATGCAAATTCAGCACACAGTTTGAAGCAGTTAATTTGATTTTTCAATTTATTAGAATTGATTAGTGATTTTGATAGTTTAATTATGGATAAATATACTTTTCCTTTCATTGACGTGTAATTAAACGTTATTTTACTCTATCCATCTACAAACTTACACCTTTACCTCTCTGCATGCATGTTTGCATGCACCTGAGAGGAACCTGAGTTCTTGAATTCGTTACATACAAAGCTGTTCAACAAAGAATGACTATAATATTTTTACAGGCATAATTTCTCGCTGAAAATTTTAATTTTTACAACATTTTACTAGCTTAATGTGTAATTTAGTCGTGATGCTAGTTTCACTATTGTTACTTCCGGTTTCCATCTTGAGCGGTGTGTAACTTGACACATGTTCAGTTCCGCTAATAGCTCAATGGAACGAACAATAAGCTGCTCTAAAATTTTGCTTTCGTTATCACAAATCATCAGCTAAGTTCTTTGAAATATTAAATGAGATCTATGAAGAAGCACAACTCAAAGATGATTTAAAATATTTAAAGAGAGAAGCTAATCAATTTCAAAGGAAGGTGGACCTGGACTCCGGTTGAAGTCTAACGGAAGAAAACATTAACACAGCTGCTGTTATTGTGAGAGATGTTCACTGGATGCCTTCCATACGTCCCTAACTGAAAAGTTGCATATGAGATGTGTTTGTGCACGGTGTGTTCCAAGACTGAAGTACATTCCCGTACAGGTTTGCGGGCAGTTGAGGATGAAGATACAGCAAGATGTGGCGTTTCTTTCAAGGGTAACCACTGCTGATGTAACTTAGCTACAGAAAACTACTATATGGTCCACCAATACCAAAAGAGGAAAATATGGTTACTTTTGATAAGAATATTGTGATTTTTTTCCCATTTCATGATGATCAAACGTTCAGAAATTGGTCCTTAGGTGATTATGGTCTTAGAATGGATTTTTTGGTCATTGGTGTAACGAATAACTACATTTTGAAAGTATTGCACTATGATGATGCTTCGCCGGAAATGTCATACTTATAACCAGCAGAAATAGTCAATGAAAATCACCACTTTGACATCGTTAGTAATCACCAGTACGGAACGCTGCATGGTCACTTGATAGGACCATATCTACTACCTAATCGTTTAAATAGCCATATCTATTTCAACGTTCTACGTCCCATTTAAATATGTGCTAGAGAACATATCATAATGTGGTAGCAGCCTGATGGTGCACCCGCGCATTTCTTCTATCTTTCCCAGATCTTCTTAATAATAATAGTTTATCGGCAGGGTGGAAGCTTTCTTTTGTTCACTGGTCTGCCTTTTCGTCTGATTTAACCCCAATCGATTGTTTCGCAAAGAACTCGTTTGCGATGCGCCAATCGGAACAAGGCCTGATTCTTCGAAAGGGTGCAACAGTTGATGGTGCAGCTTTAAGGCTGATGGAATACATTTTCAATAATTTCTGTAATTAATATAAGAAGTTGAACAATAAATTAAAATATTTTTATATAACCCAAGTTTTGGATTATTATTGCTCAGAGCAGTCAATATCCCACGTTTCCCGATGAGTTCCTATATGAAAATTGTTTGAAAGCCTCTGTCTTTCCTGAAAGTCTGCAACAAGTCAGAGATGGCGCCCGTTGCCTTCCATCCCCTGATAACCTTCCAATTCCTTATACAGGCTAACTCATCATTAACAAACATATAAACACATTAGACTTGGCCTTAAGCATATTATATTTTCAGGAGTGAAAAGAATAACATTTCTTAAACGCTTCGGAGTCATGTTTTAACCTATTTGATACGTATAGCCGTTCCAAAGTACAAAGTAAGTAAAGCCTGCATTATTAAACGAAACAGTGGTTACCTTTAGCTAAAACATTTCATACTTACTGCAAAAAGGAGGTGAGGTGTAAGTAGCGACTTCGAAGGAACCTCTAGCAGGAAAGTCTGCGGCCCGCAGCCCAAGAGGAACACAAGTTTTAATGGAACAGTCAGATGGATAGATAAAAGCTCTCGAGAGCCATCCAAAACTCAGGATGCTGTAAATGTGAAAAAAAAAAAAGATTAATTATTTGAAAATAAACTAATATTAATTATAGGAGGACAAGATTAGAAGTGTTTTTATTATTATTTATTTATTTAAGAATGTTCTTTAGCATCTCAGGTCATCAACGTCCCATCCAAATTCAGGGCATGAAACAGCCGATAAATTTTGCTCAGATGTCTCTTCTTACAGGCTTGAGGTTCTTTATCGTGCCGTAAATGTACGACACGGGACCCACGGCTTTACTTCCCTTCCGAAGAAAGCAATACTAAGGATTTTTACGTCCGAAAAAAATCCATTGCTCCTGGCCGGGTTTGAACCCGCGATCTTGGGTCAAACCGACTTGAAAGTCAAGACAAAGTATTTAAACGCGAAAGAGATTAAAGTAACACAGAAGGACAATACTAACTTACAACCTATCGAAGATGAAAGGTTACAAAACTAAATTAGGAATTTATAAACTGATAAAGAAAGAATTTATAATCAAGACATAAAAGTAGCAAGCGTACCTTATTTTTATACAATTCTATAAGTAAATATTACAACTTTTTGTGCATGGTTCGTCAATCAAACCAAATAACGACATTAGAGAGGAAACAACTAACGTTATTTTCAAGTATGCTAGTTATTGTGTTCTAAGCAGAAAATAATTTGTTTCTAGTTTCGCGCACTTTGGCTAAAAAGCCAATTAGCATGTCAATTGACCTCTAATTGCCTTAAAAAAATTGAAAAATTACCTTAAGAATTGCCTTAACGCGCTTAACATCATTCGCATTTAAACTTTTAACCTTTCTGCGTATCTGATTTTATAGGATTCTCCAAATGACTTCTTCTTCTTCTTCTTCTTCTTCTTCTTCTTCTTCTTCTTCTTCTTCTTCTTCTTCTTCTTCTCCTCCTCCTCCTCCTCCTCCTTCTCCTTCTTCTTCTTCTCCCACTCTGATTTAAAGACACCAATTTTTTGTGTATTTAGAACCTCCCTTTCCCCCGTTTACTTTGTCTCGATACCTCCTCTACTCCTATGTATATTAGCTGTTTTCTTTCGAGAGTCAAGATCAGACTAATTCTGTTTTATTTTTGGGATTCGAAATTTGCTATCCATTGAGTGTACGTATATGCTTCTCTAAAATATCCCTCATATGGACTTATTCGCCTTTATTTGCGTGTTAAGTGGGCGTGAGCATTAAATTCATTTTACTCCATTATTTTCGTTATTTCTTCTTCGTTTTAATTACTTCATTACGTTCTACTGATGAACAAGGTTTAAAAACAGCTGGACATGGCTTTTATATATCCTATTCTTCGCCGTTACTTTAAAGGTGGATAGAGTAAAATTTTTTAAAAATAATCGTTTTTTGTTCAGCTCAATAAACAGCATATACTTTCAATATTGTGATTCCACATTTTCATACTGGAATTGATTATTTTAATCGTGTTTTTAAAAATGTTTCACGCCTCTATTCTTTTATAATTTTATATATTTAAAAAAATATATTAAGGTGAATTTCTTGAAAACCAATGAACACTGGACATACATACTGAAATTTTGTACATAATGCAGATATTTAAACAGTAAACTGGGCGGAACAGGATTTTGACATTCAATAAATAGCTAAAGGAAAACAATTTTTTAAATTTTATAACTTACATGTTAGATATCCATATACCTTGATCCTACAACTACAATAAGACAGTTGTTGAAAATTCATTTCACGGGGTTATGCAGAATGATAATTTCTATAGAACTTAAAAAGTTCATTGATTTATTTAAATTGTTTCTGAGAAAATGCACTTCAAAAATAAACAAAAAAAGTCAATTGAGGAAAAATTAAGTTAAAGATTTTCCTTAATTTCCGTTGGTGCTGGGGTTATTAATGCTGGACATAAAACTTCAACAGGAAGCCGTTTATTCAAGAGGAATAAAATGGAGGAGGAGGTAGAAGAAGGTGCGGGTATGACTAATATTAATTATCAGAAACTTATGTTTTTTTCATCTTTGAGCTGCATTTTCTCAGAAACTATTTAAAAAAAAGCAATGAAATTAAGCAGTTTTGTAAAAATAATTGTGTGGAAAAGATTTTAAATAACTTGTTTTACTTTAGCTTTAGGGCCTAAATGCATGAATATTTTATGACCATATTAAAAATAAAATTTTAAAAAGAGTATTCTACTTTAAGCAGTTTATTGAATATTACAATTTTGTTCCTTCAGTTTTAATGTTCAAAAATTTATACAAACATTTCAGTAAAATCAGTTCAATGGTTTTCTAGAAAATGTACCTTAATCATTTTTAAATGTACAAAATTATAATTAATCATGACTGCAGTTCTGTGCAATAATAAATTATAAAAAATACATTAATAAACAACATTTATAACCACCATTAAAAGTTTCAGCTTTCAATGTTTAAAAATACAGAAGTTATAAAAAAGTTAACTACCGTACTACATTTTTACCAAAGTCTATTCTTAAACATTTGTTTAACTATTTATTTTTCTTAAAATCACTAATTGCTCTCCTGTGAAACAAGACGCTTTTAAAAGACAGAAAATTTGTGGAAAGTAAGCTTGAATGCTTTGTACGTGATTGGACAGAAATCTAGTTAGTGAATATAGCAATACGTTTACTTTATTGTTAAAAGTGTATACTGAACTTATAAAATAAAGAAGTAAACAAAACAACCATTATCACTTTAAAAAGAATGAAAGAAAAACGAGAGAATTTATTGCTGTATGAAAAACATACCTTATGGCTGATTTGATGATTGTAGACTTTCGTCCCCAAAACGTACAGTTTGGAAATGCCAGAGCTTCTATATAATAGTCGATGGCTCGATTGTGTGGACATATCACAGATTCATAAATATCTGAAAAAAATTGTTTATAAGCTGATAAGCAATCATATTTATGCACGAGCATTCACTTTTTTCTGTAAGTGTTAGCATTATTTCAGTTCTAAATACACAAGATTGATAGTTAATGTTTTGGCTATATTAGGCATGACTTTCCATGTCCTTATTTTAGTTTCTTTTACATTTATTTCTTCACTTATGTATAATCAAAACGAGTTCCTGATTAGAACAATATTTAATAAGTAATATAACAGCCACATTGCCATTACTTTTGTTCTGTTTATATGGTAAATTTAATCCCAAAACTTATTTGTTAACCCAAACCTTGCAAATATTTTAGCCCTACAAGGCATCGCCGAAAGTTCCTTCTTTTCCTTACGGAGAGGTGGAAAAAACGTCTTCCTAAATAACTCGAGGGAAATTTCAGATATTTGGAAATGTGGAACAGGGCTTTTTTTTAAAAGTATGTCGCTTTATTCTTGGTGAACACGTTTATCCGGACATACACATATGCACTGAAAGGACCAACTAAGAATATTGTTTATCCGAAAGCGTTAGATTTAGTTCGGTTTGGCTAATTTGCATTTTTATGTGAGCGTACGAAAGATCATTGAATTTTCATTACATCTGTCATGGTTTTATAGCTCGTTTCACGACAGCTAGCCGGTCGGCAATCAGAGCGGTTAAGATGGTTTAACAAGTTTTTCATCACCATATAACTCTGTTATTGTTCTTGTAAACCACAGATCCCCTATTTCAAATCGCTAAGACCCCTGTACATATTTCGGTGTAGTTAATTAACACCCGGTATAAAGTGGCTAGGTTCATGGGATATAATTTTTCTTTATTAAAAAATATGACTTTCGTTATCTTACAACACAATCTACTTCCATAGTTCACTAAATTTAAGCTTTAAAACACGAGTTCTAATTTATAATTACAATTAGGTTGAATGTAAGTGAATTTACCAGTATTTTATTATATATTAAGCGATTTAAATTTAAATCATAGTTAATTCATTTTATTAATTGTCTCAAAGACCTACGGTGGTTGAAATAGGATGCTAAATACACACAAAAAAAATAATTTTACTAAGTGCAAGTATGTATATTCTCAAATAGCACTAGTTTTTATATTTTATGAATATATTAGATACATTTTTTTGATCACGAAAGTCGTGTGAAAGGTGGCCGGCATGCTGATCATATGTCTCCCGCAATGTTGCTCTGTATCAATGAAATGAAATACGGATGTAGAAGTAACAGAAGTCGACGCTGGAGGCTGACTAAGGCTGTAGCGAAAAATGAGAAGAAGATGCGCTTTTAATAAAATATAACAATTTAGAAATTCCCTATTCACTTCAAGGCTTCTGAATCCAAAAATCTGAAATTACATAAAATAGGTTTTGTCCCATTAAGGTCAAAGGCGCCCTATAAGAGGAGAGCTCGTTTGAATCTCACGCGATGAGCTAATTCACGTAAGAGTAGTGTTTACTGCTAGGTTAACAAATATTCAATTAGTTTACACACTTTGCGAAATTTTAATTCAATGCCTATATCAATCTCTTTATCATCGTTTATTGTTCGGTCATGTGGTTTTCCACTCCTACTGCATGTTTCTTGCCCATCTGCATCTTGGTGTTGCTTGATGCCTCCTGCCAACATACTGATCCCAAATAATGGCTCTTTGTGTCCACCTGTCGTCTCGTAGCCTGGCCTTCTTACTTCCATTTTGTCCCCGTGCCTGGCAGGGCGGCATCCATTCCCTGAGTCGTTTGAATATTTGAAGGGGTGTTTTTATTAGTGTTTAGCGTCCGTTTTTACTACTGAGGCACCACAGGCGGTAGTCACTGATAACATATGAGATGAAATGATATATTGGGAAAGGATTTTTTTTAAAGGAAGGAAACGTTCCAGGTCTAAGTTTTAGGGTACCTCCCGGCATTTGCCGTATATGAGGACTGAGGAAAATCTAGAAAAAACCTCAGTCAGAGAGGACGGTCCTGGGGGGATTCGAGGCGATAATTTGTCTTGTAGTATATTAAATATTGCAATGGCTTCTATTCTATAGCAAATTAACTATCTTTTCTTTGTATTGTAGTCCCTTCCATTGACGTTTATGGATAAGACACTATTTGTATTTTGGTTTTGTTCAGCGTAAGGCCTACAGCTATGCTCATATCACATAGTTTTGAAGCATAGTGGGAGTTCTCTAGGAAACTTGGTAAATAGTATCTCATCGTCTGATAAACCTCAGTGATTTAGGTCTATTTTCATGTAGACACACAAAAAATTAAATTACGTGCAATTAAATACTGAGAATTGATGCATTAGAATGCATTCAATAGAATGCTATTTTTTTATTTATTATTTAAAATTGTGCTAGAATTATTCAATATAAAAAGGGTTTGCTCCAAAAATTTAAATTTTTGAAATGTATAGAAAATTATGCATTGAGCAACATAGGAAAGTGGAATTTTCCCAGAATAAAAAAAAAGGAAGAAAGAAAGAAAGAAAGAAAGAAAGAAAGAAGGAAGAAAGAGAGAGAGAGAGAGAGAGAGAGAGAGAGAAAGAAAGAAAGAAAGAAAGAAAGAAAGAAAGAAAGAAAGAAAGAAAGAAAGAAAGAAAGAAAGAAAGAAAGAAAGAAAGAAAGAAAGAAACGCTTTTACTTTTTATGGTCTATTAGTCAACACAAACATAAAATAAGAAAAATAACCCAAGCAAAGGCATTCACAAGGTCATCATTTCGTCATACCCTACATAAGCGAGTGCGCAATATTCTCACATTTGTGCGAAAGACCTTAAGACTGGCATTTAAAAGAAGCGTTTTAAAGTACATCTCTGCACGGTGACCGTTATTATGCATCACTATGAATATATTTATATATAATCTTATTACAAGGGCTGCTCTATAGAGAATGGCATAACTGTTTCCTTTACTCGTCCTCATAATGTTGATGATGTTTCTTAAAGTAGCCCCTGATGGATGCAGTGTACCTGTCTCAGCATTTCTATTAGCCATCATAGACAGCCCTTTAGAATCTCCTCCGCAGCCTTCATCACTGCTTCTGGTGTCTCCAATGAAGGTTTTTCTTCAATTTGAGGAAAAGTCGCAGGGCTAAACCTGAACTATAGGGAACACACTTAACATTTATTTTCGTGAGATATCCAGCAACAATATCTGCAAAGTGTGGGCGTACATTGACAGGGTGCAGCATCCAGCTTGTCACAAACGGAAACGTGGCCTTTTGCGTGTGATGTGACCTTTCAAAGTTTTCAGGACATCTCTATAGTATTGCCAAGTGAATTTTGCTGTTTGCTCCCAGCATCGAAATGATGTAGCCAAGTTTGATCAGGAGTGTTTACCATTGAAATAAACTCTGCATCTTGTTGTGCAGCACCTTCAGCTTTG
Source organism: Metallyticus violacea (assembly GCA_030762175.1). NCBI lineage: Eukaryota > Metazoa > Arthropoda > Insecta > Mantodea > Metallyticidae > Metallyticus > Metallyticus violacea. The sequence goes on from CM060836.1 coordinate 97,458,303, forward strand.
TGCAAACCTGCACGGAAACATCTGCCTTTTGTGCAACTTTATATTTACCAAACTGTGGGTGGCACCCAGACCTTTAACAGGAATGAATGTCTGACAGCAGAGCCCATCATGTCCCTTGCTCCTTGCCCTCTGTTACAATCAGCAAAGGAAGGCGGCAAGTACTTTACACCTCAGTGCTGCTACATTTTCCTATCCACATAAAGGCTAATACCTCACTCCTCCTTCACTTGAGTTTATCTGCGCCATACTCCAAGCCTAAATAAACCACGACAGTCCCGGTTTACCATTTTAATGGCCTCTATTTTTATGTACACTCCCTTCCCTACCCAGATTTTAACCCTGTTTGCACACCCACGAGACCTTCTCCCCACATTACGGGATTGTATGCCGCCTATCCATATCCTTCAGGCGGTTGCTGACCTTCCTCCATACACTATTCCTGTTTCCTTGACCCACTGTCCAAATATTGCCCATTTTAGCTGAATATATTGTTCTATGTTATACAGGATGTTGCATGAAAAGCAGTACAAACTTAAAGAGCGCACAGCATTCGACACTAGATCAAAAATAAAAAATTAATACAAAATAAAATCGGTGAGCAAATTAACCATTTGAGAGATAATTGCAAATTATGGCTGTTCTATTCTACTGATTTAAACAACCAAGGCGTTACATGTAACAATATTTATTTTATACACGTTTCTTTATTTGAAGTGCATTGATAATAGTGTGCTCTGATTCTTCAACAGTGTATTAACGGGATTGCTGTACATTACGATTTTCAAATGACTCAAAATCCAAAGGATTTACGTTAGGTTATCTTGGAGGCTAAAGTACATACCCACTTCGACCTAATCCATCGTTGACCATATGTTCGATTTTTTTTCTCCAAGTAAAATGTGCTGGTGTTCCATCATGCATAAATCACATACTGAAACGTTGTTGAAGGGGACCATTCTCAAGGAATGCACTTCCAATTACCTCGCAAATTATTCATTTGCTGGCCGATGTGTACTGAGATTGTTTTGTATACTTTTCACTCTTTCCGTTGTATCACCACTTATGAAATACTCTCCATATTCGAGGGTGGGTCCATAAGTTTATGGCCTAACCATATTCAAGGTATGACAAAGACGTAAACTATATTTCACTTTTCAATATAATTACCCTTTAATGCAACACACTTCTCACATATTTGCATTAACATTTCAATCTCTCCATTCCCAAAAAATAATCAGAAGTATTGTCTGCAAAATGGGCATAAACAGCATCCACCACTTCTTCGTCACACTTCAAGTTCCTTCCTCGAAAGTCCTTCTTGAGTTTTGAGAAGAGGAGATGGTCACTGGGAGCTGGATCTGGACTGTAGGGTGGATCGTCGATCTCCTTGAAGCCACATTTCTTCACAGTTTCCTTTGTAACATGAGATGTGTGCATAGGCGCGTTGTCGTGAAGAAGGCACACACCACCACTCAGCTTTCCTCGCCTTTTCTCTTTGATGGAAGCACGCAGTCTGTGCAATAGGCCAGCATAGTACTCCCCATTTATTGTGGTGTTCCTCTCTTTGAAGTCAATGAAGATTGTTCCTTTACAGTGCCAAAACTTGTGGCCATTATCTTCTTGATTGACTGAGTGACGATGGCCATTAGAAGCGGTGCTTCGCCAGGTTTACGCCTGCCACTTCATTTGTTCTCTTTTAAACAAGGGATCATAGTAGAGGATCACAGTTTCATCTTCTGTAACAATGGTTTGCAGAACTTCTGTCACGTTGCCACGGCAGAGCTCCAAACACGCCTGACAACAGATGACTCGTTGCTGCTTTTGGACTGAGGAAAAAGTGTAGGCACCCATCTTGCATTAACCTTATTCATGTTTAAATGTTGTAATTCCACAAGAGCGATATTTTCAGAAGTGAGCACCTCCATGGGCCGACCTGCACGCTCTTCGTCTTCAATGCTTTCTCGACCTATTCGAAAAAGTCTGGCCAATTCTTTTACGGTAGAATATGAGGGGGATGCTTCCCCATATACACCGTCCAATCGCTGTTTATTTGCATTTGGAGTAAGTGCTTCTTTTATGAAGAACTTAATAACAGCTCGAAACTCCAATTTGAATGCGTCAAATTTTCTACACGTAGCCTTCTTTATGCAACCATATATTCAGCTGTTATAGTTATAACAGCTGAACACAGCGGAGCGGAAGTTACAACTGCAATTATTTACTAAACAGATAAGGTATGACACCAGCTAAGACTTTTGTGAAGGCCATAATCCTTATCGGCGAGGCTTGACACTTATGGGCTACCCTTGTATTTTCACGATCTTTATCATCCACTTCAAGCCTTTGACCTAAGGCAGTCACGTCAGCATTTAGGGGTTTTCTCTCCCGCTGTTTAAAGAAAGTTACGGCACTGTCTGGTACAACGGAGGGATCACAAAACACCTTTTTCAGTTCAATGGCTGCATTCACATACATCACAAATATATCGCGGATTTTATTGTTTTATTTGCATGGATTTTTATAAATATTTTGAGAGTTTTGATTTAATATTATAGATATCACCATTGCAAATTGTGGCGGTTTCTTAAAGTTGCAAACAACCACAAGTTGGTAAACTCTTTTGAAGCGGTTCAACAATGGGGGTTCAACAATAGGGGGATGCGGAAGTATGGACGATGTGTTGGATTAACCAAGAATTCGGTTAATCTTAATGGATGACGTGTAGACTTTCTTCTCCGCCCACTCACGGCTCCTTTGATGGTGTCTTAATGCTGGGGTTTCCTCAATGCTCCGGCTAATGTTAGGCTGATATTTTAGAAACAAATTTCATGTCTCGAGGGAAAAGGAGATGGAAAGGTGACTGTGGATACAATACACTTGTTTTGACGATAACAGCCTTGATTTATTCAATTGCTCTGTCACTCAGGGTTTCCAATCTGAACTTATTCAGAAAGTCTTAAGAAGTTCTTCGAAGTGCCGGAACTAAGTTCACACGCACTTTTGTTTCCAACCACTCCAACAGGAAAGATTTCCGCATCAAATTTTCGTCATTTCTACTAATAAATGATTATCGATGGACATAACCTAATAACCGAACACAGATGCATAGTACTTAATTATTACAAGAAATTCTTCCTGTAGGTTACTTTTGCTGCTAGCTCGCTATCAGTCTCGCGGTCAACTGTTTTTCTCTATTGTCGTCCACGGCTACTCCGTTTTATCGCACCAAACTGTTTTCCTGTATTGTCGTCTATGGCTGCTCTGTTCTCACGTCTTTTTCTCTATTGTCGCATACCGTCCCTCTAACAAGCAATGCTACTTTCCGGTGCAACCTTCAAAACTTCGGATATGATGACTGGTTTGCTCCTTTAAAAGAATTCTTAAGACTTGCTCACCTCAACAAAATAAAATAATATATAATCCGGGGAGTTCCCGTCTCAAAATGCTTTAATTTTATTGTCAAATAAATATAACCCAATGCTACATGCTATGTTATAAAATTATTTTCTTTAAAGTAGTTAATATTAATGTCACAAATTAAAATATTTATTTGCATAATTTAATTTGTACATTATGCATATTTACTAAATGACTAATTTAAATTCCGTATCTCAAGAATAGGATTGAGAGACAAAATGAAATAAAGACAAAATTAAATAACAGTAGCGATTAGAGTTATCTCACCCTCTAAATCAGTATATAAGATTTAAAAGAGACTTATACAGGGTGTCCCATTTACCTTGATATTCCAAAATAACTTATAATATTTAAAAAACTTTTGTTTGAAAAAAATTTCATTTGACGCATCAGAAAAACATTATTTTGGTGAGCAAAATAGATGGAACATATTGTATACGTTCGTTACATACCTTCAACTGGGGTAAAAGCTATGCCACGTGTTGCAATCTTCTGTAGGCTAATGACGGGTACCTGACACCCCGGCTGACTGAAGCCACCGTTCATGTAGAAATCCACATGCCCTATAAAATAAATAACTAATGATTAGCGCTCAAGTGACTGTAGCTTCTTTAACCCGCATTTTAAGTCACACAAGAGCATACAAAGATATTTCCCCTCAAAATTCATTTTCACAGTGGTCTCTATTCGTCTCTGTAACTTTTTGCTGTCTCTCATCAAGAACTGTAGGTTAAAACAACGTTTACATTATTTATTTTGAGAATACAGCTTTAAACTCAACGTATTTATGTAATTAACTATATTGTAAATACATATGTAATCGCAAGTAATTGTTCTTGGTGAAGTGGAAGATAGAACATTAAGATCTTAGCTTCTCTAGGCAAAATAAATATATTTACACTAATATTTTCGACACTCGAGGGCCTATTACCTCATCAAAATTGCTTTCCAGCATGCTTTTCACAATAAGCTAATTAAGAATAATGCAATGTATAACAAAATTTAAAAACAATCCAAACTTAAATTCTATTATTTTCGCTCATGGACAAAATGGAAAGTCATTAAATAACAGGATTTTTTACTAAAATTTATAAAATTCATGAAAAAAATATTATTTTGAGACGCCAAATAGTGTCTTAACAATACTGCATATAAAGTCAATGACATTCCTTTAGTTACCTAGTATGTGCATACTCAAAATCCCCTTAATGGTGACGGATTAGGAGGTATGTTGGAAAGGAAACCTCCAGGTTGTGACCGGAGAAAGGTAACTTTCAACTACAGGAGATGACAACTAATGTTGGAATTTATCCAGCGATAAGCAAAACTTGATTAATATGCATATTAGGCATAAAATTGGCTCACTCATAATGCACTCAGCAACATAATTTAAAGCTTGGAAATTTATGTCAAAACCACATATTAAATTCCCTTTATAATTTAAAACAACATATTGTTTGCAAATCTTCGTTTAAATAAAGTTTAAAAGAACTTTAGTATTAGTCTTTTGGACAGCAACTTCAAAATATCATATAAGCACAAGCTACTATTTCAGTTATAAAAACCAGAAACTTAAACAGTATTAAAGTTTTTACACTAATATGAATGAAAGCCTTACAAACCTTCACAATACCAGGAACACTGGATCGGCTAACACAGAGAGCTGCCATTCTACCAATTTTGTACAAAGTTCAAACTTTGTGTTATTCCATAGATTCCAAAACACTCTCTGATAGCTGTAAGGAGAAGCGACCACGCCAGAAACGATTACTTCACCTAATTTCTGGAAAGTGTCTCGTCTAACCCAATCAACAGGAACAAAACAAAGAAAAGTTTTCTAGTGAGGTCAGAGAGATGGGAATGGAAAAGGGGTGAGTATTAGGTGAGGTGTAGACAGGAATACGTGCAAGAACGACACAAGGTTCAGTAGAAAATCAGCTTCCATAGCAACTGAGAGAATGAGCAGCAAATCCTTTATTATAGGAGAGACACTGCTAACATAATTTCCGTAGAATTCAATTGAATCACGGCTTTGTGTGCATAATTATCCATGATTACTTTGGGTAGGAAAGCGTCGTACAGATGGGTCCCAAGGCAGGTGCCAGATGATCACAAGCATGCAAGGTAGACCATATATAAGGAGTGCTTGGATCTCCATTGAATGGTGAGGAAAGAGATGGCTTCTGGGAGGACAATTATGAGCCAGAGTGAAAGACAATCGATGCAGTGAAACACCTGCAGTCAGTTCTCATGAATTTCCAGGAAAACGCCCGGCCACACTGTGACTACCTGATGCACAAATTAAAACATTGGGAACTTCTCGAAAAAACAGTCCTTGATTTACGACAGTGCCTACCATCATGCTAAGGATATCTTAAGGTTCAGGTATTGAAACATCCCATATGATTCAGACTTGGTGCCATTGGACTTTTGAAAGAATATTTATGGATCATATGTTTCTAACTGACGAATAATGGAGGAGGTGCAGGTTGATGAAGACCAGGTCAATATGCTTCAGAGAATCCGCAAGTTTGTGGAGAGTTGGGAAGCAGGATGATTGTCGAAAAATAATACACATACATTTTACGTTATTATAAAATGTCTGTTATTTAATGGTTTTCCCTCTTAGATCTTTTGTTTCAATTAATACTTTTTGTCTAATAATCATTTACTGATCTCTGTCAATAATTTAAATGGTACTAGGCTATTTGCGTAAAAATAAATATTTATATGAACAGATTTAAATATATTTGCTTATAGTTAATTTCTCAATTTGTGTAAATGACATCTCGGTATTCTCTGTACAATCTCTCCCGGCAGGACTCAGAAAGACAACCTCTACCGACGCTGACACAGAGAGGCAGAAACACTTGCAACTGTCCCGCGTTCCTGTTCTTTTGGGGAAACTGTACGTAACCCTCGCCATCACAGGTTCGCTCTATGATAGCAGAAAAACTTCTAACTAATAACTTCGAGGTCTTCGAAAAAGTTTAGTGTCTGGAAACTAACAGAAATCAAGAATAATTTATGATTGTCATTCCAGCAAACAACAACAAGGGTTATGTGATGCTCTAACCATTAGATTTCAAAAACATAAACGGCCAACCTGAAGAAAAGAATCAAGAAAAAATTAATATCTATAATACCATAATACCATACTGTACGGAAAAATATAAGCTTCAGAACATAAAGCCATTGGCTTCAATGGTGGAAGACTGTGATGCCATTTCTCTACAATTTTTCACTCCCTGTTTAATTTACTGAAGAAAAAAGAAAAGAAAAAAAGAAAACGAAAAAGAAAAAGAAAAGAAAAAACAACATAAAATAGATCTTACAAGTTGTTATATGTGAGTTTGTATTTCTTCTTTGCAATCACTTGTACAGCCATTAAGAATCCTTATAGAACAATTTTAAAAAAGGCTCTCCCCTTTTCACAATTCGCAATCTTTATATACGTATTGGTCATCTGTTTTCATTATTTAGATTTCCTCCATTCTTTTGTATTTATTATTATTATTATTATTATTATTATTATTATTATTATTTTTTTTTTTTTTTTTTTTTTTTTTTTTTCCCCTCTAAACATATCCACATGTATTTTCATGCTCTGTTCATTGTGGAGAACCGTTGTTTTGCCCTCGTTTGGACGCGTGGCCGGCTTAACGGGATATGCTTGCCACCGGGAAGCATGCCGTTTGCCGGCGGAGTGGAATATTCATAGTCCCTTAAATTCAGCGCATAGATTTCTACTTCACACCAAATACCAATTATCCAACATCTAATTGCAGAAATTTACTCACATTATCGCGTGGTTTCATTTCCTGAATTACAGTTATCTTATAGGGTTTTTCATTTTTAAAGTTTGGTGGCATACCAAGCCGAGATTTGAGAAATTGCTTTCCTTGCAAGCTTTCCCAGAAATTTCCTTGAACTTCATTCTAACTATTCTGTGATGTCATCGAGATTTTTCTCTGTAAGAACACGGCATTATAATTTCGGTTTCTTATCAAGAACAGATCCCGTTTTCCTAATGCCATTCGCAAGATTAAGAACAGTTTCTCTGAGAGGTGCACTAACAGCTGGGAATTTGTTATAAATTGCCGTCTCACCTCTCTACACGTTTGTTTTCATATAGGGATCATACATGAAGATTCTGTGTGCTAAAGTATATGGACGTTTTGGCATTATAATAAAACTAACACACTATAACACTGAAGCACGTGGTCTCACAAGTTCAACTACTGTACAGCACAACGACTTCGCGTCAGCACACGAGGAGCCGGGAAAGTGAAAGGGGAAACAAAACCGGTTAGAAACGGGCAGGCAAATTCCCGTTAAGCCGATCAAGCCTCCAAATGAAGTGTTGTATATTGCTGTATATATTTCAATTTCATTTTTATCAATGTTCATTTATTTAAATATCTGTAATGAAATTTAAGTTATAATGTAATTCTCTGTCGTAAGATCTACTCATACTCTAAACCCTTTAACAAATTCATTTATGAACATGGCTAAATAATGTGCTATCTTTATTTATATTAAATCAGTTTAGTGACTGTGAAAAAAAAAAAAACATAAAATATAAAAGTTCAATGTTTTACGTTTAGTAAAACGGTGCTAAATGAGCTAAGAATTAGCGATGAACTACCGACCAAGACTGTCGTAAGTCCGAAATCTGAGACAAGGCCAATCACTTAACCTAATTGGAATGCTGGGTGCTAGGTGTAAAGTGAAACTAAGATATGTAATGATACATTTATCCAGAAAAAGAACATAAAGTACAGTAGTTCTTTTAAGCAATAAAAGTTTGTACGTTGTAATAACAAAAATTTACCTTACCGACTGCTCTCAGAATTCCGGCGCCGAGAAGCGGTATGGTGGGCTTAGCGTCGGTGTGCACAACTTCTACAAAGTCTGCATCCTGTGCTCCAAGCTGGATAAGTTTGCTTTCCCCTTCAAAAAGCGGCTGGGCTGGGTCAAGACCTGAATTACATTACACAGAATGTTACAATGTTGAGTTTAGCTGTGCGTGTTTCTGGGTTGGGGGAAAGGTGTGACATCCTGTGTGATTAATGAATTGTTGCTAACTCCTTTACTCCTAGTATTCCCCACGAATTGCTATAAAGATGGGGAAATTCGCAAACACCAAACGGATTAAACCACAATACTTGCTTCTGGAAATGCATGAAAACCAAAGGCCACCAACGGACATTCTCCTCAAAATGCATATGCCACAATATACAGGTGTAACGAAAAGGTATGTAAACATTTCAGGAAGTAGTCCATGCTTATATAGGATGTCAACATGTTCAATGAACATGGGCCCGGAAACGCTTTATTTTCTTGTTAGAAATCTTTGTTTATAGTTCCGCTTATACGGTGCGAGATATGCAAGCAAGAATGCCAGTTTAGCTTTCCTGTGGCACTAACCCCACACCAGAACAATTGGTTAATACGTATATTAGGTAAACATTCGCTTTTACCTGTGGTTATATGGAGTGTGGGTATTGTAAATACTCTTAGTTCCTAGGTTCACCGTTGTTGTGGTCCTCCTGTACCATGTAGTTCGCTTGTTATGTTCAGTTCATTGCTTGACGTAGCACCGAGCACGTAGTGTCAGTTCTGTATGTTTACGACCTTGCTCCAGGTACAGTAAAATGAGGTATTCGAATATGAAGTTGGCAGATGCTCCTTTGATCTATGGAATAGGTAAAGGTGTAAAGAGTCTTCTTGCTCGTATTGTGCCAGACAATACGAGATGCTTCAGCGAAACATCAGCGCATTAAGAATCCATGCGATGGCGGGTTGTTATTGGATGTATCCATGCTAACGGAAGACATTTTAAACATTTCTTATGATTTTCTGTTTCCCACAGTTCTGTTTTTGAGTAGTTTGTTACGTGGTATAGGTGTAGAAAAAGGGCTCTAACAAGGAAATATAGCAATTCTGGACCAATGTTAATGTTAATTTTGTTATCCTGTATATGTGAGGAATGTCGCCACAAAGTTTTGATACACCTTTTTATTGCACCTGTGTATATGTCATGTAGCTTTATACATGTTGACTCTATGGCACATTTATTGTACCACAATCCACGGAATGAAAATCGATCTTAATTTTAACTTTTGATGCACTTTCGATGCGCATCTAGTTTTGTTGCGCTTGTCGGCACTTTATTATAATTGTAGCGCTGTTTCAATGGCTATGAGAGACTCAACTATTGTATCAGTTAAACAGTCGACGAAACGCAAACAATGACTATGGGAGCACGAAATCTCGATTCGTCACAACTTAAGTTAGAGATTCTTAATACATGATACCTAAAAGTCAATATACTGGGTCTTATGTTTACAGTATTAACGGTATAAACCTCAAATGCTTCCTATCTGATTCTGATTTCAAACCTTAGCCTAAAACACAGCTTGTGTGGAGAAAAAAAAAAAAAAAAAAAAAATCAAAATTAAATAAATTTCCCTAATAGTGTGGTTAACTATGAAATTAAGGCAAAATGTTTTGGGTTGCCTCGTAGGTATGAGAGAAATTTTCGGATATAATCGGAAAAGACACGGTAATTCATATGGTAAGAGCGTCGGCACGGCAAGCCAAAGGGCAGTAGTTAAAGTAGCGACCGTGATCTCCATTTTTTTCCTTACTTGAAAGGGTATTTAGCAGCCTCTTCCCTATCTTGTGTGTATCTCTTTCTCTCTCTCTCTCTCGCTCTCTCTCTCTATATATATACTATATATATATATATATATATATATATATATAGAGAGAGAGAGAGAGAGAGAGAGAGAGAACGTTTATGTTCATATTTATTATACATTATACATATATATATATATAAATATATATATATATATATACTTTCTTTCTTAATTTATTTCTAAACGAATGAGGCTACCTACAATGTATTATACCTCAAATGTAGGGAGATTATTAACCTCTAAGGAAAATGCTGAAAATGTCCTGTATAAGACATAACTCAACACGTTGCATATTACTGGCCGTTCGTTGGAGTGAGTTGTCAGTACCATTAATCTCTTGTTTGATATTGTGTTTCAGATCGTCCAGTGTCTGGGGGCATGTGGCATAAACTCTGTCTTTAAAGAACCAGTTAGGAAGAAGTCAGGTGTTGTCAAATCAGGAGATTTCGGTGGCCACAGATTCTTGGTAATAACCCAGTCGTCAAAAACACTTTCAATTAGCGTCATGGATTAGTTTGATGTATGGCATGTAGCTCCATCTTGTTGAAAATATCCATGACCCAGCTCCACATCGTCCAGTTGCTCAACGAACTCCATGAAAACTAGGCGGTACTCGACAGTGTTAACAGTCTGGCCAAATAAATAAATAAAATGGTGCCACTATTCTCTGTGCGGATATTGCGCCCCAACTTTAACCTTTTTCATGGGTCTTCGTGAATGAATGTGGATTTTGAACGTGAGTTCTGTGATTTCGCCGCATATCTAAATGGAGCCATACCTCATCTGTGATCCACGTGAATATGCTAGGATTTTGCATAATGAACGCCATGTTGTGTTATCTTATGTAGGAGGGAGGACATTTTCAACATTTTCTATGAAGGTTAGTAATCTCTCAAAGACTCTACATTTGTGATATAATAAGTTGTGGATAGCATCATTCGTTTTGAAATAAATAAAGAAATCTACAAATCACTGTGTATAATATTGAATTTAACGTTGCTATCAAATAAATACGTAAAACACATGTTTGAGTGACGAACCATTCGCCACTTAAGATTTTACACTTTAGTTATACCAGGACAATGATAGGGTCTACAAAGTGATGTGTGATAAAGCAAATAGTTGGAGCAAAAATTGTCGCCATCATTTTATATGCACTACTTGGATTACTTCCGCCAACGTGCAACTACTATGAAGGCACTCTCGGCTACAACGACTTGCAAACTTTGACTACATATTAACACTATAAAGTTTAAAAACTATTATTTTGAATAGTCATTTCATATTAGTCATATTTAAAAAATTTAAGTACCTGCATCTTTCAACAAGCATGAGTATTTAAGAACCTAACCTTAAAATCGCCATATCTACCTGTGTTTACAAATCAAAAAGCGCTATCTGTGAACTAAAAGTGATACAAAAAAAAAAATTACCAAGTCTAACAGGAATATTACACAACTGTAGATTCTTTATTATTAGAATATTTTAATATTATTATTAATAGTTTCTGTTATAATGGCTTCTGCATGCGCTAAATTTTATAAATATTGTAACATTTTCCTTATAATTCATATTTTAAATAGTGTTTAACGCCCGTTTTAACTACTGAGGCATCACATATATTGATGATGCTAAGATGAAATGATAAATTCGGAAAGGAACCTTCTTTTAAATAAGGAAGCGTCCCAGGCCTAAATTTAGAGTTGCTTGCCAGCATTTGCCATTCATGAGGACTGAGGAAAACCTGGGGAGGACGGTCCTGGTGGGAATCGAACAGCAGACTTTCCGCTCACGAGATAATTCATCATACAGCTTAATAGGGTTGTTTAGTGTTTTATTCCTTTTAAGGGAAGTCAAAATGATGTTCATAATTTTATTCTGAATTTTACATTTTGATATTATTTGAATATTTAGACTTTCCCCATTATTTTATGTATATTTTAAAACGGTACATAATTCCAACTATTAAAAATGTATTTTGAAAAATTTTGTCACAGTTTTTAACGCTATTTTAAACCAATCTCTCAGTTAAACATAAATTATTTGTAAATTTTTCTTTATAGAGGAGATCTTTTTAATTGTTGGGCAAATAAATCATTTAAAAAGAAAAGCGTATCAAAAGTATGAGGTAGAGATGGAGAACCATCAGCCTGGAGGATTTTGAGGTTCTATTTCTTCTGCAAATACCCCATTATATCAGAAAAATATAAGTATAAAAACTTGAAATTATTTGCAATTATTTCTAACACATTCACAACTAATTCAATATAAAGGTTTGAAAATAATAGAGACAATTATTTTTTTTAAAAATATAAAAATCCAAACTTTTAAAGTAAAAAGTGCATCCATTTAAAAAAAAAAAAAGTGTAACTTTCTTAAAATTCAACGGAACTTCTTATTTCGCAAATCACATGAAAAAATGTTCAACAGTACATAATGCAAAAAGCGGATATATTTAATAGTTTCTGAAATAATACTAAATTAACATAGGCGGAGATGAAACATTTCGACTCCCCTTAATTCCAGGCAACGCACAGCCTAACGACGAAGTTAAATCCGTCAGTATATGTCTGGTACACACAAAATATAATGCAAGTACATTAAATCACATTTAATAATTTTGCGTGTAACATATGCCGTTCTTCAATTAGTGCACTTACTTCTTGTACAGGCAGGACCCATTAACTCCAATTATCCGAATAAAAGTTCTTGGAAAGACAATAACAAACGCACAACACAGAACAGCAATTACCGTCTCATTTCAAATGAACAGTATCGAAAAACAGGCTGCCTAAAAGCAGCATCTTGCCCCAGCTATAGCGACAAATCAAACGTTGCCTACAGTGAAAAAACAGCAAACTGTTGCATTATCAGACCACATCAAATTATGAAAATGTATAAGAGAAAAACAATGGTTAATATTTGCTGAAGTGTATAGAAAAAGTGGATGTAATACTGTCGGCCTCCGTGGCGCAATCGGCTAGCGCGTTCGGCTGTTAACCGAAAGGTTGGTGGTTCGAGCCCACCCGGGGGCGAAAATTTTATAAGCTCTTAAATTCACTATCGTGGGAAAATAAAAAGCTATCTTTCGTTCTGAAAAGTGTTAATGCAGTATAAAAGGGTGCAATATATTAAATAAAAAACGCTGTTACATAGAAGTTTACTTTTACTTATGGTATGATTGTAGACTTCGCGGTTATTCATTTCAAAGAAAAAACTAATTTTTTCAAAAAATTAAAAAACAAAAGGCTGTTTTATTTGTTCAAAATATGCGACTTTCTTTGTGCTTTTATTTTTATAAGAAAGTCTGTTGGCTTGAGTAGTAGCTATTTGAGTTATATGAAATAAGTTTATTTTCACAACTGTGATTGATGAACCGTTCACTTTCCTCAATATAATTTTCCTTAAAAATTGTCCAAATAAATAATACAACGAAATGTAGTTGACATACAGATTATTTAATGATAAGCGCTTTTCTCTGATCCCGAAAGTCGCGAGCTTATCTCTTATCATACAAATGCAAGTCATTTCTGGAGAATAAAGAAATACAGAAAGTGTGTGTTACTTTGAAAAGATAATGCAAAATAGATTAGAAAAGCGAGATCCCATACTTGGGACTAGTTCTTAGTTCCCTTTGCCATTTCATGTCATTTCATTTCGTTGACAGGGACAAAATTGTCAGGCGAATATTTAAAATTAATAAAAATAAATTCAATAAACAACTATCTCTATTGTTTATATAGTTAATATGTCCCTCATTCAAAGAGTGATATACATTAATTAAGGTATAATGTTTACATTTAGTGTTTTAGAGGTCAATGCACACTCACCTGTGATTCGAGCAATTCCAGAAATGTTTTTGGCAACATAGGCGGCTGTATGTGCGCCCAGACTGTGTCCAATGAGATGAAATCTTGACGGAGACGCTCCCTCGTCAGTGACCAGATGTCTGGCTAACCTAATAAGATAACATGGGACTGATTAATAAACATGCTCCCCACTTCACAGTACATGTTATCACTGAAACGTGAATATCCTATATATTAAAATGGCAAATGTAGTAAATGTTTACAATTATTGGTTGATGTAAACATTTGCCTTGTTATATGGTAAATATAGACAACAAAATGAAAACATTGTATATATTCCCAACTTTGCTATAAATTGTTAACATTTACTAGCACTGTGCACATTTACTGATGCAGTGTGATAAGTATCGATTCTGAATAGATACTGAATCATTTTCCTACCCAAAGTTTATAGTTTCGTTTCTGAGTTTATATAAAAGTGCTTTGGTGCTGTAGAAACATCAATAAATATTTTGGAGCAGTGGTAGCATAATTAATTAGCATCTGCTTTACCTTAAGGATTTAAAGCTATGTTTGTATGATATCACAGATTAGTAAAAATTCAAGTTCATTTTGCTCAAATCAAGGAGACTATTGCCTAAATGTTTTGTGAAACCCCAAGAAATGGTTACTTAAATAAAATAAAATTTCCCTGGATGATATGCAACAGGTTAAGTGTCATTCAAATAAATTTTGCATGTAAAGAAACACAATCGTGTGTTGATAAGGCAGTTAATTCTTAGATGCCATTACCATAGAGGAGCAATTATTTTTTATGGATAAAACATCCAATTGCACAAACCCATATTCACTTACAACACATAAATACTTTTCTAATCAGCTATTCTCTTGTTAAATACTGGTGCAATAGGCCGCTCTGTGGGAGAACATGTAAACTAATAAGCGTGACAGTATATTTCCAAGTTACATCAAAGTGGAATGGTAATTGTTAACAATTCCCACAAAAAAAAAAAAAAAAAAAGATAAACGAAAAATATTTCCAACAATTTGCCATAAATTGTTCACAATAACCTGTTTTCTACTTTGGCTGAACATATGAACAATATATACCAGGGTAGGTCCATAAGTTTCTGACCTAACCATTTTCTAGACATGATAAACACAAAAACTATATTTCACTTTTCAATATAGTTACCCTATATTGCAATACACTTCTCAAGTCTTTGAATTAACATTTCAACCCACACCCCCCCCAAAAAGTCAGAAGTCTTGTCTGCAAAATGGGTATAAACAGCATCCATCACTTCTTCGTCACACTTAAAATTCCTTCCTCGAAGGAGGCCTTCTAGAGTTTTGTGAAGAGGAAATAGTCATTGGGAGCTAGATCTGGACTGTAGGGTGGATGGTCGATCTTCTTGAAGCCACATTTCTTTACAGCTTCCTTTGCAATAAGAGATGTGTGCACAGGCGCGTTGTCGTGAAGAAGGCGCACACCGCCAATCAGTTGTCCTTGCCTTTTCTCTTTGATGGAAGCACATAGTCTGTGCAGTAGGCCAGCATTTACTGTGATGTTCTTCTCCTTGAAGTCAATGAACTTTAGAGGCAATGCTTTGCAGGTTTACGCCACTCCATTGATTCTCTTTTGGATAAGAGATCATAGTAGAGGACCCTAGTTTCATCTCCTGTAACAATGGTTTGCAGAATTTCTCTCTCGCTGCCAAGGCAGAGCTCCAAAAATGCCTGACAACAGATGACTCGTTTCTGCTTTTGGACTGAGGAAAGAAGTCTAGGCACCCATCTTGCACTAACCTTATTCATGTTTAAATGTTCATGAATGATTCCAAGAACTGTTGTTTTAGAAAGGCTCAACCTTGCTGCTGTTTCTGTAACTTTGAGCCGCCGGTCTTCCATAATGGCTCCTTCCACAAGAGCGATGCTTTCAGGAGTGAGTAACTCCAAGGGCCGACCTGCACGCTCTTCGTCTTCAATGCTTTCTCGACCCATTCGAAAAAGTTTGGCCCATTGTTTTACGGTAGAATATGAGCGGGATGCTTACCTATACACATCGTCCAATCGCTGTTTAATTTCATTTGGAGTAAGTCAATCTTTTCTGAAGAACTTAACAAAAGCTATATACGCCATTTTGAACATGTCACAATCTTCTACACATAGTCGTCTTTATGTAGCTATATCTGAAAAACTAAACACAGCGGAGCGGAAGTTACCGCTGCAATTATTTCTTTAACAGATAGGGTATGACACCAGAAATGGATTTTGTTAAGGAGATAATCCTTATTGGGGAGGCCGGAAACTTAAGGAGTTTCCCTCGTGTATATATATAATAGTAGAAAAGGATAAATCACCAAGAAAAAGTCACACTTGAGATCGCTATATTTCGAACTCAAGTGTGACTTTTCTTGGTGTTTTATCCTTTTCTACTATTATAATTACTGTTAATTTGTTACATTGTTAATAGTGTTACTTTATTTTTATTTTTATTTTATATATATATATATATATCGGTGGGGTATTGTATATTTACAATAAAATCTCTTTAATTAATATACTTAAACTTTCTGTTAGAAATGCCCCAAACTGTTGTCTTTCATATTGATAGGGCTGTTCGGTCATACACCGTTGTTAGGCATGTTTGCGCTAAGGGATAAGGGGTTACATTTGCTTTATGTAATGAAAATTTCCTTATTTAGACAACGAAATTAATTCTGTACTTATTTGATGAAAGAATTTTAGAAAAACACCTGACACAGTTTGTTCATTAAATCGTGGTAGTATTTCAAACTCCTACAGTGTCCGAACAAAACAAAATAAATCCATTATACATATTTTTAACGACTCACCCTCCTCCGGTAATGGAGCTAACCTCCCCGGGTCAATTACCTCTGGAAATACATGGAGCACACATACATCCTGAATTGGAGCTTAGTGCAATACCAGGGCTGGCTAGAAGACATCACAAACACACATTGAGATGGAATGATAAATTCTTGGAGAGCAATCCAATTGCTCTTTCTGAAAATGAACCAAAGAATACCAAGGGAAACTTCAGGTTAATCGGTTTCAGGACTGAGATCTCCTGTATATAGTTTCCGTCTGAGCCAACACTCTATACACTTTTTATATAATAAAAACTAATAATGTAATTATTATAATATGTGCATTTTCTTGGGATCTTCAATTACTATAACAAATAAGACAGAAGTCAACAACGTGTTCTATGTTGACGATGTAAGCACAGTTGATCTCTGGATTATTTCGTCTTTACCGCGACGACATTTATTGGTTTAGATGTTTATAATATGGAAGGAAACTCAGTGCCATAATTTTATCGAACGATTACATGCTATAAATGGATAAACTGTTTCTAATATCAGGTTGGCTATTGGGTTGTTGTTTGACTAAAACAATTAATTTCTGTCTTATCCTCCATTTGTTGTAATATATTAATGCCTTGGATACAAACATCCCCATTATTATAATAATATACAGAGTGGCGTGCGAAATATCATAAATTGAAATTGTGCAATAAATATGTTATTTGCAAATTGGCAACGTTGGAATGTTGTGACGATTACCGGTAGTTCGTGTATGGTTCAACAGAAGACAGCAGTTGTCAATATCACGCATGCGTGACTCCACCGCTTCAGTTTAGTAAAATGGCGGGGGAAGGCCGGTTAACGCAGGAACAGAGAGTGAAGGCTGTTGTTTTACGCGAAAACGAAGAGTGTAGCACAGATACAATGACGTTTTTGTGTTCGTTTTCGTACGCAGACAGACAGTGTATAGATAACCACACAATTTCAAACTGACGACAGTATTTTAGAGCAAAAGCGATCTCGTGTCAACACAGTCCCTTCTCCAGAGAATATCGAGGCTGTGAGAGTGGCTTTGACACGAAGTCCTAGGAAATCCACGAGACGAGCTTCAGCCGGATTTGGCATCTCACGTCGTTCTCTTCAAAGAATACTTCATGCTAACGTGAACCTATTTCCATACAAAATGACAAACGGAAAATGACAAGGTACGGCGATTACAATTTGCAACTTCGGCTCTTGCAAATGATGATGCCGTGATTCATTACACACGGTTTTCTGATTGATGAGGTCTACGTTCATTTGAACCGTAGCGTCAGTAGGCAGAATATCAGATTTTGGGCACGAGAACCTCTTGGTGTTGTACACGAGATTGAAAATTAGGGAAACAAGGTTAGTGTATGGGATGCCATTTCCAGCCATGGAATCATTGGATCAATCTTTTTCAACGGAGCAGTGCGCGCTACATGGACATGTTGCGAATAATTTTCTTTCGGAACTTTATGCAACAGTTTTACCAATGGAGACAAACTGGTTCATGCAAGATGTTACACATGGGACGAATTTGATACCCTGCTGATTCCCGAACATTTTCGGGACGTTTTCGTGCAGGTTACATGCAGTTGAAAATGATGTTACAGGAAGATGTGGTGTTTCTTTCAAAGGTAATTACTGCTGATGAAACTTAGTTACATCATTTCGATCCTGAGTACAAACAGCAAAGCTCTTTGTGGAAAGCCCCATTATTACTAGTAAAATTAGGTGCTTCCGCAGGTCACTTAATTTTTGGATATTCAAGGAATGGTTTTCCAACATATCGCTGCTGCATGCACAACTCTAACTGGACAATATTACAGATATACCCTGAAAACTCTGCATATGATACGCAAGAGTCCACATTTCCGTACAACAAGCTGGACTAAGGTAAAGCACGATCACACATTACAAATTATGTTGCTCAATATCTTACAAAAATAATGTAATAACGGGAAGCAATAGAAATCTATAAACACCCTAATAACTTTAACAGAAAGGAAGAGACTCTCAAACTGAATAAAACCTGGTATCCGATACTTGAACACGCCCAAACATACGCAAACCAATCAGTTTTTGAAACGGAGATGCCCTACCCATCAGGCACACACACCCCGCTCCAGCCGAGTCAATCAGCTACGAGCAGCCCGTGTATAAATGCGACATCTCCAGCCAGCGATTATGCGGACGATACCGCGCTCATGCCACAGTCAGGTAACGTTCAATTTATACACAGACGACTACAGCAAGCACTCTCCACCCTGGACACTGGCTCACTAAATGGCGCATTGCATTTAACACAGAAAAATGCCAAGCCACATTTTTCACCAAACGAAATCTCCACCGCATTACTACTCAGAACCAAGCCAATTCCGTGGCTTAAGACTGTCACATACTTAGGCCTAAAAATGGACACAGGACTCGCCTGGGGCCCTCACATACAAGCAACATCCCAAAAAGCACGCGCACAACTAAGCAACCTGTACCCTCTTATGAACTATAGCAGCTCCCTACAACTAAACACTGGACTCCACTATACAAAACACTCATCCGCCCTATACTCACGTATGCTTGCCCCGTGCGGGGCTATGCGGGGCCCACGCACATCCGGAAACTGCAGTCCCTTCAAAATAAAGTTATGCGCATTGCAGCAAAAGTTCCCAAAATTACTCCGACAGATGTACTACACAATAAACTTAAAATACACACCGTTGAAGAATTCTGCAAAAAACTCGCACATGACCTATATACGGCACTACCTAAAAGTCACAATCCCCTTATAAGAGCCTTAGGTAACTATCAAACCACATACAACAACACACACAAGCGACCACTAGCATTATTCGACCGCACACTAAAACACGACAACACAGCTGCTAAAGCACAAGCATACCTTGATGCCCTTTTACTCCCACGTCTGACCTAAATCTGTCAGTCACAACAATCTCTAACAACTGAACTTCCAAACCGCTAAGCAGAACTAATCAATAAATGTAGCTTTCTTAGTTCCAGGTCTACTCGGGACGCCGCTGATATAAGTGATCACACTAATTGCAATAGCACTGTCTCTACAACATTGTAAGTCCCGCCAAGTTCCACTATCGTTGCATGCTTCACATTCATCAACATATTTGTATCTAACAACCTCAATCCAAACACTTAACCTCTCATTAAGCCTTCCCCACCATTCTACATAATTTAACCAAACTCACTATCGTCTACCGTACACAAGCTCTCATTACCCTCCCATCCCACGTGTAGCAAACTAACAAACACTAACGCTTTAACTAACCCTTCACCTACATCCAGCTACTAACCCCCTGGCGGTGATCAGGACGCGTCATGGTCACAACCAGGGAATCATGTTGACGCGCTCACATGTATTGCGTGTCAGCATGGTAAACTAATCTTTTCTAACCAGGGTGCTCAAGCGGAACACGACTTCACCTGCATTTAACCTAACAATCCCTTGCATGTAAAAAAAAAAAGCGATCCTGAACCTTCACCTAGAAGACTTAGATCGCGCCACTGATGATGTCCTCCTAAGGCGGGGACGAAACGTTTGGATATCAAAGTCCCAACGGACCACGGCTTCTAAGCCCGGAAGAAACTTTTTAATTACAATGTAAAGTAAGTTTCTCACCTATTTATAACACATATTTTGTCCTGTGTACCTTTTTCCTTTTCCCCAAATTGAAGGAACACATTCGTGGGAGACATTTTTAATCAGTGGTGAAGACTACGAGACGATTCTAAAGGACCTATCAGTAGCTTTTTTCCTGCATATCTTAGAGGACTAGCAAAATCGTTGGGACAGATGAATTGCATCCAATGGGGACTACTTTGAGAAATATAATCAAAATGATGAGTTTGAATAAATGTATGTTGTAAAAAAATGTATGATCACTGTATATTCGACAGCTCTCATTTATTATCGCTCGTAAAAATGTTTCATTGTGAGAATAAAGTCCGCACACACATGACTGCAGAGAAAGTATAGTTCAGAAGTTTTTATTGTTCTATGTACGTTTGTTATAGTTATAATTTAATTTAATATTCTCGCGACGTCTGAAGTTGTGAACTGAACACACAGGTTAAGTCTGTATAAAGTAATGAAATGAAATTACTAATGATGGCGAAAATAAGCTCGCAGTTCTCTGCAGCTTAAAGTTATCTGACGTTCACCTTCTCAAGGTAAGGAAAAACTACGGGGAAGAAAAAAAAAAAAAAAAAAAAAAAAACTTACCCAGACTTATTAAGCGCTCAATGCGCACTTAATAAATTATTTATGTGCATTTGTTGGTCATGTTATTCAGGACTACATTTTTATGTATTTCTTTTGCTATTACTTGCTCATTTTATTATCCTCTTTTGAATTGGTAACTGTAGCTTCTACAATTACAAAGGATTCACAGGCTGGTATCTCCGTCTTCTTGAAATTTCCTGGAAGCGCTTTTAGTAATACAGTATCGCCATCACAGAATAGTCGCGCAATTGTCATTTGTTTACATATTTATTCATTTGTATTTTTAACATTAACTTTCTATGCTGTTTGCTTATGTCAGTGGAGAAAATCTGTCAGTTGTGATGCATTATTCAGGCAATATAGCGTGTCTTAGCCTTGTGACGTCAACCAGGTGTATGGAATTAACGGTAAGGTTTGACCCATTGGCCTGACCAATGCACTGGCAAACGTTACGTCGACAAACAACCAAATTAAGCGGAAACAAAGCTTGAAATTTTTTTATTTTACTTCTACAAACTTGCACGTAATGTCACAAAAAATCCGGGATCAGCTGTGTGTGGGATTTGCACACAAGTCAGAGCTTATGAATATTTTTTCTCCGAACACTTGGCATTTCTTTGTCTTTCATTCTTTCTTTCATCATGTGATAAAATCTATTTGCGGATGGACATTAACGCATGCTGGAAACAACAACAACAAAATAGGTTATTTTTGATTAATTAGTACCTGCTGAATACAGATCTGAAATCCCAAATTCCCTAACAGTACGTTTTCCAGGTAAATTAGATTATATTTTTTTCATAAAAACATTAAAAACACCGAACCTTATAAAATACATTCACTAAGCATAAAATGTGTGTAAAGAATGCAAAAATAATAGAATCCGTAATCTTTTTTCGGTTATCATGCAAAAACATGAACGGAAAAATGCTTGGTTTTAGTTATATTTTCAAAACAAAATTGTGAGGGATATTTTCCCTTGTAAAACACATCAATGCCACATTTTAATTGTTGCCAACAATAGTCTTGGTGAACATTTTCCTCTGTATTGTTGCACCCACATTAGTAGAAAAAATAAAGTACAAACAGTTAAGTAGTAAATGCAGTTTCAAGACAAATTACACCTCAAAATTTTGTTTGAATAAATTAACGTGTCTCCTTTTCATTGTCGGTCCTGGTGGTGTAGTGGTTACCATACTTGCCTCCTACACCCAAGATCGTGGGTTCGGACTCGACCAGGACCGATGGATTTTTTTCGGGCGTAAAAATCCCAAGTATGCCTTCCTTGGGAAGGGAAGTAAAGCCGTGGGTCCCGAAAAAGAACCTCAAGCCTGAAAGAGAGGCCTCTGAGCAAAATTTGTCGGCCGTTTCACGCCCTGAGTTGAATAGGACGCTGATGACCTGAGCTGTTAAAGAGCGTACATAAACAAATCAATGAAAAAATCCTTTTCATTCATTCTTTCCTTAAATTCTCTGTTTGGAAATGGTAAATTTATTTCGCACGATTAGTTTAGTAAATATGAGCTTTACAACATAACCAAAGAAATGACAGTCAACTCGATATAAATACGATGATCTGCAGAAAAAAAAAAAACACAATCGGAATATAGAGTGGATGTTTAACCCGCTGGTTCAATACACGTTTTATCTTCCTGAATAAAAGATAAATCCTTTTTATGTGTCAAGACATAGTAAGCAAGTGAGCAAGTTTTTAAACACGCCAGATTACAAGATCTGGCAGTCCTACTTCTGGATTAAAGTATGAAGAAAGACTTTATCACTATTCCTAAGTTCGTATTTTACCTGTACCTGTTCGTACCTATTAAACGATATTCCATTTAATCTAAGCTCACAAAATATGTATGTCGCAAAATGCATTACCACATTTAAATACATCAAAGTAATGTATTATTATTATTATTATTATTATTATTACATTTTTCTGTGATAATGGCCTAGTGAAAATAATGTAATACACCATGTTTACAGCGGCACCATTGCCCTGTCGTTATATCTAACTGTCGAACAACAAATTAGTAAAAACAAAAAGAGAACATGTGGAAGGGCATCAGAGTAGTTTATATAACAATTTTGGGTATATTTTCTCAAAAATATCTCCTCAAAGAAAATATTAAAACTGACGACCCTTCCCTCTTCCCATAGGTGGGAAAGACCTCGCCCCAGGTATACGAGGTGTGATAAAAAAATAACGGCAATTTTTTTTTTTTTTATTTCACGAGCTTCATAAATCCAATTTTCAATTTTTTTAGCTTGTTCGTACACATGTTTCTGATCAATGTTGGCGTTTTCAACGGTTTTGAATGTTGACAGTCGAAAATGTTAGATGTTTAGGTGTAATCGGCGATTTTTTACTTTCGAAAAAGACGGATAAAAAATTTGTATTAAATTTTGCTTGAAAAATGGAATAAAGTGCAGCAAAGTATTCCAAATGTTGCTTGTGGCTTTTGGCGAATCTACTGTGAGCAAGACAAGGCTTACGAGTGATACAGACGTTTCAAAGAGGGCCGTGAAGACCTTAAAGATGACCACCGCCCTGGACGTCCTAGCACATCAAAAACCGCCGACAACGTCGAAGAAGTGAAGAAAATAATTCTGGAAAATCGCCGAATCATATCAGAGATGTTGCTGATGATGTCGGTATATCATTTGGTTCATGCCAAGCAATTTTTTCGGATGTTTTGGGCATGAAACGTGTGGCAGCAAAGTTTGTTCCGTGTTTGTTGCTCACATCTCGCTGCTTGTTCGTATTTTTTGGCGAAAAGCAAAACCGTTATGTTGCCTCAGCCACCATATTCGCCGGACATGGCCCAGTGCGACTTCTTTCTATTTCCGAGGCTGAAGAAAACCATGAAAGGACGACGTTTTGCCGCCACAAAAACACAATCGCTGAAGGAGCTGAAGAGAATACCGAAAACTGAGTTCCAGAAGTGCTTCCAAGATTGGAAAAAGCGCTGACACAAGTGAATTATATCCGGAGGGGATTATTTTGAAGGGAACAGAATTGATGTTGATGAACAAATAAAGATTCTTTAAGAAAAACGAGTATTGCTGTTATTTTTGAGCACACCTTGTACGTAACGACCCTCTTACTAAAAGACCTAAATTACCACTTTACAAAAGTTCCCTCAGAATTGAAAAAAGTCGGTCATGCAGGAGGGGCGTAAGCTAAACGAATTCCTCAGCATGCCGAATTTGTGAAGGGTACTTCAGAGCGCTAGAGTCTTTTTAAATTTTGGTTTTCAGAATACCCCCAACACTAATGATTCGATTTTTCAGAAATTATTTTTCTTAATTTATTTAAATAGTATATACCGAGTTTCCTTGCGAAAATCAAATATTGGTAAGCTAGAGCGATTTTTAAAATTTGGGTTTCAGGTAAACCCTCACTTCTAATAATCTATTAATTTTCAGAAACATTTTTTTTATTTTATTTCAATGGCACGTAACGAGTTTCGTTGCGAAAAATAACAAATATTGGTGCCGCTATAGTGATATTGAAATGTGGGTTTCAGGTAAACCCCCCTCCTAATAGTCTGATTTCGCTGTTATCAAAATATATTTTTCTTGTTTTATTTCAATGGTATATACCGAGTTTCATTGAGAAAAAGCAAAAATTACGACCGCTAGAGCGATTTTTTGATCCACATCTTTAAGGGATTGAATATATTCCTACCCAGAATCTTAAAATTGATTTTGTGTGAGCCTCACTTCGACAGCAGCGAAATCAGACCAGACTAGAGTTAAACAATGAATGTTTCTTCGGTCTTTCAAGTAGAACCAAGACAGCATATCGAGGGAGGGTGTTATATGATGGAACAAATGCACATCGCAGATGTAACGTATGCACATATTATGAACACGCTGTAGTTTTTGCGTTAGGTTAGAGTTTAACAGACGGAAGAAAAATTCATTGTTTAACTCTAATTTTCAATTATCCATACGTCTTCTTACTCTCATGTGATCCTGGTGATGTAGTGGTAGCCATACTTACCTCCTAAACCCAAGATCGCGGGTTCAATCCCGGGCAGAATCGATGGATTTTTTCATACATAAGAATCCTAAATACGGCGGCTTCCTTTGACCTTATATTTCCACCGAACATCACTTTACTCATCATTTTTCATCGTAACAATTACCCGTCTCTGCAATGCATTGCCAGGGAATGCCAGAGACTTTCAAACTTTAGGAGCATTTCATAAGAAATTGTTTAATATTATTAGAAATGCACCATTATTATATATTTAGATTCCTTGTGTTGCAATACAGATACACAGAATGTAACAAAAAGGTACGTCAAAACTTGGTGGAATTCCTTATACATGCAGGATCAAAAACATAATATGAACATAGGTCAGGAATTGCTTATTTCCTTATTAGAGCCCTGCTCATATACTTGAACCACACAATAGAATATTCAGAAACAAAACTGTGGGAAACATAAACTCTTATGAAAAGTTCAAAATGTACTCCGAACACGGATATATCTATCAACCCGCTTTCACATGGACTCCCTGATGCCCTAATTCTGGAGTATCTCGTATTGTCTGGCAGAATACGATCACAAGATTCTCTACACTATCGATCAATCCATAGATTATATGAATATTTGAATATTCATTAGAATATCTCATTTTACTGTGCCTGGAACGAGGTCCGTAAACACATAGAACCGACAGTACATGCTCGGTGCTACGTCAAGCAATGAAGTGAGCAGCATAACAAACGGACTACGTTGTACAGACACAACAACGATGAATCTTAGAGGAACTAAGAGTAGTTACAACATCTTCAACTCATTTAACCAGATGCAAAAGTGAATATTTACCTACTGTACGTATTAAGCAACTGTTCTGTTGTGAGCTTATTGCCACAGAACAGCTATGGCAGTATTCTAACTTGCATATCACGCCGTGTAAGCGCAGTTGTAGACAAAGGGCTCTAATAAGGAAATAAAGCATTTCCGGACCCATGTTCATATAACATATTTGCATCTTAATAATCAAGGAATGTTTTCCCAAAGTTTTGACATACCTTTTTGTTACATCCTGTCTATATTTGTTTTATCCTGATGTATAATTTGTTATTCTATTTATTATTATTATTATTATTATTATTATTATTATTATTATTATTATTGTAATTATCATTATTACTGTTTCATTATTATATTTTTTCTTAATAGTAATATTTTATTATACATGTTTAGGTATAGCACACATTTATTTATCTCTTTCTTGTTTTATATATGTTTATATGTGTAGGAGTATTATCCTTGTTACTTTTATGTTATAATTGTGATGTTGTTGCTATTATTATTAGATGGGTAGAGCGGAAGAGAAGGTGATGGTCTTAGCTCTGCCAAAATAAATAAATAAATAAATGGCTTCCAATTCAGATAATCTTCTCTAAGGAATTTCCTTCCTCAAAAGCTCGTAGATTTACGAGGAGTATCAGGATTGAGAGCAGTGGGTACGCGGAAACAAATGTGTGCATGTTGTCACATGTTCAAGGTTACTCATGCAGTTTCAATCTCAGTGTCAGTGGAAGCTATCAGGCGGACGTCTAGAGAGTCCTCTTGTGTACCTTTTAGTACCATCTGAAGACAAAATTTCTCACCAACGAAAGGAAAGTATCATGAACTCATGATTGTAGTTTATGAGGAAGGTCAAGATTTTTAAGCAAGCAGTTTAAGTGGGATAGAGAGACCATAAAAGATTATCGTTACACTGTGCTGCCTGTGAAGAAAACTGAGAATTTAATTTTGACATATAGACTAGTTAAAATTTACCGACTAGTAAAACAAATAGGTATTTTGGTAAGTACAGTTTGGAAAACAATTCCTGAAAATTTGGGAATGTTAGTGCTGGACGCAGACTGCTGCTTCTCCACACGTCAGACAAAGAGCAAACTGCCATGCATCCTCAGATTTTTTAAGAGATTTCTTCGTGAAGAGGATTTTCAAATAATATCAACCAGAAGAATGTTTTTCTAAAGACTTCTACAGTATTTCATGCTCCGGTTGAACATTCTTTGTTTTTACCTTATCGTCTCAGCTGCCACCACGCGAATGTTTGCACACACTTGGTTGTATTCAACATGACCAGCTCCGCGGCCCCAATCCACCACAATTACGTTGCCATCAACCTGTTAAAATAAAAAAGAACACATTCGTATATGACGCTCATATGCTTCAATCAAAACAAAAGAATGCAGATCTGTTAGCTAGTAAACTTGACAAATGACCTAAAACTACTAAAACGATATAAAAATAAAATTGAAAATCAGTTTTGTTATGCAAAGCAATAATAGAGATCCTACCTTTAATTTAACAACCTCCTCTGTTTTGCAGTAGATGATAGCATACACACGAAAATGCTTAATCCCACAAAGTGTGTAAAATAGAATTTTACACTCAATTAAGAAAATAATAAACACTTACTCCTTAAACATGCTAACGATAGTTTTAAAATTGGTACACGCTTTCACAGGAGATACCTATTTAATATGTTTCAAAGTTGGACCGAAAAACAACAGTAATGTGTAGTGTGATGTTCTGTAAACAGATGTGACTCACATACATTATGATAGCGCTGCTACGTGACAGGTAAATCAACAATGAGCAAATGAAGTCAAGATTATCGTATGATTCTGTAAACAGATGTGACTCAAATTACGTTATGCTAGCGTTGCTACAACAAAATGGAACCAAGATCATGTTTGAACAGCGGAAAGCAATTTTGAAGTGATATTGGAAAACCGAGAATGTTGTTGAAGTTCAAAGGTAATGGAGACGTGTGTACAGAACAGAACCGCCTACGCGAGTAACAATTGCACGCATTCGAGAAAAATTTGAGACTCATGGTGCCGTATGCGATGTTTACAAGGCAGATCTGGGAGACCTCGCACAGCAACAAGCCCCGAGCACTGGATCCAAGGCACTGGATAGGACGAAGGAGTCCGATTGAATTGCCACCGCGTTCTCCGGATCTAACTCCGTTGGACTTCTACCTATGGGTAACTCTTAAGGATGTGTATACGGTAGAAAACCAGCTACACTGGCAGCACTTCGGGAAGAAATTGAAACGGCATGTGCTGCAATCGCTGAGGACACTTTCGTAAACGTTGCTCAATCAGTAGTTCAACGTACTCGGGAGTATATCGACGCCGATGGTGACCTTAAAAGTCTAAGATGATTAATGCTCGTCATTTTCCGTTTGTGTGAATTCAGTCTTGCTATATTTACACAGTTTTTTCTTTGTTTGAAGTGTGTGTGCATTTTTGATTCCATCTGTATTTTCCTTGATGTACTTCTTGTACGAGGAATATGTCATAAATCATGGCAACTATTTTGTTTTCTCGAAAACAAGCTACAACGTGACAAATCTAAGATATACGATTGAAAGTGTGTGGAATGTACTTGAAAAGGCACCAGACGATGTAAGTGAGTCAAGTCGTATATTTCAACACGCCATGAAGTTCAGTTGATGAGCTACAGTGATCACGAAGAGTGAACAATATGGGTATATGAAAATAGCATTTCTCCGCTACAGGAATGCACGAGAATATCACACGCAAATCACTGGGAACCATAATCCTGCCCTATTGAACAGTGGCGAGGTGGACATAGGCCTTCAAACGGGCAGAATGTCGACAGCCGATCTACTGCGCAGTGGGCGTCCTGTGTCCACGGACAGGGGTGTACAGTGTGTGTGTGGAACAATGCTTACGCAATGATAGGCGCTGGACACTTGTAAAATTAGAACAGCAAACAGGAATTCCGGCAAAAGATGCGCACCGCCTTTACGAGAGAACTTGAACATGCGGCAACGTGTGAAAAGTAAGGACAGAAGTGGACTCGCTACGAAACATGTCGCAACTCTACCAACCTCCGAGAAGCTTTAGAATGTACAACTTTTCCCCTGTCATGAAAGCACAGATGTTTTGTTCAAAGCTGTTTAGAATATTTCATACAATGAACGGGATATTCATACTGAAAGGTGATAACTAAGTAGAGGAAACCTGAAAATATTCAACTATACAAAATAGGAACTTAAAGAACAAGGAGCTCGTGTTTTTTTTTTTCTGACCAATGTTGAAAGGATACCTGGTACAGGCATGGCCCAAACCCTGTGTGCAGCCGGAGGATCCATGGGACTGGGTGGGAATAGAACGTACTTTAATAATCAACATTTTATCATGTCAAATGCAAGCGTCTGTTATATAAGTCTAGGGAGAGTCGGACTCTTTCCTGCGGCTCTGTAGGGTTTCGGGCTGCAATGAAGTATGAAGGTGAAAACGACTTGACGTTAGCCCCTGAACAAATGCAGCAATGTGCTCTTGCTGCTGGAGGAATGCTTTGCTGCTGCTTTTGCTGCTAGCCACTCTTATTCCAATTCGCAAGTAATAGGGTGAGAAATGTGCTCTAATTGCAATTCGTAACTAATTCATATATACACACACTAACCTACGGCAAATCCTTGAAATCAATGGACCCAGTGGTTTAGCAAGTAAATCAATCAATGTAATTGTGGTAAACTGCTCTAATTTTTTTTTTGATTGATTTATTTACGGACGCTCTTTAACATCTCAGGTCATCAGCGTCCCATCCAACTCAGGGCGTGAAACGGCCGACAAATTTTGCTCAGAGGCCTCTCTTTCAGGTAGAGGTTCTTTTTCGTGCCGTAAATGTACGACACGGGACCCACGGCTTTACTTCCCTTCCGAAGGAAGCCATACTTAGGATTTTTACGCCCGAAAAAAATCCATCGGTCCTGGCCGGGTTCGAACCCGCGATCTTGGGTTTAGGAGGCAAGTATGGTAACCACAACACCACCAGGACCGACAACTGCTCTAATTCCAGTAGGCAACTAATTCACGAGTAAATTATTTGTAGTGGTGGCAGATTTCCTTTAACTCCTGCAGAAAAAAAAAATGCATAAGATGGTAGTACTTGAAGTACAGCTATGAAGCTTCACAAGTAGAATACAGTACTTTAAGATCTACGCTACTGCGCCGTTAATTTCAAAGCGCTATTATCTAGCTAATAGCTCACTACCTTCGGCTCTTTCCGCAGGCACTCGGGAACCCAGTAGTAAGAGTACACGAAGGCTAGCAGCAACACATTCCTCCTTGATCCAGCTTGTAACGTCGAGTATGGAAGTGGTGGTTGCTACTGTTTGAGGTTCTGAAGATCCTCTTGGAGATCGGCCAGTGTGGCGATGGTCGAGTTAAGTTTCATGTCAATGTCATGAACTGTGGTTTTGAGTTGTTCGGTGTTAATTTTAATCTCTCTAGTTCTGTAGTGCATGGTGCCGAGGCTTTGTCGGTTTGTGCGGTCTGATCTTGTAAGTCTAGGTGTAGACTGGTGATTTTGTCGTACGTTGGTTGAGCGTGGATGATGGCGAAGTTATGTAAAGTTGGCATGTCAGCAGCGAGGTTCCCAGTGAGGCTCTCCAGGGAGAGCAACCGGACGGTAATTACGATCCGCTCCTCGTCGAGAGTTACGGCAGAAATGTGGAGAGAGTTCTGGATGGAAGTCAATTGGTCGGCAAGGTTCCCGATGATGCCCTCCAGGGCGAACATCCGGGCGGTGAGTAAGTTGACGGCGTAAAGGACAGAGTCATTCCCGGTTTGTTGAGTAGGAGTAGAGGTGGTGAGCTAGTGGCAGTAATCTCAAGGAGGTGCAGGTGACCGATGTATTAGAGACTAAACATGGTGGCTGGTGACGAGGTGCTGGTTGATATGTAGGACAGCCGTTGGTGTGATCTGCTGTGGTGTGCGTCCGCGGCCTTAGAGGACAGGTGGCCTGACCCGTGAAATGTGTGTAGCCTCAACGTGAGGCACAAAACTTGAAGCGGCGGGTCAGATCAAGGTTATCACCCTCAGATGTGAGGGCTGCAGTGGCACAGTAGTGGCAGCGTGCAGCCCTTGTGCAGTTCTGATCAGAGTAGCCGTAACCGCAGCAGCGATGACACGGAGTGATGTGGTTATGCAGGCTTGCCTCGATGGTGAACACGTGCCCCTTGAGGAGAAGTCCGGTGGAGATGGCGTCGCGGTTCTCTAAATCGAGAAATATCGTCTGACCAGTGAGGTCCGGCCTCTTGAAGAGTATATTCTTACTGCATGGATAACTGACGGCCAGTGTCGCTGAGCTAGGTGTAATAGAATGGCGCTACACTGGCTGATAGGTGCCGGTGTGCTTGGCGTGTGCTGGTAGAGGCCTGATAGGGATGGCTGCAGTGAGGAGGTGTGAAGGTGCTGGCAGTGGAGTCTCGGCATGCGAAGTGACGGCATTGACAACTGGGTGTTCATCTGCGGCTGGTGGTGGAGATTCTTGTAGTTCTGCGATGGATGGGAAGGAGGGCTGTGAATATCTGCGATGATGGAGGGGGAAATGGCGACTTTGTTCTTTATCTTCTTAGGAACCATCGCTCGAGTGTTTTTTCCTGAATAATAATTAACTAATGGATTGTACAAGTCCCACATTACGGTTAAGTTATAGGAATTTGTCAGCGTAGTTGATTTTCTTTGTTTTTGTTCGGAACCTAACTTCTTGTGGACGTTTGCTCAGAGATTTGGTTAATTTTCAGCCTTTGGGACTCGTAGAACCAGCGATATAAGCTGAAAACACAACTCTGTTGATACAGGTGTATCGGAGAGCCGAGTTAAACACCCTTTGACATATACATGTATGTAACGATTCACAGCTCATGACATATTAAGGACACATTGGCGCTGATCTGGAGACCACTAAGACACGTACATGTGATCGAGAAGTGTCATTCGAATCCTCATCTTGGTAAAGAGATGGGGGTATTCTAAAACTTAGGTCTGGAACACTTTCTTCCCAATTTATCATCTCATGCATCATCAGTGTCCATTGCACGTGATGCTTCAGTGGTGAAAACAGGCGTTAAATTCTGTTAACGGCGTATTTATCCAGTTTTACACCAGATTACACTAAATATCTTAACTCGTTTTTTGTGTTAATCAATTAAGTACTTTACATAAACAACTTTATTGAATATTATTCAAAAAGCAATAAAATGTTTTTGATTATCAACGTACCAGATAGATTAAGTATCAGAAAGTTGGGCAGTACTGGTTTGACATACTTCGTATTGACACTAGCAAGTAATCAGTGTGTCAAACTTTCTTTCCACATGCATTCAAGTGTTAGTTATTTTAGGGCAAAGTCCTACAACTCGAAAATGCAAGTGGCCTAGCCATATGCTAAAACCTCAACAAGGTCATTCATTAGATAACTGCTTTCCACATCATTTGTTTATTCATTATGGAAGTTCAACTAGGTGAACTAGTGGTGTGTGATGCTTTCTAAATAACGTTACCTTACGAAACAAAATAAGCAACAAAAAATGCGGAAATGTCCCAATGCTAATGCTGAATTAAAAAAAAATAATAAGTGTTGCAAATATAAACATAAAAATTTTGAGTTAGATCTTGAAGTTAATGCAACAGTAAACAGTTTTGCAATAATATTGCTACTAGTGGAGTGTGACAGAATCGAGGAAAAGTTGGGAAAACTGAACGAACCCGAGCTTTCTTTTTCTTTTCTTTTCTTTTCTTTTTTTTTTCTATTTTAAAGATATTGTTACAAACTTAGTAAAGTACATTATCTTTTGTATGAAATTAGAACTGCAAGTATCGCATACTTTTCACAATTTTCTTGCATTGAAAATATAGAGTAACTTTATTTTTAAAGGACTTTGCACCATCCAGAAGATATTATAATTAAACAAGAGTAGAGTTTACTGATAATTTATCATTTTAGTAAAATGTAACAATTCAAAGAAGTATTCATTACAAATAAAATGTGTATATTAATTATTTAATTACTGCTCCAGTATTTTATGGTCTATAACAGTATAACATTCAGTAATCAGATGTAAATGAGGACTTCGATCAAAAAAAAAAAAAAAAAAGTGGCATGTGAAATATTTGAAAATTCTCGTGGGATATTCATAACTGGATTCCGGCGGATTGTCACGAGAGCTGTATGGTTTCCCGCACACTGCCGTGCACTTTAGTTATAAGAAATCAAGTGCGAATGTGTGATCAAATTTATTCCAACTATACAACAAATCAGTTTGAAAGGAGGTGTAATTGCTAAGCAAAGCACCTTATTCTGAGAGCAATATTCGAATATTGCTAACGAATGATTAAAGAACTAACACCACGCATTTTGTAAACAAATTGACTTTCTCTTTCGCTCTCTTTCTCTCCCGAGAACTCATTTCCTCCAAGCATAGAATTCCCAGAACTAGATCGTCTATACTAACCGTTAAACTGATAGAAACTCGCTCCGCAATAGTGACTTCAATTGTTTAAAATGGCTCTCGGTAAAGTTCGAATACATTTTATTATCTTATTCTGTAATAAACGTCCATTCATGCAGTATAAATTGTTTTACATTTATATAGCATAAGTTGTTAAAATTCACATATACAGACAGAAAATCTTTACAATGCCTATATGCAATGGCATTTCTGAATATCTACGTTGCTTAGTTATGCACATGTTAATGGTAGCTCAAATTTTGTTCTGTTCGAAAAGTATTCAACAGGACACCATGTAACAGTTTGATGAATATACCGTCTTCAAAATGCTTGTTGTGGCTTTACAATACATTATTTATAATATAAAGTTCAATAAGTCACTTTTTAGCACAGTGTTTTCCAACTTTAATGTCATCTTTTTAGAAGCTCGAATGTTTTCACTTTGCCTAAGTAATCATATGCAATATGTTGTCCCCTACATTGATATCTTCAAACATTGCACGATTAGGTGGCTGTGATGCTTTCTGTCAACAAATTTAAAAGTATCATTATCAATAAACAAAGTACATTGTAATAACTGTACTGAGGTAAACGATTTTAGTTTCAGCAGCGGAACTAAGCCATTAATTACCTCTATTGTATTTTAGTATGGTTCTGCATAGTAAATAATCACATTCAACCACGTTACCAGTAAGTCAAAATTTGTTAAGGGGGCAGCGGTATACCAGGAAAATAGTTTTCAACTGTAGCATCCAAGAGGGGGCTTTTAAAAATATTTTTATATGTGTGAGATGAAACTATCGGACTTCCAGAATATGTCCTATTACTAGAGGTTTTGCATTTCGGCCAAGATCGGCTCCCCTACTCATTTAAAGTCGACTGTCTGTCCTTAAACATTCGAGCAGTCACAAGTCTACATACGTGCAAATGGATACGAATCAGCTCATCGCGTTCGTGAGGAATTTATTCCGATGATCCCTGAGCAACTGCTTCCTTCAACAATTGAAATTCACGATCTTGTAAATAAATTTGATGTTACTGGTTTAGCGCAAAATAAGAATATTTTTAAGAGAAGACAAATTAGACGAAGTTGACACGAATCTTGAATGTTCGCCAACAAAATCACAACCGAAAGTGGCATATTTTCCAATTTTTAGTGTTCTCTGCACATACAGCAACAAAATTGTTAAAACTCAAACCTTACAAGTGTACACCTGTTTATTGTCTACGACAAGGTGATCCCGTAGCATGTGTGCGTTATTGTCAGTGGTTTCTTTCATTAATGACTGTTCTTTTCAGACTAGGCGTGTGAACACTCACAACATTTGTTATATGTTCTGAATATTTAAATTGTATACAAGAAAATCCTCTTTATGATAAGGAAATTGGAGTTTGGAATGCGATCAGCGCAAGAAACATAATCAGTCCAAATTTTTACGAGCAGAGAGTAAATGGAGAGATATGCCGAAATGACAACTCTGATCGCATTTTTAATCAGCCGACAAAGGAAGAAAAATCTTATGGGTGGCTTCAATAAGATTCCGCCACAATAGACGAGTCCATGGATTAAATTAGGGACGCGTTTGAAGATAGAATGGTTAGAACTGGTGTATGTTCCTCTGACTGTATGTTCCTCTCACACATTGAAGGAACTCAAGGAAAATATACGAAATGAAATGAGAAACATTAAAATGTTTGAACTAAATCGTGTCAATCGGAATTATGTGTTTACCCTGTACAATGACTGTATAGCTGGGAGAGGACGACATTTCCAGCATTTGCTGTAAGGTAGAAGAGAAGTCCAACTGACGAGACGCAAAACATAGTGCGACAATTAAGGACATGTTCTGAAATCTCTGTAACAACATACTTGCAGAATGACCCAATCTCCTCCGCAACTCTATAAAAACCATGGGGGTCAAGCATGTCAAGTGAATCAATTTTGGATATAGTTTGGTTCTTCTTCGCTGCTTTGACCAAATATGGCGCTGCATCGACAATGAAAAGAAGCACGAGTACCGCTTAGTACTATTAGGCCCTAAAAAGGATGTTACATCTCAGAGAGAGCATCTATAGTTTCATTATTCACTTTCAAAACTCTTCACAAGTCACATTTTACCAAATTTACCACTTAACAATATCGCAGCCACACTACTCCTATTAGCATCTGTTGCTTTATCAAAGTACCCCATTTTTCATCTCTTACATACTTTTTGTGCGTTTTAGTATCTGGTCATAACAATTTGGAGTTATTGATTCTCAAAGAAAGTTCCTGTTTATATATTTTGCAATAAATGTTTTAAAAAGATGTAGTACTATATTACTTAAAGTGATATTTGTATACAATTTCACCTTACTTGTATCGGTTAAAAATCAGGCATTGGTCGTGCAAATTTGTGTCCCCATATATAGGAATCGCTAATCGACTTTGTCACATATATAGAGGGTGCCCAAAATGTATACACGCTTCAGGCAAAGACAAAACTGTGTTAATATAACAAAACTGAATTCACACAAACGAAAATAATGAGCACTAATCATCTTAGACTTTTACAGTTACAACAGTTGCTCAAAATGCCCACCATCGGCGTCGATACACTTCTGAGTACGTTGAACTACTGATTGATCAACGTTTGCGATAGTGTCCTCAGCGATTGCACCACATGCCGTTTCAATTTCTTCCCGAAGTGCTGCCAATGTAGCTGGTTTTCTACGGTATACAACATCCTTAAGAGCTCCCCATAGGTGGAAGTCAAACGGAGTTAGATCCGGAGAACGCGGTGGGAATTCAATCGGACCTCTTCGTCCTATCCCTTCCTTGGATACAGTGCGCGGGGCTTGTTGCTGTGAGTTGTGAACATCGCATACGGTACCATGTGGGTCAAATTTGTCTCGAATGCGTGCAATTGTTACTCACGTTGGCGGTTCTGTTCTGTACATTGTCTCCATTGCCTTTGAACTTCAACAACATTCTCGGTTTTCCAATACCACTTAAAAATTGTTTTCCGCTATTCAAACTGGCTCCATTTTGTTGTAGCAAAGCTAGCATAATGTAATGTGAGTCATATTTGTTTACAGAACACCATACTACACATTACTGTTGTAGTATGAAATATATTGAATATTTTG
The DNA here is from genome assembly GCA_030762175.1 of Metallyticus violacea. Lineage (NCBI taxonomy): Eukaryota > Metazoa > Arthropoda > Insecta > Mantodea > Metallyticidae > Metallyticus > Metallyticus violacea. Next base: position 97,494,792 of record CM060836.1, read on the forward strand.
AATATATATCTACTGGGAAAGTGTGTATACATTTTGCCATATATGTATACATGTATACATATATATACATATGCATAAGGAGCCCCTAGTATGTAGAACGCACTGTGTTTAATATAAGGCTGGAGGAATTGCAAAAGTCTTTATGAGTTGGAAATTATTCACTTCTCGTCCTCTAACGCACTCGTCAAAGGGAGCTATTGTCACGTTTTCAGCCTTGGAGTGGAGAAGAAGTGAATGTTTAAACTGTTCAACAACTCGTATGCTTAACGTAAACGTTACAATGCTTGTATGTATGTCATAATCATTCAGGTCTTTCGAAAGTCAAAAATCAACATTGAGTGAAAATACGCACATGGTTGAGTATGGCGTTCTTCATGTCATCGAGCCAGGTGTCGTTTCCAGTAGAGAAGAAGCCGTGAATTATAAAGAACGTCTTCTTGCTGCCATCGTAACGAGATTTCCTCATATCAACGCTAGGCCAAGTCTTCATGTGATGGCGCTTTGTTGGTCTCCTCCTGAAGTAAGAAAGAAAAAAGAATTAGAAGGTAACAAGTATTTAAAGACGCAAGTATAGAGTTTTAGTTATAAACCTTGTCCGCTCACGCGCTGTTTTACGTCTCGGCTATTAGCCGCATAATAGCCGGCGGCGTCCGTACTTCAACTCCTCTTCATGTCTTTGAAGTTGCTTTCTGATTACGGCAGTATACTTTCATTCGTGAAGATGGTAAGACAGTTGGTTCTAAAGCAACGAATTTTGTGTTAAAACGGTGTGCGTTATGAATTTTTTCAAAACTTCATTAGTCAACTATCTCCTTTCAGAAATACAATTGACGACATTGTACACAAATTTGAGTATGTTGGTTCAGTGCAAAACAAAAAACACAAGCGAAAAAAATTGAGCAGAGAAAAAACTAGACAAATTTGAGGCAAATCTTGGGGGAAAAAAATAAATAAATAAATAAAACACTCCAAAGCAGCACTTTATTCAAACCGTGGCGCCTTGTGGCAAAAAGTTGGTGCATTTCCTAACTTCACTTAAGAAGTTTAACTTAAAAATAATGTTGAGTGTGTGCTATACAGCTTGAGTATAAAATATACTCATTATTTTAGACCACTCATTACACAAAGAAGATTCGTAAAGTAAAAACTACTGTATTTCAAAATAAAATAAAAAATATCAGAGATACTACAGCCACGGGCAGCTATTCAGGTGTACCAATCTTTTATCTTTTATCCAGTTTACACGTAATTATCAAGTTCATAGTTTTCCGTTTTAAACTCACCATTTTGGAGTGCTGACATAGGAATTTATTAGTAAACGGCATGTTGATTTAGCATGATACTTACACCTATATCCTCTGGTACAGCGCAATCCACTCTGAACGAATTTTGGCTGCACCAATGGTAGATGCTTGCTTTATGCTCCGAGAGAGAGTTTCATTTGAATCGGATGGTGGGCAGCATCTAAGGAGGGGTTCCTTAACAACTCAGAAGTATGCGCGAGTCGGCGAGTATTGCCAGATTGTAAATATACTTGTTAACACTTCGTTTAGCTAAAACAATTTTAAAACTGTTTACATTTACTGGTATAGGGATTCGGCTGTATTTTTATAGTCTATAGTTATATAAATTAAGCTTTTTGGATTGTTAAAGCATTACTTTAATGGCCATTGCATTTAGCTTCGGCTATATTGAAGCGATTGTTGTGGTACTACTGTTTATAGCTTTGAATTTCTATGGCTCCATTCCGGTGCATAAGGGAAATTATTGCATTTATATAAAATGACTAAGAGGTGAATCTTATATAACTATGTCAATGTACTTTTTTAAAAGTTCATTTTCCTACTATGAACCTGCTGTATTATGTGTTGTGTTTTATGTTGAAATATAGTAGTTTTTACTTTATCACACTTACATTGTGAAATAAATAGTCTAAAATAGTATGTAGATATATTTGTGTATGTGAATATATTTTAACACCCTACTGTGTAACAGAAACTCAACATTATTCTTATAAAACACACTGTATTATAACGAGACATGATCCAAAGTAATGCTGTGTTATTGTGCATGGGTGGTTCGTAAAGACGTTCGCGCATACTGACTGCGCAGTTGCTTCGTTGCAACTACTCGCGCTTTATACACATTAGGCGTAAATGTTAACAGGCTGAACTGAGCAGATATTTTATGAAGGAGGAATAATAAGGCGTTTGTGCTATGGTCAACAAAAACGCACTTCTTCTGTCATCGCATCTCAAACTTTCGTTAAAACAGAGAACAACTTCTTGTGACATTTTAAGTACAGGCACACACTTTGACACTTATTTAAACTCTATCGTCATACATGACTGCGGGGGCTGTTTTGTTTGCATATGCATCTTGAAAGTAAATTATATCACTCTCTTTGCTTGGCTTTGCTTACGTAACGGTTGAGAAGCAAGAATCCAGTGCGAATCAACGACGAATATCTGAACCTACTGCGGAGGGTGGTTACCCACTGTTAATGTGAATAAGGCGGTAGCTAACATTTTTGAAGAACTGATCGGTTAGTAGTAGGGCGCAGATATGGACGTAAGCAGGACAGACGCTAGATATTACTTTTACGTGAACGGAAGGTGGACGAAGCACATTGATATGATAAAAGCAGTTGAAACTCGCCGGTTACGTAGCAAAATTCCAGACATGCCTGTAGGTGTACTCGAAACAGTC